>OZ036001.1:12887914-12975414 GCA_964035015.1 Corallium rubrum
CTAAAGTAGGAAACATAACGACTCCGTTATAAGACATCAAACTGATTGACTATGTGTATTACAAGCACTGACCTCTAAATAACTGGACTGCGGGTACACGATACTTTTGTATTACATGAAGTGTCTCCAATTGAACGGCGCCATCTTTGATTTTCTGGTTTGCTGATTGGTTAATTTAAGACCTAACAAGATGGCGTCCTGTCAGGGTCGTCTGTGATTGGTCAATTTCGCTGCTCAGACCTAACAAGATGGCGCCTGATGGCGTGTAATTGGGCCATTTTTTCGTGGGGCACCCGCAGTCCAGTTATATAGAGGTCAGTGATTACAAGTAATATTTGGTCTTTCACTTACGGTCTTCGTTAAGACATTGGCAACAAAAATTAAGTTTGTCTAATTTAAAAGAACTCATAAAATTGTAATGGAAGATCTTTTACAATTTTTGCGCATCTCTCTTCGTTTTCCAGATATTTCAATTTGTTTAATATGTAAATGAGATGGTCTCTGACATCAGGAGCAGGATACAGTATTTTCACACGTAGCAAATTCAGTTATATCTCTAAAATTGTTTAACGAAATAACTTGAAACTGTGCACATAAAAAACGCCTTGTGACACTGAACATTTCACAACTGATTTTGCTTTGTGTAAAAACATTGTACCCTGCTCCTGAAGTCAGAGCTCATCTCACTTTACATACTAAACAAATTGAATATCTTGCAAACGAAGAAAGGCATAAAAAAGTTGTAAAAGATCTTCTATTACAATTTCACGAGTTCTTTCAAATTAGCTTTTATTGCCAATACCCTTTACGGTTTGCAGACTCAATACACCTTTTCGATAATTACGTCACGCTTCATGAAAACGAGGCTCCCAGGCAAAGTTTCACAATTTTGATTATCATGGTAATCCCGCCATATTTGTTTATGGAAGAAGATGGCTAATAACGTCCAAACTATATATGGTAGAAATACATCGTGTACGTATGTTGTTAGGCATTTCCTAAACTTTCATTTGATGTATATTTTAAGTTTCTGTGGTGTGTGTAACTTTTTAAAATGTCCAAAATGTTCGCACCATATATTGCCCGTCAAGTAATGTTAAATGACTTCTCACAACTGTTGTAGAATTTTCCCTTTTTTAAAGTACTTCCCCTTAAGCTAGAAACTTGAAAGTTCTACCACAAATAGCATTTTACAGTATCTTCTGTTTGATATATGTTACAAAGTTGTGCGTTACGTATTTTAAAAACAATATCCGAAATTCTACAACAGTTGTGAGAAGTCATTTAATATTATTACTTGACGAGCAATATATGGTGCGAACATTTTGGACATTTTAAAAAGTTACACACAACACAGAAACTTAAAATATGCATCAAATGAAAGCTTATGAAATGCCTAACAACATACGTACACGATGTATTTCTACCATATATAGTTTGGACGTTATTAGCCATCTTCTTCCATAAACAAATATGACGGGATTATCATGATAATCAAAATTGTGAAACTTTGGCCTGGGAGCCTCGTTTTCATGAAGCGTGACGTAATTATCGAAAAGGTGTATTCGTTAAAGCGCTTTCAATTCGCCAGAATTTATGCCACAAAAGTAAAATATATATCGTTAGAAAGCTACTAATTTGTAGAATACAATGTTTTATTTGATTTTACGATAAACACAAGTCAATAATAATTGCGTATTTTCCAAGTAAAACACGCAGAAGGCTTCACTCGCGGCGACTTAAGAACAAAGTATTTCATTATGTTCAAAAAAATTTTTTCGCAGTTTGATTCCAAGATAAATTTCCAGCAAAAAGGTCTCAGCGTTTTTTAATTTTTTCCTGGTTCCGATTTTATGACTTATTTTGTCCGAATGTTGGTCGAAAAACAACATTTTCAACTTTAGTCGTCAACAAAATCAGTAAAACTCGACATACATGTATCAAACAACGCTGACAGAGCGTTTATTTACTTATTTATACAAACAATTAAAACTACTGTAAACGCTTAACAAATAAATATATAAATAACATATACATACTTCACAGCACACCCTTTGTGTTAAAAGTGTAGACTTTTTTACAATAATATAAATAGATGCCTTTAGTAACCATCTCAGTTTTTGGACAACGAAGAAACTTCACGATAATATAAACTGAAAAACAGACTATAAAATCTACGAAGAATTCAATTTCAAGTCTTTTATTATTTAGTAATCTTAATGCCTTAACAATACTTTGTGTTGTGTACTTCCCATCGTTTGACTGTATTTGTTGTTAAATTAAACAGTGAAAACTAAACAAACCGGCATCTGTTGTTTGCTTTACGGCTTTTCCGACTCCCCCGGCACAGCACACATAATATTCCTATCCCCAGATAATCTGAGGGTGCTGACATCAAGATTGCTTATGCCAGTCAATTTTAGGATTGGGAACAAGTTCTAAGGCCGCAATGCATCATATGTTCCACTACGTAAGATGGTGGTGACTTCCACGAAATGTTTGACTGCTGGCCATAGGGAAGGGCCCATCCAGTTGTATATAAAGATCAGTGGTCGCAATGGGTGAGCGGGGTGATGGGCCCGGGCCCCTTGCAAGGTCCCTGGGTCCCTGGCTGCCCCCCTCTCACTGGCCTTGGTATGATGGGCTTACATAAAAAGGTCAAGCACTTCAGTTGCCTATTGGTTGTTTACCATGATCACACACACACACAGATCAAATCACGTCAGTAAACTTGTTTTTCTTTTTTCATGCCCCAAAAATCCTTCAATAAACCATTTAAATTTTTATTGCATAAAACAAATAGATTTCACTTTTCTGTGCATGTGCACTGTAATAGGTCACAGAAGATATCACAGTGTCGAAAGAAAAACAGTCACACACCACTCAACTTTGTCTATTATTAAAACCATTTCTCACCCAGGAGCCACTCCATAGACAAGTAAAATCATGTGGCGTTAGCCAGAGTAAAATGAATCATTCCAGAAAAGATCCATACCTCCCCCACAGAGGAAATTTGTGCCATTAGGGAAGGGGAGGAGGCAGGCTTCGAAATAAATTTGAAATGTATACCGGTCACTATGACTGGCAGCTCAATAAATTTGCTGGTCACAGCGGAATTTTTACCGGTGATTTTTAGTTATACTTATTTGCACTCGTCGTTCGCGTGGCTCGTGAGTTTAGAAACAATAATATACAACGGGCCATTTTCGAGTTTTTAGGTAACGACGGTGAGACAAACAAACACGCACACACACACACACACACAGACAGATAAAGGTATTATAATATAGATTATGAATTATATTTGTATATAGGCACAACGCCAGCATATCGTATTACAATTTGACACATTCCCTCTCACTTGGATTAAAAAATTCACCGGTCATGCATGTCCGCCAAGCGATGGTATTTGCCGGTCAAACTGTAAAATTTTACTGGTCAGTGACCGGTGACCAGCACTTATTTTGAAGCCTGGGAGGGGGGTAAATCTACTTCTGATAATAGTAAAATGTACTAGGACATCCGAAGGGGGGAGGGGGTCAACTTCACATTTCCTCCGTGGGGGAGGTGTGGATGTTTCCTGGAATGACCCAATACTAAAGACATCGTTGGATGATAAAGGGTTAACTGAGATAGTCTATTAACCCTTTATCACTCAGTAGCCACTCCATTAACAAGTAAAATGATCTGGCGTTAGCCAGAGTAAAATACTGAAGAGGTTGTTGGGCAATAAAGGGTTAAATATTAACCCTCTCACTACTAGACTTCTTCTCTCGGTGAATAAAATCATCTGGCATTAGCCAGAGTAAAATACTAAAAGGCCCCCGCAGTAGTGAATGGGTTAACTTTATAATTATAGCTATAATTACATGTGTTAAGTGTTGTGTCAAAGAAGTTTATGCATACATCGAGTGTGTACATACAATTGAGTGTGTATAATACATTAAATACACTGTGTAAATATTTAAATGTCAAAACTAAATAAGGAAACTTGAGATTGACATAATTGACCACTAATCACAGTATTAATCTATGTGCAACTTTGGTTCCAAAATCAACTTCCTCTATCACATATTTTATATATACATGTACCCTTTTACGCTATTAGATTAAATTTTTAAAAAACATACGACAAATGTGTTTACCCAAGGAAAAATTGCCTTATCGGATAACAGTAATTAGCTTAAAATCCGCGAAATGAGTATCAGAAAACGGAAGTAATGTCAAGCAGTCAATCGTGATCGGTTGATATAAACGACAGCAAATTGAACACAAGTACATTAGGTTTACAAGCGCAAGATGGGCTAATAACGAAGTTTTAGATTACTTTTAAAGCACCGTGAAATCAGGCCATTTAATAGGAATGCGAACAATACTAAAATGAAGCAAATCTCAAAGAGACGGCGCTGTATTATAGCTAATATAGGCAAGACAGGGTTGAATATTTCGGTCAACAATCAATACCTGCTTGGCGAATCGGTTGTTGAATCTCGGTTGACATCACAACTTGGAGTAACTGGGCGACGAATCCCGGTGTTGCGTGGACCTAAAAAGGGAAAGGAGAGATTGCCAAAATAAGGAGATCTTCACGCGTCTAGCTAAAACGTGAAATGAACAAAGCGGGAAATCAACACACTCGCTATTTGTCAGCCATGTTGACACACGTGTTTGCGATTTCAACAACACGTCTATTTTTCTTTAACATTTACCTCGTTTAATCGTTTCTCGGCTTCGATTCGCATGTTTGGATCAAACGTGCTCGCCAAGACTCCCGCCAGTTGAGTGAGATCCATTTTTGAAAAGTTTAAAAATACACTCCCGGTGTTTCTTCAAGATTTGAAATCATGGTCGTTGACCACCGGACTGCCACTCATGGCCGACACCACTGACCAACATAAACGGCACTCCGGATTCACGATGAGCTCGTATTGATGACGTCACGGCGTATGGTTAGATACTATCGCAAGTGAAGTGCTGCCTCAAATGCAATTAACAACCTTAATTCAGCCTCTGTACACTTTGTCGCCAATGCCCCCCCCCCCCTTGTCCACTCGATCCAAGTTTTCCCACTCCACCCAACTATGGAAATATAGTTAAGCACTAAAGATTTCTGCTTTCCTATTGGTTGAAACTTTCGTGCATTTATGACATGCGCAGACGTACAAGTGGATTTAGCCCTGAATGACGCGAGATTGTAATTAGTGGTTACCTTGGCCGATATTTCTTTTGAAACTGTGCCAAGGGTACCAGCAGTTGAACCCCTAGCTACTAACCCTAACCCTAACCCTAACCCTACCCTACAAGTCAGAGCCCCTTCCAACCAACGCAGGCTTCGGGGGGAAAGTGGCATGGGATCTGCCAACAAAGTGACAAATTCGACCTTCGCTTCGAAGTTTGGGGCGAGTCAGTCAGGTTTTGAACTGGTCAAACAAATTCTAGTTTATATCGGAGAGCCCGGGCCCAAAATAGTATCTGGGCAACCGTTCACGCATCCTCAAAAAGAAATATCGAGTTTGTTGGCAGAGCCCATAGAAATAATAATGGTATATTATTTCTATGGCAGAGCCCAGCCTCTAACTAGCGTACATAATCTCAGTATAATCTCACAGCTTGTCAACAGGATGTTTATTATCGCAACGAGCCTGCAACAAGGCTGTTTACAGGTTGAAACAATGCTGTTTATTACACAAGCCGCTACAACCGTGTTAGCGTCAACTTGTTAAGTGCCAATTAATGCAGCGAAATTTCACCCCAGTTTTTTTATGATTCCATTTGGAAGAACACTTAAAATGGCAAATTAACATCTTTCGTAGAATTTCATTTCCTTGCTTCATTCTTGAGATATTCAAGTTTGCTTGATATGCAAATGTCATACTTATGACATCACATTGCATAATGACTTTTTGAAAGAGCGTCAATTTTAGGATGGTCCAAATATTTGACGGCTACATACATGCAAGTGCAAATGTTTATTAAGTCATTTTGATAAGTACACTCAAAGAAAGTCATACTTTTCTAAAAAGTCATTATGCAGTGTGATGTCATAAGTATGACATTTGCATATCAAACAAACCTGAATATCTCAAGAATGAAGCAAGGAAACGAAATTCTACGAAAGATGTTAATTTGTCATTTTAAGTGGGGTTTTTTAATGCAATCATAAAAAGCTGGGGTGAAATTTCGCTGCATTGGCACTTTAACAAACTTGTGCAAAGCGCAAGCCGACGTTGTAGCCAAACTTGAGCTATCAGGAAAAAACTTCTTTCGCGTTTTGAGCCCCCGGGTGCGAAAAAGCTGTAAAATCTCGGGGCAGGGCCAGGGGTGCAAGATATCCCAGGGGCGCACTCTGGGGTGGGCAGGTGCGATGTTTCAGTTAAACTTAAACGTAAAATCCTGAAATACATTACAAGTTTCCAGCATAATCGCCCAGTAGCCACTCCATTGACGAGTAAAATCGTCTGGCGTTAGCCAGAGTAAAATACTAAAGACATCGTTGGGCGATAAAGGGTTAAGGAAGACTTGCATGGGATGCCCTAGGTTTGCAGGTCTCGTTCCAGTCCTTATATATAGCTTTCACTGTGTATGAAAGATAGGACGCGCGATTCAACTCGTATAGTATATATAACGAAATTATGCAAAATTTTACATACAATAGGGATATTGCTCGCAATTGAGCATTTATTTGTTTTACACGGAGAATGTTGTGGTCACATTTTCATTCAATTTTCAACCAAATTAAACTTGAAAATTCAATGGCTTGGTCTTTGCAGGTCTGTGCATGGTCAATCTTTCCATGCAAACTTTCATTAAAACATTTGGAGTGCTTTGTGAGATATCCTGTAGACGGACGGACATTGGACGGACGGACGGACGGACGGACGGACGGACAGACACAGACAGACAGACAGACAGACAGACAGACAGACAGACAGACAGACAGACAGACAGACAGACAGACAGACAGACAGACAGACAGACAGACAGACAGACAGACAGACAGACAGACAGACAGACAGACAGACAGACAGACAGACAGACAGACAGACAGACAGACAGAACCTCTTGGTGGAGGTACTTACAGCAACCTATGGAGATACGGCGCTGCCCAGCTAAGTAGCTAACCCGTCAGGGCACTGCAATTTCCATACGAATAATTTTTAAGTGACTGTTTAAAGTTTAAGACATGTATGTTGCCGTTTGTTGAAAACTCTGCTCAGTGCCCATTGAGACAAAACAGCATACTTTTCGTTAAACAGGAAAATTGACATTACAAATGTCTGTAAACAGAATGCCAGCGATCCTGAGCGACTTAGCCACGATCGGAAATGGCGGCTGTCGAGGCTCGCGAAATACAGGCTGACCCGTATTAGCTACGCACGCGTAGAACGAATATCTTGCGTGTAAACGTCATCAATACACGGCCGACAACTCACTTGAGCCAGCGCGCAGGTGTACTGCGAACTGACCCATGAAAGTGGCCAATTTTCTATGCGATTTCCGATCGTGGATTGGCAGCCCGGCGGAGAAAAGACGATTTGTCGGCGATTATTTGGAATAATAATCGCGCGATTCAGCCGTAGAAAAGTATATACAACAATGCACCACTTTCTTTGTTGAATATTGCAACATAACGTAGCGGCGTCTATTTTGAACCTTTCAATGAGTGCGTCATTTTCTGTCATTGACGTCATTTCAGTTTTTTGAATTTTACAAAATATACAAAATACAAAAGCTAAGACGCTAAACAAAATTGAAATGAATTCCAAAGAAAAATTGACGTCATAGGGTGAAAATTACGTATGGGCGAATTTCAGGGTATTGCGCTTGCATCATTTTTCAAATGAATTGACGGGCTCCCCACAAAGTAAGCAATGGCAAACAGACTTGCTAGCGAGCCAACAATAGCAGAATAACAGTGTTAAAAATCCAGAAACTGTATCTATACTTTGTTGATTTTAAACAGTATGTTTACTTTGCGTGGAGTTTGCCAGTTTTTTTGAAAAAACTATGCACGCGCAAAACCCTGAAACTCGCCCATTCTATACTTATTATAATAACATACATGAAAAAATTTCTCAATTCTGATTGACTGAGAGGAGTGCAATTTTAGTGTAATTCAGTGCAGACAAATGAAATGACAAAGATCGTTTTTACTAGAAAAAACGCTCTTCCAGTTAATTTTTTTTCTTCATGTATGTTATTTAAACAAAGCATTTTGATTAGAAAGATTCTCTTTATGATAAATTTTTTCATGTATATTATTAATAAGTAATAGCATGATTTCTTGTGCAATTTGAAAAAACACGCACTCGTGAGTTTTTCAAAGACCTCAAATAGTATCAATTTTGATAGTCTCAGTTTGAGAAAACTCACTCGTGCATGTTTTTTCCAAATTGCACTCGAAACCATGCTATTACCTATACAAAGCGTCTATTTTACAATAAATATATAATGTAAAGATTATAAGAACAAAAACAAGAATCGAGATGAATGTATGGAAGCAACATAGTCAATCGAGATATGGTCTGGAAACTCAGCTAAAGTCTTTGGTCTATCTTTTTGTTCGTCTTTATGCATTTTTGTGCACGGTGCACGGTCACTGAACACATTGTATTTCTGTATAATGAACGAATTGTCCAATGGCAACGTTTCAGTTCAATCACTCAACCGTGCTATTTAAATATTAATAAACCTAAAACAAAGGATGTGCACGGTGTAAGGTACGGTTCAACATCAAATCACAGCTCACTATATGCGCTTTGAAGTTTGCCGAGTTTCCAGACCACATCTCGCTTGACTATGGAAGCAATTATCGGCGAGAAATTTGACTTCGATCGGTATTCGGCCGAAACCAAATTTAGGAGATCGTCTTCGTTTGCGCGCTTATTTCGTGTAAACCCGCCCGCAGTGGACATGGAGCCGGAAGTTTGGCTTCGTCCATTCA
The DNA here is from genome assembly GCA_964035015.1 of Corallium rubrum. Classification (NCBI taxonomy): domain Eukaryota; kingdom Metazoa; phylum Cnidaria; class Anthozoa; order Scleralcyonacea; family Coralliidae; genus Corallium; species Corallium rubrum. The sequence continues at coordinate 12,896,859 of OZ036001.1, forward strand.
TAGGGCCCATTCATAGGGCCGACCATATGGCAGTATCGTTCCACTCATTATATATATAGAGTTCACTGTTCATATATGTGTAGATCTAGTGAGCTAGCTTAGGCAGGGGGGTGGCTCGTTTTCTTTTCAAACATGTCATGCAATAATAACCCGTTGGTGGAGGTATAAGCAGTCTCCGAATGCCCTCTTGTTATTTCTCCAAAAGATCGGAAAATTTTAAAATTTGCGACGGTGAATCTTTTTCCTTTCGCGGTTCGCCTCGGAAGATGCTCACTGGGTGGCCAATGTGGAAAGGCATCGGCGTAATGACCAGCTCTTGCCAACTGATGTATATCAAATGATCAGCTCTTGCCAACTGATGTCCATCAAATCCACTGACCTATATAGTAATGGACTACGGTCCCGTCCAAAAAGTGACCAAACAAAGATGGCGAAAATACGAGTCTTTTCTTTCATGGCAGCAACCGCTGACCAATAATCGGCCGCACCCAACAGGCCAATCAATTCAAGTTATGAGAAAAAAAGTCAGCGGTTTCTAGGATTGGCCACCCATTGCCAGTCATTGATTAGGGCACTCCCAGTCCAGTTATATATAGGTCAGTGACCAGATCACGGCCACGGGCATGGCAACCATCACATGGACAACCAAAACTCAAAAGAGCACGGCAGGCTCCCACGCGGTATTTCAAAGGATCTTTCATATGCAAACAGCACAGAAAAGTCTTTCGTGGATCGCTTTAGAAATTCGTTGCATGAAAGTAGTTCTTATCAATACTCTTAAAGCCGACCAATATCGTCCCGTCGTCATGGACACGCACTGGATATAGCGTCAGCTTGATATGATCGCCGTGTATTGGGTGTTTCAGACTGCCATTGTCTAACGAGAACTTCCAGTTGTGCCACGGACATACAATACACGGCAAACGAGCCTCCCCGAGCGTTTCGATATCGCCAAGGTGTAAAGGACCGCCTAATTGAAACAAGCAAACATCGTGTAAGGTTGCGTCAGTGAGTATGGCTACATGTAAAACATAATTTGTTCAGGATATAAAATAACACTATTGCGAATATACAGTATTACGTGCTTCCCATGACATAAGATGGGGTGAGATCAGTGGCGAGATCAAAGAGAACGAAAAAAGTAGAGATGAAATGGGATAGGAAAACGTAACGTTTTACTCTGATAAAGTGCTCAAAACGTCCGTAATTCGTCCGTATTTTAGTGGCTGAAGTGTCAAGACAAACCTATGAGTTTATAAGTACATGTAATCTGCTCTACAGATTATTTTGAACGACTTTTCCTACCCATATGGGGACATTTCTCATCCATGGCAAATACCTTGCCTTGATATTTCAACAGAGCGATCTTCTTCCCATTTACATCAACCACTCGACCACGGCAAAAATGACCTGATGAACTAGGTGGATTTGAGAAATCAGCCAGATCTAATAATTTAAGAAGCAACAACAAGATAACAAATAACTATTATGGGACAGTGAACTTGGGTGGAGAATAATAATGTGTTACTACGAGTGATGAACCATACTGGACAAGTAAACAAAACCCTACTGCGCTAGGCTGGGATTCAAACGTTGTGTCAATCAATTTGTACTGTTAACATCCCCCGGGCATAATTTGAACTTTTCGATAGTTTGCGGTCAAATTTCCCACCCCAGGCCAAAAAACTGTTCAAATGCCCCCACATATAAGGCAAATTGATGGTCAAATGCCCCAACCCTCGGGTCATGTTCTGACTCTAATTCTGTCAGTTCGAGTTTGTGTAAAAAATAAACACACTGAATTTTGAAGCAATTTCAACATTTTAATGAAATGACATTTGAAATGACATTTCGAGCTAGGTACTTGAAGAAGGCATTTACTGACATGAACAACCACCTACAGGACAACTAATACTTTTTATTAAATTTTATTTATATGGCATTTTTTTATTATTTTACACAACGAAGAACGCTAACTTAATTATATATATACTTAATTAATATGTAGTCTTAATATCTTAACTGTATCCTTAGTGTGTAGTAATTGAATGTATTAATGTATGATAGACGTGTAAATAGTAAAACTCTAATTATTTTAATCTTGTTTTAGGGCCTAGATGAAAATTACGCTTGTAATTCTAGTTACCCTGGTTAAATAAAGTGTTATTATTATTATTATTATTATTATTATTAATATAATAAAGTGTGTGTTACTATACCATACTTGACGCTATATTAAAGAAAATGTTAAAGTTCCCTAAAATCAAACGTTAGGGTGCAGTGTCATATTAGATAATAGTTCTCCATGGTACTTTGTTGGCCTAATAAACGATGAATGTAAATTGTTTCATGCTGCAACTCTCAACATTTTAAATCACCTGGTGTGCTGCTGTCTTGACCTTTAAAGTCTTTTAAAGTGTACTCCATGGCGCGATTATTGAAGAAAATTTAGCACGCGTGCGTTCGAGAAAATTTAGTCCCGGATATTCCGCGGTCTGGTGTCAAATGCCCCACGTCCCGCGGCTCGGTGTGAAATGCCCTACCCCTACAGCGGTTTAAAAGGTCAAATTTCCCACTCCCGGGATAGGTAAGGGTGTCGAATGCCTGGGGTATGCCCAGGGGATGTTAACAGTATAAATTGATCGGCGCATTACCCGAGGCATGGGGGTGTGAAAACTGCTGTTGGCAAATGAAACCTTTGTCGGCAAATCTTTTTTCGGCAAGACTGCAAATTACCATTCGAAAGCACCATAATCACAAGATATACAGCAGAGGAACTGAGGTGTGAGGAACTATAGTTATTTGCACTAGAATCGCAAGGTCGTTGGTTCAATTCCTGCCGGAAGGCCTGTGTAGTTGCATTTTTCGCAACTGGTCCCGGTTTGGTCTCAAAATGTATATATTCTACACTCGAATTTTCCTTCACCCAAAATCCTTAGAACACGCTATAGTTATAAATACACTTTTTGCTACCTTAAAGATTATCGTTGCTACTTGCTTTTATCCAAGGTGTCGCTTTCTTCTCGTTAATGAAATGTGCCGCCATTTTGTTTTCTGGAACATGGAATGTAGTCGTAGATGTCTAACGCTTCGGGTGAAGGCCCTTCGCTCTAAACGTTAGACCTCAACAATTAACATTCCATGGTTCAGCAGTAATTATATTACTATGTTAGACCGTATTTTTTGAAGAACTGATTGAAACTTAACCGAGGTCAAAACTATAGAAAGAGTACTCAGAGTAGGCTATTCTTTTGAAGCCAATATAACTATAGTTCCATCTTTCCTATAAGACAGTCAGAGTTTCTGGTAGCTTGGTCATTTTAAGATAATCTTGACAATTTTCATGTCACCTAATGACATACTATTTAATATTTTGAAACAGACTGGTTTCTTTCCATGTCCCTTGTAAATCTTAAATCGGCATTTTCCTAACCTTTAAACAATGTTTATATAAAGAACCACTGCAGCGCTGCCAAAATGGCTGCTATTAATGATGTCACATCACTACCTGCCATGTACGACCACCTGTCAGTTACGACCACTTTTACCTGGCAACAGGGGTGGTCATAAAACTCAGGTTCTACCGTAGTTACAAAAAAAAAGTAACTGCTCAACCTGGTTTCCATTGTCCTAATCATCTCAATCACCCCAATTACCCAAATCTCTCCAATCAGATTAGAGATTCAATTGGGACAACTGGCAGCGTTTCAGGTTTTTGTGAAAGGGTCTGGAGAATGAAATTGATGACCTGGAGAATCAGGGCTGGAGAATCAGGGCTGAAGGCCCTGCATGGTCTCCGGAGGACCATCCTGCTAGGGAGGTCCTGGGGCATGCCCCCTGGGAAATTTTGAAGCTCTCAAATGCCATTTCCAGTCATTTCAGAGGTAAGAAATACACTTCACTACACTTCAAGGTTGTCTGCATTTGGCCACCATATTGAATTCTACCACACTGGAGATCGGATTGTCCAGCCCTGATTCTCCAGGTCATCAATTTCATTCTCCAGACCCTTTCACAAAAACCTGAAACACTGCCAGTTGTCCCAATTGAATCTCTAATCTGATTGGAGAGATTTGGGTAATTGGGGTGATTGAGATGATCAGGACAATGGAAACCAGGCGGAGCAGTTACTTTTTCTGAACCCCATTTACACTCTTCCACGTTTCCCATATTTTCACAATACAAACCACAGAACTCCTTTTTCCCTAAAAATCCCTCCTGAAGAAGACTGTAAAAAACGCGTCGAGGGTTGCCGGCTTTACAGAAAAATACCTTTCCTTGCACATTCCTATCCATTCACCCTAATACTCTTCACGCTCCCCTTATCTCACTCTTTTTCATACTCTATACTCTTCCTTATACCCTTACTAATATTTAATTCGCTCAATTTCATTTTATATATACGATATATACACATACTGTATATATCTCCTTAGTTAGTTCATTTCAGTTATCCTCCAATGCGATGGTTCTGCTTAAGCTCCTAGCCTGTATTGTTTGATAATGTGTATTACACACAATGTTTAACACCAGTGTGGGTCCAATTACCTATCTATCAATGAAAAGTACTATACCGGGGTTTAGTCGTCTGCGGCGCAGGCTAGAGTCCGGTAATGGCATTCAATATTGCATGTATTACCACCCACCTTAAATATTGTTACACAACAATGATTTTGTTACAAGTTGAAAAATTTCATTGAAAAAAGTAGACTCCAGTTCTGCTTACTGCAACATGCGAATTCAACTTGCAACAAAATCATTGTTGTGTGACAATGTAACAACAGCTGGGCCAAGTACCAGAGTGCATTCCATGTCAACCCCACACTGAAGATAAGCCACAGGTGTTCAGGTGCTGCACCAAGGGAGGTCAAGAACTCACACCGGCGCCGGCACCACCCACTGACTTGTATAGTTGTATGGCTGTATATGTGCGCCAACTGCAGTGTGATTGTGCACCAGCACACCGAGCACTTTTGAAATTCACGCCGAAGATCTTCGGCGTGACCTACATGGAATGCACCCTGGGCCAAGTAGAGTTTATTCAACTTGCAATGCAACAATGTTACTAGCAATTTGTCACTCGTATTTAATACTTCACCTTTATTGCTGGGTTGTACGTTACATCATGGCACTGATGGCTGCCATGTTGGTTGTATTGTACCTACCAACCAACCAACCAACGAACATGGCTGCTGACAGTCTTTGTCAGTGACAGTGTCATGACATTACAACCTTTATATAGCTCCGGTAGCTCCCCATCCGGAAGATTTTCCAGCAGCTCAATGCTCTGCTAATTAATAAGCGCCAGACGATTTTATCCATCTCTGGGGAAGCCCTCGGACAGGAATGAGTTGTAAACTCTCTAACTCTTTCCTGTCCGAATCGGTATTTGCTATTTTATTCTGGCTAACGCCAGACGATTTTATTCACCAGCCCTTTGGCCCCTTTGAGCTTGACAAGCTTACCTTTCACGAAAACGTTTTCAACGTGGAAATAAAGGTATTCTTCTTCGTCACTTTTAGTGTCGGAGTCCATAAAAAATAATCAGATGAATACATCGATAAACAAATATAGTCTTCGACAAAGTCAACAACTGCAGCAAACAAGCGATATTTTCTATTAAGAAAATGGAGCCCGCAGTTTGGTTGGGCAGTGGGTTTCAACGGCGGGAACCATCATCCTAGAACAGTTCTTATAACGAAATACTGACGTTTAGTGTTTATAGCGAGCCATAAGAACGTCTTTGAAGGAGACTAGGCGGAGTCCTCCATCAGAGTAAAATGTGGCTTGTACTTGAAACGTCGGTATTTCTTTATAGGATCTCTCTGTTGTTTTTTTTCCCTAGCTTTGAAACAAGGTCACAAAAAACAATTATTGAGTTTGATGGTTTGGAACAGAATAAGGGCTTCAAAGGTTTGGCGGTATTTTTCGGTAGTATAAATTATTCTTTTGTAATTCTAGTTATCGCCATATTAAACACGAACGCCTGCAACGCAGGCTAGAAATATGCGATCGGGTTTCGAGTGATGTTAGGTAACGTTACCTAGGAAACCCCAAACAAACATGGCGGACGAAACCACAAAATTGAAACGCTTACAGTACACAATGGATAATGGAGATCTAGAAGACAGATGCATGCTGAAAACTGGAGGATAGCAGTCTGGTCCGACAGTGAGAGATCCAGTGATCCCATCGCTTCTAATATAGCACAAACTATTACAAAGAAAGAGCTACGTTAACTCGTTAAGACTTTGTGAACTGTACCATTTAACGACACGTAAAGAAATCATGTCCGAAAGTGGCTCAAGTAAAGACGAACTGCATCTCTTGCAATATATCGTGAAGGATGTCAGTCGAGATATTGCTACGCAAATTTCTGACACCAATTCTACCGAAGATGAGAATACCACAAGTCAATCGACAACAGGTTTGTTTCCGAAGGAAAATGTCTCGAATTCAGCACTAGAAACAAGAGGTCTAAATAATCCTAATTCATCTATCAGATTGTTTATTGTGCCTGACCGGAATAGTGTTACGGAGTGTTCTGCCAGTTCTGGGTTAAAATTATCGCTGCAGAAGCCTTCAGATGGCCGTGAAGCCAATTCCTTTTGTATTTCAATAGCTTCCTCACCGGACGACTACCGTTTAAACACAACGGCTTCCAGACGTCCGAAGAGTTCTGTGAAATCTCAAACGCCAAACACTAAGGAAAAGAAGAAGGGTTTGAGGTTGGAGGCATCCAGGAGCCTCGAGAGAACTGAGAACAATTTCTTAACCGAGCATCAATTGATGTGCTCTGAAAATCCGAGTGTGGTCGCTTGGTTGAAGTTGAAGAACTTCGAGGAGAAGCAGAAACGCAGAGCGAAGAGACGTGAGAAAAGAGAGTTGAGGAAAGTCACGAGCGACGAAGCCGAGAAAAGAGAAAGGCGCGAAAAGGAAAGCGAGATGAGGTTCGCTCTTTGGCTGCGCGCGAAGAAAAGTGACGCGAAACGCGCGTGGCGAGAAAATCGCGCGAAACGAAGAGTGGATGCCGCCGAGGAAAGGCAACAGATGTTTCCGATTTCAAGTGAGGACATTCCTCCTCCAAATTATACTGCTGTGCCGAGTTTTAAAGGTACGCAAGCATTGACCGAAGGTCTGGAATCTTTAAGTATCGGGGAATTAGCTGAGGTGCGAAATAACGACGTTAAAGAAATTACGACATTAAAGGGACGGGGAAGGATGAATGGGCCTCAAACCAGCAGGTTTGTACAAAGTGGGGGTTGCACTCCGACTACGGAACGCGTTCATTTGGAAGAAAGGCCAAACACTGCAACTGGACGGATGAAAAGTGATAGTGGTAACGAGGACAATAAGGGACCACACGGGATCACGTATGACGCTTGGGTGGCAAGGAAACGAAAGGATAAGAAAGTAAGGCCAACCACTGCGAGCGGGCAGCTGACTAATAGTGGTAAACAGGATAATAAAGGATCAAACGGGATCACGTATAACGCTTGGATGGCGCAAAAACGCCGGAAAAACAAGCAAGTTAGGCCAAGTACTGCGAGTGAGCGACTAACTGCTGAGACTGATCGGGACAGTGAGGGATCAAAAAGGATCACCTATGAGGCTTGGATGGAGAGGAAGCGGTACGAAGACAAAGAGAAGGCCAAACAAAGAAAGCGAGAGGTCGTGGATGATGCTCTGACAGCAGGAATATTGAAAGTCGCACGTAAACGGGTTGAGAATATCGGGGAAGGTAAAAAGGTGCTTGATACTGGCATGCCAAAATGGAGGGCGAAGAACAAAGTTAGGAGCATGTCCGGGGATAAAACCCGGGATACTCCGAACCCTTGGAGGGAATACGTGATGCGACCTGACAGTGAGGAAAGCAAAACTTCTACAAATATCCAGAACACTTCGGAGAAAAATGTGGAAGTTCAGGGCGGCGATAGTCCCAAAAGTGGGGGAGTCAACACAATTCGAAAAAATGGTCACACGATTAAGTCCGACTCAAACGACTTTGAATCAGCGGGAAGACTACGTGAATCGGATTACTCCGTTGCAAAAATAATAAATGTTCCTGATACAATGTCAGATAACGTGCGATCGGAGCAGCTGGCAAGTGATACAGTTGAGGAGAATAGGACGCAAATAGCGAGTTCCGACGAGAAATTCCGAATTGGCCGAAGATGCTCCGATGAAAAAACGATTCGCGACACCGAGCTGTTTAAAGATGTCGGAATACAGAGGAATGGACGATATGAAAAGACAACTGTTAGGGACAATTATTTTGTGTACGGAGAAGGGCTTAACCCGCCCTCCATGACGCCAGCCAAATGGGAGCCCGGAGATGAATAATGGGAGCCTGGAGATGAATAATGGGAGCCCGGAGATGAATAATGGGAGCCCGGAGACGAATAATGGTTGCGCGGTGTCCGTGCAATAAGGGAGATGGTCTTTTTGCGGGCCTCGGTGACTATAACTAGCTTAGTTAACTTATAACTACCTGTAGCTTGGTAATGATAACTGCAAGCGGTAATAACTGAAGCGGTAATAATATAAAATAATTTAATTAATTTGTTCTCCCAAAATTTCACTTCTGTTTCTATAACTTCTATAATTTTATGGAAACACGGAAAATGTTTTCCGTGGATTAAGCCTTAAGGTAAAATCGTCTAATCCTAAATTCTAGATGAAAGGGTATGTTGGAAAATTAGGGCCTGTTTTTATGATCCCGCGGTATACCGGAATCCCGGTCAAGCGGGACAAATATCTTTCCAAATAAACGCAATATCCCAGTAGATCGGGATTGAATATTATCGTCAGAATTTCGTCCAAACGGTCAGGTCTGGAGACAAAAAACTGACTGAATAAAGGTGAAATAACTTCTAACATAGTACAATTAGGGTGAGTTTTTGCTTTTTTGGTCCATTTCCTTAAATTCCCGCGCTTTTTGATCCAGCAGGATGAACTTCATCCCGGTCAAGCGGGACGTCGCGATCTTCATATAAACATAAACAACTTATCTACAAGCCGGGATCTCGGTACACCGAGACATCCCAGTATACTGTGCCGGGATCAGAGAAACAGGCCCTTCAGTTCAACTCATTCAAATTACATAAACATATTTATGAAATTATCAATTATGTCTTCGTTTGGCCGAAATCTGCCGAACATCACTCCATGTGATTCGACATTGGTTGAATAAGTGCCCTTAAACGTCCCAACATTTTTATGTTTCCAGATATCGTAAACAACGAAACTACTCTCCTCTTCCCAGCCAAGATCCTGTGCGGCGACTTTAATCACAGCCGACGTGAGCCCGCGGTTTAGCAAGACCGCCGCTACACTCCCGTCCTTTAATGGTCCGGCCCAGACCTCTAGGTCATCCTCGGCGCGGACCTTGTGTCCCTGAATGCCGAGAGGGTCCTGGTTCACAGCGATGGCGTCCTCGTTGGTGAGGATGCGCGTTGTGTCTGCGGACATGTTGCGGAGATCGCAGCCAATGAGAAGCGGGGCCTTCATGAGACACCAAAGACTGAAGTGTGCGATGTATTCAGTGGTTGACATCCCGCCATTACCAACCTATGACATTAAATAACAGATATATTATACTTAACAATTCAATTATTCGCTCTCAATTTCTCGCTCCGCTCTCGTCAACTACTCCTCCATTGAAATTGAGAGCAAATAATCTAATTGTTTTAGTAGAGCCTGACTTGTGTCTTTATTCGTCCGGATTATTTAACAAAAAGAACAAAGCATAACCATTGTTTTACCATTGTTTCTGTGTGAAAACCAAGGTAAAACAAATTTTCCACTCCTCGTCACCTCCATGTTGTTTTACTGCTTGACCGCGCAGGTCCTGGTACTCAATTTCCTACTCGCTACTCTTTGACTCGCTACTCTGGTCCTCTGATCTCTATGTACAACTGGATGGGCCATTGGGCCGGATTTTGCGTGCCAATTGTATGATGACGTGACCACTACCCAAGATGGCTGCTACTGAAGTTCATAGCTTTCGTAGATTGAAAACAGACAAAAAGAGTTATTTTAAGAAAATTTAAACGAATGTAAGAACACAAGAAGTACTTAATAAGGTTTAAGACGTTAATTTCTTGCATTTATTTCTGTTACTGAGCTATAAGTCTTTTATAGTAATCTTAATGCCTTAACAATATTTCGTGTTGTGTACTTGCCATCGTTTGACTGTATTTGTTGTTAAACAGTGAAAACTAAACGAACCGGCATCTGTTGTTTGCTTTACGGCTTTTCCGACTCCCCCGGCACTGCACACATAATATTCCTCCCCCCGTTAATCTGACCTTGCTGACGTCAAGATTGCTTATGCTAGTCAACTTTAGGATTGGGAACAAGTTCTAAGGCCGCATGCGTCATATGTTCCACTACGTAAGATGGCGGCGACTAGCACGAAATGTTTGACTGCTGGTCATAGGGAATGGCCTATCCAGTTTATTTAGAGATCAGTGCTCTGATCGCTAAGCGTTTTTTTCATTGGTTGTTAGCCATTATCTATTGTAGGACAGACACGACGTCATGCAGATCACGTCAGCTGACTTGCTTTTTTCCTTCTTCATGCCCCAAATGCACAGAAGACGTAACAACGTGGTAAGAACATCATCGACTGCGTCTCGTGGCAGGGATTATTTTAAGGAATTTTTATCGCTGCACAGAGCTGAAAAAGGCATAAAATCTAACTTCAGTAGCACGTTAAACAGCGATGGAGCACTGAGTAGCTCGGTAGCTCGTCAGTAATCAACTAGTCATACTGTCATAGTATACATAAGCGGCCCTCCTTTTCCCAATTTTTAATGATTTAATCCCTTTCGCACAGCATACATTCGCATTTTCAGAATAACAATGGTCAAACAGTAGCACATGGGCACAGACCACTGCACAGACGCATCGACCTGAGAGAAGCCTCAAGCATGAATTATGTTGGGTAGTCTGGCTAAATACATGTAGTAAGAACACTAGCCTAGGCTACACTCATGTATCTTGAAAGTTGAAATTAAGGGCATAAGGCTGTTAGTTTACGGTACGCTTAACGTTATCAGAAGATAGTGGACCAGGGTCCTTTAACTTATCGTCTTATTTGTGTATTTGCTAATTTAAATATTGATATTAAATAGTATATGTTGGAATGTAGTATCTATACTGTGCCTTTGAACATAATTTCTGATGCAATCCTTTCACGAATAACACCCATTCTTAAATATTAAAGAAAAATCTATCACTGCACAAAACTGCGCTTATCACTGCACAAATCTCATTAATTATCACTGCACGTTAAAATAATCCCTGTCTCTGGGCACCTTTTTGTTCTTACCACGTCCTGACGTCATCTGTACATCTATAACATTGCTGCCTCAAACTGGTAGACTAGCGACTAACTAGGAATGGCTCTGACTCATCTTCTCCACTCTTTTTAAGCCTGGTAAACTCGCCAATAGCACGCAGTTATAGGGATGGGCGATACTAGTACAAAATATCGATACCAACGATACTTACAAAAGTATCGATACTTTCGATACTCGCAAAAAGTATATATTGGTAATTTCGATACCACTTGAGCCTACGATGTTTTTGGTCAGTATCTATGAAAATCGGTGAATACTTCATCATGCAGGGGTTGTATGATGCTGCTTTTAAATAAAAACACTGCCTCGTACCCAGGCGTCTCCACATACATATTTGCATACATATATACATTCATATTTACACGAAGTACTCCAATACTTCGTGTAAATATGAATGTATATGTATGTGGAGACGCCTGGATAGTTATCACTTATATATTTAGGAAAACATTGAACATGCACGTTAATATTGTTCAGTTTAAGATTTAAAATCATAATGCAAATGTTTATGCAGCTGATAGACTGTTCCTTAACTTGTTATATTTGTTACTTTAATATTCTTCTTATTTTAAAAGTTATTTCAATCAAGGTAAAAATTGAAGTATCGGTATCGACTTTGGTATCGGTATCGACCAAAATTCTTAGTATCGGACTGGTATCGTATCGAACAAAAAAAGCTGGTATCGCCCATCCCTACGCAGTTAGCCGAGGTTAGACAAAAAGTGAGCCGAAAATACTATTCTGCACAGAGCCCAAATAAATACCTCGAGCATGTCAGGGTCATTCCAACCTGCTGGTTTAGCGTATTTCCACAACTTGTCATTCATATCCGCAATTGAGATCATCTTCTCCCAATTATCCTGGATGTCCCCCGTGGTCCTCCAGCTATTGCCCACATCACGTGCCCAAGTAGCTGGATCGTCAACGCCCCACTCGCACATGGAAAAGAAGATCGGTCTGCCGGTCTTTCAAAGAAAAAGTACTATATTTAAAGTGATTTTCTGATAAAAATATTGTTGGCAATGTTTTTGCATAACCCTAAAGACGATATGGTACTTGGTAATCGTGCAAAGTTTCATTTCAAAATTCGCTGAAGAAAAAGTGATATTTTATGTGTGAAGTTTGTATTTTGGAGCGCCGCCATTAAAGTGGCCGAGCTTGAGAAGAATGAGTCGAGGAAGCTTATGACGTCATAGACTCAATAAGAACAATGACCCTTTTATTGACAACAATTTATGAATTTATGAATTTATTAAATTTGCCACTTAACGTGTGGCAGGAGAGAGGAACAGAACTTTCGTCCCAATTGACACCAAACTCCTATGTGTAGACAACTAAGACCTGGGTGTTGATTTTACGAAGGGAGGAAAACCGGAGAACCTGGCGAAAAATCCTCGGAGCACAGGAGAGACCAACTAAACTCTACTCACATGAGTCTGGCATGTGTATTTTGGAGCACCGCCATTAAAACGGCTGAGCTTGAGAAGAATGAGACGAGGAAGCTTATGACGTCATAGACTCAAAAACAACAATGACCATTTTCTTGACATCAACAATGATCTTTTTGTTTTTGTTGATATCATAAGTTCTCAACTCATTCTTCTCAAACACGGCCAATTTAATGGCGGCGCTCCAAAATACAAACTTAGCACGTAAAATACAACTTTGTTTTTGAGAATTTTCAAAATGAAACTTCAACAATGACCAACTATCCTAAATTATTATATATTCAAACTTTATTCTCGTTCGTGATTGGCCAAAACGCCCCCACTAATTCTCCGTATCTGGAAGCTGACGCGTTATTTCAGCTGCTCACGTGATCAGCGTGCAATAATGCCTTGTTTTGGATCGAATTTCGATCCAAAACAAGGTATTATTGCACGCTGTCGAACCCAAGCCCCCAGCGCGGTCGGCAGCTTGCTAAAAATCCCGCCAAAACTAAATATTTTTGAAGAGTAAACAAAATGGTTTTTAACCGGTTTCCATCGTTAAACGAAGAAGAATATATAATATATATAATAAAACAATTATTGGATTCGGTTTCCGCATGATATCGAGAATTATCAAGGCCTCGGTTTGTGTTATCCACCTCAGCCGATAACACAAACCTCGTCCTTGACAATTCTCGATATCATGCTCAACCTCATTCAATAATTGTTTAATATTTAATATTATGCAGATACATTGCCAACAATATTTTCATAAGAGAGGTGAATACAAAGTGCACAGGACACCACACAAACCTTATTGAGAGCATCTCTCATAACTGGATACCTGACTTCAGGTCTGCTACCATCAGTATTGCAGTTGTCATATTTAAGATAATCCACTTTCCACTCTGCATAGGTATTGGCATCGTTGACTTCATAATGGAGCGACCCTGGCCTTTTAATAATAATCTATTTTAATATATAATTGTGTGTATATATATATATATATATATATATATATATATATATATATATATATATATATATATATATATATATATATATATATATAATTGTGTATACAGTGTGTATATATATATATATTTGTGAAATTCATTACTAATTCATGAGTTTTGCAGCCAATCCAATTTCAGAAATTACATCACATGTTACCCGGTAAACCCCATACAAACTAAAACCAATGATGCTAATTAGTTACAACCACTAGTGGATGTATACTCTTCTGATACAACCACTAGTGCTTGTAACTAATTAGCAAATTAGAATCTCAATATCCCAAAGGGATTTTTACTATTTATTCATTTCACAAGTTGTTTACAACACTCGTGTCCTTGTTGTATTGAATATACAATCACTCGCCTTCGGCTCGTGATTGTATATTCAATACAACACAGCCGCTCGTGTTGTAAACATTACATATATATATATATATATATATATATATAAAGAAATCACCAATTGATGTTATTGGAGGGTTGGTGCCAAGTCACAGGGGGGATGCCACCCTCTGATCAGAGGTAACCATGGCAACCCCACCACAGCCCACCTCCAAGGGCTGTATATAGATATTATGCCACATTTGTCTTTGAAAGCATAAATAGCTTCCACTTTCGTTAAATATCTGGTTCCTTTCATTTTCTGTCATGTGTACAGCCGCTGACCACAAGTAGCAGGTTACTTCCAGTTTGATTTTTTCGATGTTTTCGGCGGCAATTTTTTACCAGTTTTTATCTTCTGTGTGCACTTTGCAAAGAATGAAGTCTGGTAACATGGCATTTATGGCAAAGTTAATAATTAAATAAGCTAACTAAAGATGGTAAATTTGAATAGGGTTTCTGTTTGCATTAGTTGATGTAAGCAAGTAAGCAATGTGTCCCAACCCCGGGCTTACAGTCAACTGGTCTCAGTGGTTATGTCCCAGTGGCACCAAATCACATTAAACTCATTGAACATCTTTCTATTATGGTAGTGATCAATTGTGGCAGTGGCATAGCCTGGGTCTTGGCTTTGGGGGGGGTGGGGGGGGGGTGAGAACCTCAATCTCCTAGGGGGGTCCAGGGCATGCCACTCCTGGGAAATTTTGGATTTCTAGGGTCTCTGAAACACTATCTCCTGCATTTTGAGGCAAGTATTTAAGAGTAATCTGAAAGCCATAAATTACATAATTTTGTTAAAATCAAACCAGAACATATTAGATTTATTTATAAAAAGTCATAAATGTAAAAACAGGTTGGAGTCATTTTGTATAGACCCTTAGTATTGTAATTTATAGCATATGCCTGCCTGCAAAATATAATATAATATATATATATATATATATATATATATATATATATATATATATATATATATATATATATATATATATATATATATATAGTATATATATATAATTACAGAATCATCCTCAGAAACATGAGAAAATTTTTCATAACACATCACTATCTACTCACTTGGACTTAAAAACAACTGTTCCCCCCCCCCCCCCCCACCCATTACAAGTTTATCCACAGATTTAAACTCTTCATGAGAACATCTTGGAGACCATTGGGGGGGTGACCACCACCCCCTCACCCCCCTTCACCTGCAACACCCCCCACCCCCTCTAATTTACCTTGTAAATATAAAGCAATTAACCTATTAAAATAAACAGACGGAAATGAAAAAATTCAGAACCCGAGGTGAAACACAGAAAATTAAAATCGTAAATGGGTCTCAGCTACAATGGAAGCTCAGTCTACCACGTTCCCACTGTCAAAGCACAGTTAATAGAATAAGAATCTTATTCTATTAACAGTGGTCAAAACTACAGTGTCTACTAAAACTTAGATCTATTTAATTATTAATATAGAAAATTGACAATCGTTCCGACATGTACCTTTTGGCGCAAGTTTGAAAACCGGCGTCGCTATACAGACCGAATTTCAGTCCTTTCGAGTGTGAATGCTCCGCCAACGACGCTAGACCATTCGGAAACTGTTTCGAATCGACTTGAATCGTTCCATCGGATGAGCGGCCGACGGCCCAACAGTCGTCGATGTTGACATATTCGTAGCCAGCCTTCATAAGGGGGGAGGAAGCCAACGCATCTATTGTATCTGTGATGATCTCTTCGTCAATGGAACAGGCAAAATGATTCCACGAATTCCAACCCATTTGAGGGGTTAGGCCTAAACCATTGTCTAACGAATACGCGCAAGAAGAAAGCAAAAGGAACACAACTACCTTCTTTATTATCAACGCCATTAACCCAGAGCCTGGATTTTCAAGTTCAACTCGTATTCGGCTTGGAAGTTGGAAAGTTACCAACCAAATACTTCGTGTATTGAAATTCAAGCAAATTCATTAAACCGCAGCCTATAGTATTGTGGGCTCGCATTGCCCTCGATCCAACTGTTTATTAAACCTGAACAGGCGAGTTTCAGGATGTTGCGCGCGCACCATTTTTCAAAAAAACTGGCAAGCTCCACTCAAAATAAACATACTGTTTAAAATCAACAAAGTATAGATTCAGTTTCTGGATGTTTAGCACTGTTATTCTGCTGTTGTTAGCTCACTAGCAAGTCTGTTTGCCATTGCTTACTTTGTGGGGAGCCCGCCAAGAGCCCGCCAATTCCCTTGCAACATGATGCGTGCGCAATACCCTGAAATTCGCGTATTGTCAGGCCTTTATTTGTTGTCGCCTTCCGCTAATTCGCTAAACCCTGCTATTCAGGTTATCCAGGTTTGTGAATTGATTCATAAGTTGTTAAAGGTAAGACGTTCAGTAAATGTAACTCATATTTGACTCCTCTGCTCCCTGTGGGAGTGTGGGGTGTACGGCACGAATTAAAATCGAATAATCAGCAATAAAATAAACAATTAAGATATGAAAGTTCTATATGCGCCGTTCAATTGGGGACCAGTGAGCTCTATTATATAACTGGAGTGATGTCTTTGTGGCAAATAAATGTTCCCAGAGCCGGCGATCTTTTCGGGCCTGAAGTATGTATAGTTCCAGTCTTCTACGTGGTCAGGTCAAGTAGGGGAACACCGCTGCCAAACGTTTGCGCATGCGTGAATTCGCTAAGTAAACATTGCAAGAGAAGTGGGAACTAGCCGTGGCGACAACAACCAGACAGTGAAGACTAAGTAAGACTCGACTATTCATTTGTGTTTCAAAAAAAGGGTACGAAGGGGTAAATTCAGAATATGTTACATTAGTATAAATACAAACTAATGATATAATCCTCGACTTCGTCTCGGTTATTATTCAACGGTATTCACCTCGCCTTCGGCGAATAATTGTTAAATATTGACAAGGACGCCATGCACAAATTACCTACCTTATCTTTTTGGTCGTGTGCTTATAATTTTAACTTTTGTGTCGGACTGTCGGACCAGTCCAAATATTTCAGTGTTTTCCCGCTCTATTTTTGAGGACGAGCTTGGACGTCGCGCATGCGCAGAACGTTTGGCAGCGGTGTCGGGTAGGGGTAGTGTTTTCCGGGGTGGTATTTTCCGGTGTCGTCTTTTTAACAATCGTCTTTTCAGAAATGTAAAAAGAAATTCAAGAATGTTAGGAATGTAAGGAATTTCAAGAATGTATAGCATTTTGTATTACTCAAATTAGTGAGCTTGATTAAAGCTTCTGTTATTATAAATTACAGTCAAAAGCCTGATTACAAATATGTGAATAAAAATTTACAAACCAACTAGTATAATGATTGTATATTTATGAAAAAGTTATACGTTAATTAAAACGTCGGACGATCAAATGACTAGAATTGCTTGAAGTGCCATAGTATTGCAGCCATGAGCAGAATAAGGTTGGGCACTAGATGGTACTTGCCAGAAACTGGACAATCAGGACCTGAATACAAAGCAAGTAAAACAGTAATTGCATTTAGAACTAGAGAGCAGTCAGAGACTGCATATACGTACCTCCGCCAGCGGGTTATTAGAGATGTTTAAAAAGAAAACGGGCCATCCCGCTAACAGGGAATATTACTTTTGAGGGGTAATTCGATGATTAATTGACTGGTCACATGGTACAAATCAAGCTTTCTGACTGGACAATTTACAGTTGAGGTATAATATTAGTATTAACTACTTAAAGGGCATTGGCAATAAAAAATAAGTTTGTCTCATTTGAAAGAACTCGTCAAATGGTGTAAGAAGACCTTTTACAATTTTTCCGTATTTGTTTTGGTTTGGGAAATTAAATATTTCGACCAAAGACAGCGTGCTGTCGCCATCTTGTTGCAATATTGGGTCTAATTAACTAGGAAATTGGTCATAAGCAGGGTAAACCTGATAAAACTACTCCGTGGGTGACCAAATTTCCACGGAAGGCTTTTTAAATGTTGTGGGTTAATTTATAATGGAAATAGCGCAACAAAAAATCGAGTTTCTAGCTCATGTTGGCCAATCTCGTTCCCAGAACCCACGTTCCCCACCCGGGAAACGAGAGACTCTGGGATAATCCGTTTCACATCGATATTTCATTGGCTGATGAACACAGTGAACTCTATATAACTCTTCTTCCGGAAAACAAGAATTCTGTGATGGCGTGAACGGATTATCCCAGAGTCTCTCGTTTCCCGCCCGCTGGGTAAGGGGAACGTGGGCTCTGGGAACGAGAATGAAGGTTGGCAAGATAAAAATTTCACTTTACCTTGGTTATATCGTCACATGCATAATTTTGCATATCGAAAATAATTCCAAGATGGCGGACAGCACGCTGAGTTGGGTCAAAATATTTCCAAAACCAAAACAGATACGGAAAAATAGTAAAAGGCTTCTTATACAATTTGACGAGTTCTTTCAAATGAGACAAACGTAATTTTTATTGCCAATGTCCTTTAATAACCGAGAGGAAGGTCTTTACGGTAAAATATCAAACCGAGGTCTTGCTGTATTGACCAAGCGATAGCGAGGTTAATTCGTTCAAGGCCGAGGTTTGATATTTTACCGTAAAGACCGAACGGTCGAGGTTATTAAGTAGTTTATTATATGGCACTTTTTATTACAAAAAAACAGTCTTGTATTTCTTGGTCTTCGTTTTCTCTAACTTCGTCAAAACACCGAACTAGCATTATTTTCTAAATATAGCAAGGTTAGATATACTGCCGAAACAGAGAACGTAGGAGTCTAACGTTTCGAGCGAAGGCCCTTTACGTTTCCTTCTGACGAAGGGCCTTCGCTCGAAATGTTAGACTCCTATGTTCTCTGTTTCGAGCAGTATATCCATAGAAATATTATACCTAGAATGCGTGCTCCTATCTCTCGTCAGTCAAAAAATTGTCGCCACAAAATGGCGGATTTATAAGGGCAAAAGGAACTCGCCCCAGGACTTTTTAACAGTTTTTAACACGGCTGCGGTTGGTGATGTTGTGGAGTGACGGATGTATTTTAGCACTGAATTTCTTTGTTTTTTGTACCGGAAAACTTGCTGGATTGGTGAATTTTATAAAGATGAAGTGCAATATCCTTCGCCAAAACATTTCGAACATTAAACTCTGGATGTAGACATGCAGCGACGATAGCGGCCTTTTAATACGAATGGTTTTAGTGTTTTTACTGTTTTACATTATATTTGAATGATTTCCCACTTGCCAATCTGTATGTGATTTATACTGAACGTGGAGGATTAATCCAGGAGACAGTAAGAGTTTTTTCTCTCTTTTTTATCCAATCTAATAAGGATTTCTAGCTTGTGATTTTTGAAATATAAAATATGTTTATGCACCTGTCATACTTTTTATACATCAGTCTTTTCGACATTTATTTATATTGACATATTAAATCCGTGTTTTTTTAAAGATTTTCTCCTAGTTTCCATTACGTATTTGATTATTTTCTTTTCTTTTAAGCCGGCTTTGATGCAGACAATTTCTGAGTTTCAAGTTTAGCACTTTTTGTTGCTTTTTGTAATTGTGGTGAATTGATCGAAATATAATTTTGAACTTATAGTTTTTAATACTTTTAATGAAACAAGTGTCTTGAAAATTGTTTTATTTTATGCTAATGTGTATGTGGCTGATTTGTTGTCATGCATGTATCCAATTTATCCCTATGAAACGTCCTCCAATTCTTTATTTTGAGAGGCGATCATTGTTGTATATTTATCCCACCCCTTTGCGAAATTCAAAATGGCGGATCTATAAGGGCAAAATAAAATTTAATTTGGACCCCTGTCACGTGACAGAGCACGCATTCTAGGTCTATTATTTCTATGAGTATATCTAACCTTACTATATTTCGATTGTAGTTTCTACACTGCCTACGCAGCACGCTACTTTTATTACACTATTAGCATTATTTTCTGTTGTTTCTTTCTCGTCAGGATACTAGAATTTACTTTTAAATGTTCATCATCATCATCATTTATTTCATTAATTTTCGTCGTTTTTCGGTAATAAAAGTTTCTTATTAAGATTTTTGTTTGTTCCAATCGTAGGGCATTAACAATTTTCATAATCCCGGGGGCATTACGGAGAAATCTCGCCCCGTCAGCAACCAATCACAGCGCGTGATCTTAATTACCGGAAGTAATCCGTGCCATATAATAAATCTAAATAATCCAACCGTTCCTCCAATCGAAAAAAAATATTATTAAAACAAGACTTATTAAAACAAGGAGATGATCTTAAGAAGCTTATAAGCGTTAACATTATTTAGAAAGAAAATGGTAAACCAATTCAAACTATTGCTGGTGTGCATCTTACGTCATTGCCGCCAAGTTGGTTGACGTTTTCAAAAGATTTTCATCATCTGCAATTATAATATCCAACATGGCGAAAATATCTTTGTCCTTCGAATCTCAAGGGATTGGTTGCACACCACCTATAACTGTATTAAGGAGGCTGGAGGCTAGCTAATCATCCTTACTTGCAGCTAGCGGCTGAATTGCGAAGGACGCAGATTATAACGTGGCCATGTCGAAGCACATCAAAGGAGCTCCAGGCAGCCGCCATATGACACAGTTCAGACCACAGATCACAGCTAAGATGTTACGTGTTAATTTTACGAAGGGAGTAAAACCGGAGAACCCAGCGAAAAACCCTCGAAGCACAGGAGAGATCAACTACAACTCTACTCACATGAGTTCCAAGCCCGACAACGGGGTCATTCTCAAGCGGTCACCCATCCAAGTAACTAACCCCGTCTAAACGGGCTTAACTTTTGGTGAGAGGCAGTGCGCTAACGGCACACGCCACCCGTGCTCCAATTACCCTATTCGCGTGACGTCACTCGTGACTTGGTTTTTGGCGCATTAACCCCACTACCACCACCCTAACACCCTCCGCAACCCTTCAACTTCCCGCCAAAGGAAAAAAGAAAGAAAAACCCCAACAAAATACAAAAGAAAAAAATAATGAAACAATAAGGGACCAGGGTAGGGACCGAAGGGAAACTATAATTTAATTTAATTTAATATAATCATTTAATAGTTGAGTCGGTTTTCTTTGTTCTTTCTAGAGCTGTATCTACGATACGATATATCCCAAGAGAACCGATAATTAAAAACTCAAGCGCTCTATATAGATATTCCCTGCTCAACAGTACAATATCTAGATATTGCCCTGGTCAACAGGGCAATATATAGTTAAGAAATAAAGAACGTGTCGCGCGCGATTATCGAGTTATAATGCACGAGAGATGCGTGTAAAGCACGAGGCGATAGCCGAGTGTTTTACTAGCTTCTCGAGTGTATTATAACTCGATAATCGCACAGCGACTAAGTTTTTTATTTCTTTTATAAAATAATGACTTTAAATTGTCAATAAACCCAAGAAAAGTAAGCAAAAAAGCAGATTACCTGTCTCAGGACGAGTTCGTTACATTTAGCGCCACGCGTGGCCCCGTACAACACGTCGGGGATTTTAGCGATGAAAATGCACTTAAAGTTGCACTGAAAACATTCCGCTGTGTTAATTACGTGATTAGACATATATCTAAGTAATTTTTGACTTTCGTTGATGATTAAATCCACATAAAATTCATCAAAAACGACAAAATCGTCGCGAAGTATCTCGTGTGCCGTGCCGTTATGGAGTTATAATGGCACGCTTGTTTGACTCAATAGCCAGTCAGAGTGCGTGTTGTCGTTCATTTACTTCTGGTTATTTTATAATCAAATATATGTTTTTTCGAAAACCTCCTCAACCATTAAATAAGTTAGTTAATTCCTCGAACCTCGGCTTTTATCCAAACGAACCCCTCGGGCTGCATTTGGCTAAAAGCCTCGGTTCTCGGTAATTAACTCTTACTTATTTTATCTATAATTAAATAGCAAAATTGGTGTTAAGGGCTTAGCATAGGTGCAACTTCACAATATTAATATAATGTGCAGTAAGAAAACGTTACAATTTACTGACCGGCACAGCTTTCTTGCGGCCATGGGTTGGGATCAGGTGGATCGCTTTCCTTGACGTTTTCAACTGCATCACGTTGGTTAGCAGATAGAAATCCAAGGGCAGCATCACTGATCATGTTCACTTGAGATGCATCCATAGAGTTGATTTGGTCAGGTGTAAAGGCCTGGAAAAATAATACACGCAATCTTTTATAGGGGCTGTAAGATAGAAAATCTTCTCTTCAATTTTATCTAGAAGTACTTTTCGCACCAGGAATTATAGCGTTTTTATTAAGGGACCGGTCATTAAATATGGAGAGGGGAGGGGGGCTGGGGGGGGGGGGGGCTGGAGGAGAAATTTTTTTTTTGGAAAATTTTCCAGGCCCCCCCCCCCACTTATATGAATTTTAATTTCAATACCCCCCTTTAAAACTTTTAACAATTTCAGGACCCCCAGGTTCTTACAAAATTGTATATTCTAGAGCTTATAAAAACCATTACCACACGACAATTTCAAAAAATAAAGAATAATACAAACTCTGAAAAAATCATCTTATAGAATTCAAGATTTGAGTTAATACAATAAGACGAGAGAGATTTGAGTGATATTTCAACTTTATTCCAAAGTCATTGTCAAACCAATACTGGAATAAAGTCGAAATATCACTCTAATCTCTCTCATCTTATTGTATTAACTTGAATCTGAAGACCCCCCTTTTTTATAAAAAAGTTTTTGGGACCCCCCCCCCTTCACAATACCAAAAAATCTCGGGACCCCCCTGTTTCTCCTCCAGCCCCTCTCTCCATATTTAATGACCGGTTCCTAAATCAATATCTCATCATGTTCCAGAGATATTCTGGCTTTTGTAACGTGCAAATGAGATGCCTTATGATGTCATCTACTCCACACAGATCAAATAAACTTCCCCAAATGAGGAATATATGATTGATTGATTGGTTTATTTGCCAAAAAAAAATAATAATAGTTATTTACAAAATGTTAAATAAAGTCGGCGAGGAGACCTCAAGAAGCTTAGAGCTTGTGTAAAGAGGCCACCCCATCTAAAAAGTTGAAAGTTGAATATTTAATTTATCAATATAGATTCAGGCAGAATTATTAAAGTAAATATTTACAAACATAATGAAATTGAAAGAGAAAATTTACAAAATTACATAATAGATTTTCCAAGAATTTTTTATATTGTTACTAGATATTCGATAAACATGGTCATAGCATCAGAGCCAGCCGCATAACATAGTTATTCGTTAAGCAAAAAATTATGAAATTGCGTCTTGAAAAAAGATATTGTGTTTATAACAGTTATATTCACAGGTAAAGAATTCCAAATATTCGGTCCTGAGTATAAAATGGTGAACTGCTTTATATTAGTTCGACAAGCATGAGATCTATAGTCACCAGCAGATCTGGTGTTATAACCATGTATTTGATTATTTGTTATAAACAATTCATTAAAGCATGTAGGCAACATACAATGATGATATAAAAACATAAACTTGCCAATATGAAATGAATTTAACTTAAATATATCCAATATTTTAAGTTGTTTAAAAAGTGGAACAGAATGTGCACGGTATTCAGAATTTGTAAGAATACGTACAACTCGTTTTTGTAAAAGAAAAATTCTATTTAGGTTAGTTACGTAAGTGGAAGACCATACTATATTACAATAAGTGAGATAGGGATATATAAGTGTATAGTATAAGGATAATCTTGTTGCAGATGACAATAGATATCGCGATCGGTAAATTATTCCAACGGATTTGGCGATTTTATTGCAAATATAATTAATATGTTCCTTCCAAGACAAATGTTCGTCTATATATACTCCTAAGAATTTTATGTATTGTTTTTGGGTGATTATTTGATTGTTGTATTGAATAGATAGAGTTAAATTGATTTTCTTTTGTCTCGGTCGAAAAATTATATAATTTGTTTTACTGATGTTCACAGACAACTTATTTGACTTCATCCAGATATCGAGCTTCTGAAGTTCACTGTTCAAGACAAACTCAAGCTGCTTGACATCTGAATTTGAATAATATATACTAGTGTCATCAGCAAAAAGATAAGATTCTGACAGCTCTAGTGCATTCGGCAGGTCATTTATATATAAAATAAAAAATAATGGGCCTAAAATAGAACCTTGCGGTACTCCACATTTTAATTTTTCCATAGAGGAACAGGTTTGATTATATTGGACAAATTGTTCGCGATTGCAGAAATAGCTTTTGATCCATTGAAGGGCAACGCCTCGGATACCATAATGTTGTAATTTAGTAAATAATATTTCATGATCTAAAGTATCAAAAGCCTTTGAAAGGTCAATGAACACTCCAGCAGCTATCTGGTTCCGATCAATGGCCGTGGCAATGTTATTTGTCAAAGAAACAAGTGAATGCATGGTAGAATAGTTACTGCGAAAACCAAACTGAAATCTATACAAAATTTCACATCGCTCAATGAATAATGTTAACCTGTTTTGCATTACTTTTTCAAATAATTTTGAAAAGTTTGTCAAGAGAGATATAGGTCTATAGTTTGTAAAGAAACTACGATTTCCAGTTTTAAAAATTGGTATAATCTTAGCAAACTTGAGTTTGTCTGGAAAGACCCCTTTAGACAAAGAGAGATTTATAACATTAACAAGAGGTTCTACTATAAGGTCAAAGGACTTTTTGATTACATACATGGATAGATTATCATAACCAGGAGCTTTAGCTGTCTTAAAAGAGTTACAGATTTCTAAGAGCTCATTTGCATTTGTTGGATGAAGTGAAATAGACTCTTCATTATTTGAATTTAAAAAAGAGAGAAAAGAGTTTGAAGTCTCGGGAATTTTACTTGCAAGATCCGGGCCAATGTTAGAAAAATATTTGCAAAACTTGTTTGCAATGTCTTTGGGATCGGAGAGCAGGGTATTATTAGATATAAACGAGGAAGGCAATGAGGACTTTTTTCTACGTTTATTAATTACTTCATTTATTAGCTTTCAAGTTGTTTTGTGATCGTTTTTTGCAGTTTCAAATTTATTCTCATAATATGTTTTCTTAGCAATCTTAATTAAATGAGTAAGCTTGTTTTTGTATTTCTTGTATTGTCTTTCTTTATCGGGGCATTGTGAAATAATGAATTTTTTGTAAAGTTTATTCTTTTTCCGAACACAAGTTAATAGCCCCCTTGTCATCCAAGGTGTTAATGGTTTGTTCGAGTTTTTTGTTCTAACTGATTTAGGTGGGAAGCTAAGATCGTATAATCTAGAAAATTCATTCTGAAAAGCATATCAAGCAATAACAACTGTGTACATTGCAATGTATTCGTATTAGAACAGCAAAGAGGCTATTCTTCTCTATTTTTCAACGAAAATTGGGATGGACAATTTTGATAAACACAAATGAATAGTCGAATCTTACTTAGTCTTCACTGTCTGGTTATTATCACCACGGCTAGTTCCCACTTCTCTTGCAATGCTTACTCAGCTAATTCACGCGTACGCAAACGTTTGGCAGCGGTGTTGGTTAGACCCACTGATTAGACCTTTTTCATCAGCAACCGCGTGGGAAGACTACTGGGAACGAGATTGACTAGTTAGCTGTAGCACACTAACCTTTAGTTGTTCTCCTTCAAGTTTTTCGATCACATTTGGTTTAATGGCATCCACAACAGTGCTACGCAGCTTACTAAGATCTGATGATTTTAAGCCCTCTAAAAAATAAAGAAAAAACAAGTCTTAGTTCATGATCACCCCGGTTTTCTTTGATGTAACCGTGGTTGTTTACTTATAATAATTACTCCCAACCACGCATAAATCAAGTTAATGCCCCGGGCTAATTAACAATTAGTCACCGAAGTCGAGGTGATAATTTGTTTTAGTAAAATTTCCGAGACTATGGTGACCAATTGTTTTAGTAAAATTTCTGGCCTGAGAAGAATAACCAAGAAATTTAAAATAAACGTCTTTAACTGTTGTAGTTTTCGGTCATGTAAATTTAAATAATGCTCATTGTTCAACTTCACGTTTTGACAGCTGTCTAAGCCTTCAATTCCACATAGTGATTAAAACTGACCCAAACTTCAAATAATTTTATGACTAAACACTTTCTCACCTTCAAATAGTTCCAATTTAGTGCTTTTTTTATATACAGTCTCTATCTGTTGAGTTTTTGGACGATTTGTTAGATTTAAATGAAGTCGCTGCAGTCGCCATTTTGAAAAATAATTACACCATGGATTAGACACCATCCGTCAAAATGATGATTCCGACATTTTCCGACACAATTTCTAGTAATAGTTACCTGGCGCGAGGTAACTATCGCGAAATAGGCAGTTCAGCTCGACCAATCAGAGGATGAGAAATGCAATAGTTACTTCTAAAATTTTACTAATATATATTAGCCCGGGCCAATTAACTTGATTTATGGGTGGTTGGCAAAATAAGGGTTAATCAATGGTCACGAATGTGATAAAGGATTTATCATCGCGACTGGAGTGCTTTTTAGTCAACCTCTGTGATAACGAACTCAGTATCTCAGTTTTCTTAGGCTAGGTTCGGGCCTCGGTAAATAACTGACATAGGTATCTCGGATTCGGTAGCTAACCTATACTTAATTACACATACGCATAAATATCAAGACTTAATTTAATTAAGACAAGCCCTTAGCTAGCCAATCAAAACACTTCCCGACATGGATTATCCCAGAGTTTGTGCGCGCGGCGAAGGGTCTGTATACGAAAGGTCTGTGGTTTGGTCAGTTCACATGTGCAGGCAAAATCTCACCTTACCTAATATGTTGCCCAGTTCACTGATTTGGGCTTTCTCCCACAATTCACTGGAGCCCCAGTTTATTTTGGCCTTGTCAGCTAGAGCTACCAGTTGTTCTTTCGTCCAACCATCGTTCTCTCCAAACAATTTAGCCGACAAACTACGAGACAAAAAAAAACAAACAAACAATGACGTGGAAGCTAGTTAAATGGGAACTTCAGTCAAAAATATATTAATTTTAATTCTCAAACTCATTAATAATTCATGAGCTAACAAGCCGCCTGGTCAGGCGTTCACCCGGGCTACTGCAAAGATGCAGTGCTAAGGTCTAAAGTCTATTAAACACATTGGCCACAGACAAAAGTCAAAACGCAATCCAATTCTCCGATAGAAAACACAATTTGTAATAAAAAAACACGATTGCCTGTATTTATTAACGTATTTCCACACATGTACACAGCGTTCATATGTCGAGTCTCTTCAGGTATTAAATATCAACACAACTATTAACGGCGTGTGCGATTGTAAGTGTATATAATATCAAGATACTTGCCAGCGACATTACTGACCAATAACTATGTCTGTGGACACACAGAACACATCTGAGACGAGTGATCAGACATCAGAAAAGCAAAGAAAGAAAGTACTATTTCCACACATGTACAGCGTTCAATATGTCAAGTCTCTTCGCCTTATTACACAGCTTCATGTTTACCTAGAAAGTGTCACCTGCAAGTTCACTTAATAAACGGCGTGTGCGATTGTAAGTGTATATAATAATATCAAGATACTTGCCAGCGACATTACTGCCCAATAACTATGTCTGTAAACAAACAAAACACATCCGAGACAAGAAAGCTCACTCACTCACTCACTCACTCACTCACTCACTCACTCACTCACTCACTCACTCACTCACTCACTCACTCACTCACTCACTCACTCACTCACTCACTCACTCACTCACTCACTCACTCACTCACTCACTCACTCACTCACTCACCCACTCACTCACCCACTCACCCACCCACTCACCCACTCACCCACTCACCCACTCGCCCACTCACTCACCCACTCACCCACCCACCCACCCACCCACCCACCCTCCCACCCACCCTCCCACCCACCCACCCACCCACCCACTCACTCACTCACTCACTCACTCACTCACTCACTCACTCACTCACTCACTCACTCACTCGAAAATAAAGAAGGCAGTCACATGCCTCAGTTTCGCAAAGCTTATTGGTCAATATCGCCAGCGGCCGCGTGGAGGACTAATAACGCGTTGCAAAAAAATAAAAATAAAAATAAGAATAAGAATAAGAATCGCGAAACCTAGACTCGGTTACCACAGGTAGCCCGAGTAATTAGCCAATCAAAGAAAAAGATTTGGTCATGTGTATGAGTTTGAAGGTCGCGCTAACTGAATTCACGATTAAGAAATCAGATAATAAACGGCACAACGACAGTTCATTACCACATTTAATATCACGAAGTCTTATAGACTTTCTCAAAGTCCTTTTCAAACATTTTTGACCTTTCGAAATTTTTGACCTTTCGGTTCCTCGTTGAAAAGGACTTTTCCCACCTGCAGTGCGCCAAAAATCACCGGTGAATTTTTCGACCGGTGACGTAATTCGGGAAGTAATTATATTCAGGCTAAATTGCTATGCAAGTGATATCTTTGGAAGTTCGAGTTAAACAGACTCTTGAAAACGTTTTAGTATGGGTAGGACCACTTTCCATTGCATGTACGACAACCCGAAACACGTCAAAACAGGGCAGTGCACATTTCAGCGATTTCCCGCCAGAATATTTAATTAGATTAAAAAACCTGCAAGCGAAACAAGTCAGCCTCTTTCCTCCCGCTTTTCTGCTCTCCCACCTTTCCGCTCGCCCGCCTTTCCGCTCGCCCGCAAAAACTAGCGCTAAGAGGCGGACTTGGAGCCTGTAAAAGTAGCGTGCTGCGTAGGCAGTGTTGAAACAACAATCGAAATATGGTAAGGTTAGACATACTGCCGAAACAGAGAACGTAGGAGTCTAACGTTTCGAGCGAAGGCCCTTTCTCTCTGACGAAGCGCCTTCGCTCGAAACCTTAGACTTCTACGTTCTCTGTTTCGGCAGTATAGCTAACCTTATTATATTTGGATTACTGTAGATGTAGGTAACTGTATGGGTACTGGGTAGTCTAGAAATGCACGTACGCCTACACATACATGACATCTACAGTGCATGCAGATTAAGGTGCTGGAATAAGTGCGCGTAACTGTAGAGCGTGTTTTTATACACTAATTACATTTATATAATACCCTGGCTGCTATGCGTGTTTTCAATGGTTCTTGCCCATGATCTATTAGAGGACAGATGCATGACGTCACATCACGCCAGCTGACTTGCTTTTTTCCTTCTTCCTGCCCCAAAACCCGACAAGAGTTTTGATAAAAAAGTTTTGTATTGTTTATATAAAACAAATAGATTCCATTTTTTGTTGTGTGTTCAGTTATAGATGCACAGAAGACGTCACAACGTGGTAAGAACATCAGTGACCCACTCGACTGCGTCTTGTGAGCCACTTTTGTTTTTACCTTACCACGTTTTATAAAATAACCGGAAGTAAATGAACGACAACACGCACTCTGATTGGATATTGAGTCAAACAAGCGTGCCATTATAACTCCATAACGGCACGGCACACAAGATACTTGGCGACGATTTTGTCGTTTTTGATGAATTTTATGTGGATTTAATCATCAAC
This sequence comes from Corallium rubrum, assembly GCA_964035015.1. Classification (NCBI taxonomy): domain Eukaryota; kingdom Metazoa; phylum Cnidaria; class Anthozoa; order Scleralcyonacea; family Coralliidae; genus Corallium; species Corallium rubrum. The sequence continues at coordinate 12,926,555 of OZ036001.1, forward strand.
GAGTCAAAAATTACTTGGATATATCTCTAATCACGTAATTAACACAGCAGAATGTTCTCCGTGCAACTTTAAGTGCACTTTCATCGCTAAAATCGCCGACGTGTTGTACGAGGCCATGCGTGGCGCTAAATGGTAACAAACTCCTCCTGAGACAGGTAATCTGTTTTTCTGTTTACTTTTCTTGGGTTTATTGACAATTTAAAGTCATTATTTTACAAAAGAAATAAAAAACTTAGTCGCTGTGCAATTATCGAGTTATAATGCACTCGAGAAGCTAGTAAAACACTCGGCTATCGCCTCGTGCTTTACGCGCATCTCTCGTGCATTATATAGAGAATAACAATACATGGATGTGCGGAAATATGAAATTTATTTCGAGTGTTGACCAGGATATCTCTAAATCTTTAAGGATTTGGGGTGAAGGAAAATTCGAGTGTAGAATATGTACATTTTAAGATCAAACCAGGACCAGTTGCGAAAAATGCAACTACACAGGCCTTCCGGCAGGAATTGAACCCACGACCTTGCGATTCTAGTGCAATGCTCTGACCACTGAGCCACGGACGGCGTTGCCGAGAGCTTGATCGCGAGTTCTGTATATAATTAGGTGGTAATGCCAGGAGAGAATTGGGTATATTATAAGTAATATTGGGCATTTCACTCGATTACGGCATAGTATGTTCTAAGGATTTTGGGTGAAGGAAAATTCGAATGTAGAATATATACATTTTAAGACCAAGGTCGTGGGTTCAATTCCTGCCGGAAGGCCTGAGTAGTTGCATTTTTCGCAACTGGTCCCAGTTTGGACTAGAATTTTCCTTCACCCAAAATCCTTAGAACATACTATGTAATCGAGTGAAATGCCCAATATTACATGTATTGTTCTGTTTATTATATAAAAAAATTGTCCTATTGCCTTACAAAAATTGCATTAAACTATAATGCTGATTCAGCGACAATCGTCACATGGGAGATTATCATGAATAATCGCACATGTGAGATTATCATTTTTATTAGTGGTGGAAAAATCAATAAAACACTCTATTTTATATAATAAAACTCGATAATCGCACGCGACACGTTTTTTATTTCTTAAGTGACGTTATCTGTGCATCTATAACTGAACAGACAATGGCAAAATGAAATCTATTTGTTAAATAGCAAAGTGGCACAGACGTTTCAATACAACTTACTCAAACGCTCTTTTGCTAAGACGCTTAATGTCCTTTGGTTGCAGGATGGGCGATAAATGACCAAGACTCATGTAGTATTCTTGCTTCTGTACTTTATTGAGAAAATCTTGAATCTTTGGCCTAAGTTTTGAAAGCTTTCATAAAAAAGAAATTTTGTAAAGACTTTATATTAAATATAGCAACAACGGCTATAAGTTTTAAATTAAGCAGCTGTATTCGATGTACTATTTGATCAACGAGAGAGAGAGTTTCACCGAACACAAGAAAACAATGCATTGAAAGACCTATGGATTAAAACACATCATGAACAGCAACAGCACAATCAGTAGTAGCAGTAACAGCAAAAGCAGCAGTAGCAGCAACAGCACAATCAGTAGTAGCAGCAACAACACAATCAGCAGTAGCAGCAACAGCAACAGCACAATCAGCAGTACCAGCAACAGCACAATCAGCAGTAGCAGCAACAGCACAATCAGCAGTAGCAGCAACAGCACAATCAGCAGTAGCAGCAACAGAACAATCAGTAGTAGCAGCAACAGCACAATCAGCAGTAGCAGCAACAGCACAATCAGTAGTAGCAGCAACAGCACAAGAAACAGTAGCAGCAAAAGCACAAGCAACAGTAGCAGCAACAGCACAAGCAGCAGTAGCAGCAACAGCACAAGCAACAGTAGCAGCAACAGCACAACAGTAGTAGCAGCAACAGCACACAACAGCACAAGCAACAGTAGCAGCAACAGCACAATCAGTAGTAGCAGCAACAGCACAATCAGTAGTAGCAGCAACAGCACAATCAGTAGTAGCAGCAACAGCACAAGCAACAGTAGCAGCAACAGCACAATCAGTAGTAGCAGCAACAGCACAAGCAGCAGTAGCAGTAGCAGCAACAGCACAATCAGTAGTAGCAGCAACAGCACAATCAGCAGTAGCAGCAACAGCACAAGCAACAGTAGCAGCAACAGCACAATCAGTAGTAGCAGCAACAGCACAATCAGCAGTAGCAGCAACAGCACAATCAGTAGTAGCAGCAACAGCACAAGAAACAGTAGCAGCAAAAGCACAAGCAACAGTAGCAGCAACAGCACAAGCAGCAGTAGCAGCAACAGCACAAGCAACAGTAGCAGCAACAGCACAACAGTAGTAGCAGCAACAGCACACAACAGCACAAGCAACAGTAGCAGCAACAGCACAATCAGTAGTAGCAGCAACAGCACAATCAGTAGTAGCAGCAACAGCACAAGCAACAGCACAAGCAACAGTAGCAGCAACAGCACAATCAGTAGTAGCAGCAGCAGCAACAGCACAATCAGTAGTAGCAGCAACAGCACAATCAGCAGTAGCAGCAACAGCACAATCAGTAGTAGCAGCAACAGCACAATCAGTAGTAGCAGCAACAGCACAATCAGTAGTAGCAGCAACAGCACAAGCAACAGTAGCAGCAACAGTACAAGTAACAGTAGCAGCAACAGCACAAGCAGTAGTAACAGCAACATCACAAGCAGCAGTAGCAGCAACAGCACAAGTAGCAGTAGCAGCAACAGCACAAGCAGCAGTAGCAGCAACATCACAAGCAGCAGTAGCAGCAACAGCACAAGCAGTAGTAACAGCAACATCACAAGCAGCAGTAGCAGCAACAGCACAAGCAGCAGTAGCAGCAACAGCACAAGCAGCAACAGCACAAGCAGCAGCAACAATAGAAACAAAAAGAGCTGTAGCAGTAGAAGCAGAAACAACAGTAGCAAAATCAGGAGCTGCGAAAAGGACAGTACTAGTAGAAACAACAGCAGCAGCAACAACAGCACCAGCAGTATAACAGCAATCCTTACATCCCTTTATCGAAATCAGCAAATTAATAACTTCTTATTAACCGAACGCGAGGTCTTTACAGAGAAATATCGGACCGAGGTCTTTTTGGTACAGACCGAGCCCGTAGGGCGAGGTTTGTACACAAAGACCGAGGTCTGATATTTCTCTGTAAAGACCGAGCAAGCGAGGTTAATAAAAAGTTTATTATATGACATTTTGAAACAACAAACCTTACATTTATACCTGTCATGATACGTACTTTAGTCAGTTTAGTGTGACCTCGAGCGTGTGACATAAACTCATCGTTTTAGATGTTGTTGCTTTTGTTGTCATCGCTTTCGGACTCCTAAACTCGCTTCCAGATTGCTCTCGTCCCAATCATACATAATTTAGTCCTCAGGTTGTTGAATTCACAAAAATTTTGCCGTTTTCTTTCGTTGTTTAGTTGCAAACAACATGGCTGACAATATCCGTAATCGACCGGTCGATTACGGAAAATAATCGACCGGCACGTGACACGTCTCGACCAATGAGAACACACGATTTCAACGGAAGTAACTTGTGCCATGTAATAATAGTTGTTAAAGCTACCGCGTAAAAAAACTAAATAAGTATTACTGGCGGCAACACTAGACTCACCTGATCTTTGCTCCATCCTTTCCACTTTCCAAGAGCAGCAACTGTGTCGATGTCGTTAATGTTAAGTTTTTCCAAATCCTCCGCCGTTAATCCCAGCACAACACGCCCTAACATTTTCAATTGTTCGGCAACAAATTTCGACACATCCGAGTCAACTAAAACATCCTTTGCCCGTTCTGCCAAGGCAACAAGAGTTTCCGAGGTTAGATCCAACCGCTCTCCCCATACGCCAACGGCTTCCTCGAAGTACTCTCTGGAAATGCTTTTAATTTCCTCGACGTCCAGTCCCTTGACAAGCGATCCGAGTTTCCGTAACTGCTCCCCGGTCCATTTACTAACATCGTTTTGCTTCCAGTGTTCTTTGGCTTTCTCGATCAAAACACGCGCCTGTTGCTCAGAAAACACGCCGAGCTCCCCTAGTTCGTCAATCACCTCATCAAATGCCTCCTTACTAATTCGACGGAGTTCGCCAACGTCCATCGCTTTAAGGGCTGGGCCGAGGTCCTCCCATTGCTCGGCGAGCCAATCGCTCACGTCACTTTTCCCGAAGTGCTTTTTGGCCAACTGCAAAACTTCCCATAAACGATCGTTGCTCATTCCTTCGATGCGAGTGATCTTATACACATTGTCCAAGAAACCTTCCTTAGATATTTTCTTCAACACGGCGCGGTTTACGCCTTTCAGCAATCCACCCAAGTCGGTCACTTGTAAACTGGTAAGTATATCAACACCTGTTTGATTCTAAAAGTTAAGAAATAAACAATCGAAAACCTAACAGAAACAGATGATGTAAAAGAATTAAGGGAAAACTTAACCATAACATAGCCATAAACATAACCACAGGCATAACCCTAACCAAAACCCTAAACACGGGAATAACCATAACCACAGGCATAACCATAACCATAACCACAGGAATAACCATAACCACAGGCATAACCATAACCATAACCACAGGAATAACCATAACCACAGGAATAACCATAACCCTAAACACAGGAATAACCATAACCACAGGCATAACCATAACCACAGGAATAACCATAAACATAACCATAACCACAGGCATAACCATAACCATAACCACAGGAATAACCATAACCACAGGAATAACCATAACCACAGGAATAACCATAACCACAGGAATAACCATAATCACAGGAATAATCATAACCACAGGAATAATCATAACCACAGGAATAACCATAACCACAAGAATAACCATAACCACAGGAATAACCATAACCACAGGAAAAATCGTAACCACAGGAATAACCATAACCACAGGAATAAACATAACCACACGAATAATCATAACCACATGAATAACCACTAACATAAACATAACCATAACCACAGGAATAACCATAACCACAGGAATAACCATAACCGCAGGAATAACCATAACCACAGGAATAACCATAAACATAAACATAAACATAAACATAAACATAAACATAAACATAAACATAACCACAGGAATAACCATAACCATAACCACAGGAATAACTAACTGTAACTGTAACTGTAACTGTAACTGTAACTGTAACTGTAACTGTAACTGTAACTGTAACTGTAACTGTAACTGTAACTGTAACTGTAACTGTAACTGTAACTGTAACTGTAACTGTAACTGTAACTGTAACTGTAACTGTAACTGTAACTGTAACTGTAACTGTAACTGTAACTGTAACTGTAACTGTAACTGTAACTGTAACTGTAACTGTAACTGTAGCTGTAACCATAACCATAACCACAAACATAACCACAGGCATAACCATAAACATTTGACGTTTTTAGCCGTCACGCCAAAACGATTACATTTTAGGTCACAGGACCGAAATTATTCGATAGAGTTCATCGATGGCTTTCAAATGAATGGTCGGACATCATGTTAAGAAAAGTCATTATTGACATCCCAAAGATTAACTCACCTTGCCTGAACTTAACCCAAACTACTATGTGGACCTTACATGAAATACTTATACCGTCGAGACGTTCGATCGCGGGCTACGAGAACGAGACTAAGGGGTCGTTTACATGAATCCGGATTGAGTTTCAATCCGGATTGAATTCATTCCAATTCTGATCAAACCCCTCTATCTGTTTACATGAATCCGGATTGAGATTAGCTCATTTCGGATTGAGTTCAATCCGTTTCTCATTCCGGATTGAAATTTCGTTCCGGAATCATGTAAAACCGGTGCGAGTTTCATTCCAGAATAAAACACGTGACAGAGAGGGCTAGAACAAACAATGCATGCATTCTAATATTTACGGATTTCAGATTTCAGGCGGATTTCAATCAAGAAACCCAATTCCCATGTAAAGACGACTGACTTCGCTTTTCAATCCGGGTTGAAACTCAATCCGGATTCATGTAAACGGCCCCTAATAACCATGAGGCTAACGAACCTTGAAAAGTTCAATGGACAGAAAGGCTCGCGCACGCAATTTATCTTCGGGTAGATCTAACTTCTCCCCAAGGCGTTTCACAGCCGTATGCAGAATCTTCTCAGGCAATTTCTTCAGCTCGGTCAGCACCAAACCCGTGACAAATTCACCAAGACCGTTGATGTCGGTTTCCGTCAAATTAGTTAAATCCAGTCCCTCCATTTCCCAGAATTCTCGAAGACGTTTCAACGCGGCAAGAATCTAAAAAGTTGAAAAATAATGGCAGTAGGTTCCACTATATATTTTTCTCCAATGTCTCGATCATACAATCAACATTCCTTCTTTAGAATACAATTATTATAATGTGAATTGAAATTAATTAGAATGTGAATTGGCTATCGCGTAAACAATCATCCATCCATCCATCCATCCATCCATCCATCCATCCATCCCTCCCTCCCTCCCTCCCTCCCTCCCTCCCTCCCCTCCCTCCCTCCCCTCCCCTCCCCTCCCTCCCCTCCCCTCCCCTCCCTCCCTCCCTCCCTCCCCTCCCTCCCCTCCCCTCCCCCCTCCCCTCCCCTCCCCTCCCCTCCCCTCCCCTCCCCTCCCCTCCCCTCCCCTCCCCTCCCCTCCCCTCCCCTCCCCTCCCCTCCCCTCCCCTCCCCTCCCCTCCCCTCCCCCCTCCCTCCCTTCCTTCCTTCCTTCCCTCTCTTTTCCCTCCACTCCCTCCCACCATCTTTTCTCCTTTACTTTTTTCCCTCCCTCTTTCCTTTCTTCCCTCTTTTCTTTCTCGAAAGACGAACTCGTAGACGAACATTACCTGTCCACGTGTCCATCCTTTGTTGCTTCCCAGAACTTCAATGACATCATCGATTCCCCTCACGGGCAAAGCACGAAGATCTTCTTTCGCCAAACCCACAACAATCTTGCCCAGCTTTTTAAAGTTTTGAAATCCCCATGTTGGCTGATCCGCATAGTCCGTGCCATTGAAACCTCCCCACTCTCTCTTAATGCGCTGCATCAACTCTAATGCCTATAAAAACGTTAAACCACAGTCAATAGAAATATTCTGTTTTTTGGTTCAGTTTGCGCAGTTTCACGAAATGTTTGTTAAAAACTGAGGCGAAAACCGAGTCACGCAACGGCGTTCAGTGTACGAGGTTGCCACAATCTTAATTATGCTTCTCAGCCGCCACGCAAAGCCCGCAAGGCCCTGACAACGAAGTATACGAGTCGCTTGGGTTTCTATGAAATATTGATCAGCAACCATGTTTTGAATTGTCATTTTGAACTTTGTCATTTCACTCAAAAACTTTTCTCAAGACATCTTGCAAAGTTTCAGATCAATCGATTTAAAGTGTATAAACAACTACGGTTCGTGCGTAGATGTATCAATATTTTGGTTGTGAGTCAGCCGGACTGGCCCGGTAGCTGCGTTTATATGGGCAGGGGCGGACCGGCCAGTCGGGCTTACCGGGCAAACGCCCGGTGGCCCCCCTGCCTGTTGGGCCCCCTTTGGGCCTTAAATTTTTTTGACTTTACAAAAGTAAAAAAAGGCTATGTATCAATCAGGTAACTATACATGCTTAAGATAAAATAATTATCTAGCGTTAATAATGGAAGTTATAGTTTCTTCCGACAATTCAAGTTCCGGAATTATGAAGAAAGCAATTAAACGTGGTGCACAGAAAAGGCGTAAGAAAAAGGTGGACGACTTGCAAGAAGGAGATCCTCTGAAAAGAGAACAATGTTTAGGGTCCGTGGAGTTGGAGGGAAGTGGACCAATCTTCCCCTTTTTTCCTCCTAATATATATATATATATATATATATATTGACCTGAAGAAGGGGCTAGCCCCGAAACGTTGTAATTGAAGATTAAATAAAGTTCCTCTTGAAAAAATATATATATATATATATATATATATATATATATATATATATATATATAATCGTTCTTTACAATTTGTTGAGACAATTAGGCTACTCAAAAAAGAAAATGTAGATCTAAAAAGTTTGAAACGCTTCAAACATCTGAACTACAATCATATCAAAATATATGTTGTATAGTCGATAAGTGGTTAGCGTATGGGAAAGAATGCGTCGTCCTTTGTTTTTATTGGTAACCCTCAGACCTTAACAGGCTTTGACCTTACTTACAGTCCATGCATATTTTTACATTCAGCGTTAATGTATGTTTTCACAAACTAATATATTATTTAAAGCCTAATTTGGACAAAATCTTTGTAAACAATGACGAAATGTGCCATTACAAATATGTTTTAAAATTATTAAAAGTGATGCCATTTCAGAGACACAAATTTCAAAAATTTTCCAGGGAAGATCACCCCGGACCCCCTTTGCTTTTGGAGTTGGACAAGAAGTTGAACAGCTTTGCCTTTTGATCAAGGTGTTCTTGCACATTGTCGGTAGATTTCGAAAGAGACTGACTAACTTTGTAGTTTAATAGCGATCAGACGTGGCTGACAACTGTCTTGATCGTAAATATGTTCACCTCTGTGAAGTATGCACCACATTCAGCCTTCGATCTGATCTTCCTCGGCCCACTCCCACCTTTTCTAGTGTGGTATAGAGCCTCCGCAGAGGCCGAGAGGCCTTCGATTTTGTGATTGCTGCAATAACACTACAATCAGTAACTTGTACCCAAGCACCTCCGTACTTTGCCAGTAGCCCACGTGAACGCCTGACGCTAGCCTGCGTAGCTGGCGGTTTTAAGGGGTTGGGGTCTCGTGGGCGAGGGAGAAAATGCGGGCGGAAGCGCGCGCTCCTCCGCCCGCGCGCTCTTCCACCCCCGCGCTCTTCAGCCCGCTTTTTCTCCCTCGCCCGCTTCTTCGCCATCACCCGCTTTAATTTAAGCACTCTTAAGTTAAGCGTGCTTAAAATGCGCCACCTTGGTGCGTTTACACGGTCATTTAATAATCCCTTACTAAAACACGTACACCATTATTCAACATGGCGGACGAGCTATATTTTTGGTTTTGGAAGATTCGTATATGGGTAGCGTGCGTTAAAGAACAAGGGAAGACATCGGTACACGAGAAAGAGTAATGGCTAAAAGAAAGAAAGAAAGAAAGAAACAAAGGAACAAAGAATAGCGAGATGGAAGCTTCTACAGCAGGGCAAAAAAATGCATTTTATCGTATTAATAACACCGTATATAGCAAGCCTTTTTCAATCCCGTTGCGTTTACACGGCCAAGTTAAGCGCGATTAACTGATCGTGCTCAGTTTCATCCACCTCCTTGAGGTGGTGCAAACTAATTGCGATTAATTTACGCCGATCTGTTTACACAGACATTTTAAGCCCGCTTAAAGTCAGATGTGGCTCAGATCCCGCTTAAAGTGGCTCCCTATAGTTTCAATAAATGCGCGCTATTTCATACGCTCGTTATCTAATGTTATTCATAAGTTTAAAACATTTGTTAGATAAATACTAAGTAGACCTTACTATAGCAGAACTATCGCAGATATGAAATATTTATTAAAAAGTTCAATTATTTGCTGTTACCATAGTAATAATGACGTTGGAATTTTGGTATATTTTCAAATATTGCGTAACTGAAGCGGTATCTCTTCCGTTTGCTTTGGTGAATTTTCTTAAAAATTCCTAAGATGATAGATATTGTTGTGGAGAATATCCATGCAAAAAATAAAGGTAGGTTGTAGGGACGGATTTTTCGCTATAAAAATTATCGATTTAAAAAAAGTTCTGTCATGAAATTTTTTAAAATTATATATACTTAAGAACTTTTTATAAACTACTTATTTACAAAATTTTACAAAAATTCACCGAAGAAAACGTCTACAAGTCCAACATCCATGTCGACGCGGTCATAGAATTTCGAAACGACAAGATCGCTGTTTACGTATGCGTAGCGATACTATTTCTGGTCACCAGTCCCCTATTGAAATTACCGTAGGGAGCCACCTTAAATTTTGGCCGTGTAAACAGGGCGGCTTTAGTTTAGTTTGTGAGGCGTTACCTGAGTAATGTCCCAATCGATTATGCCAACTCTCTGTAAATCTTTTACAATGTTATTGATATCGGTCTCATTGAGCTCAATGCGAGCTAATGCCTTCGCAAAACCCCCCAGCACTCCAATGCCATCTCCAGAATTACTCTTGAAATAAAAGCAAAAACGAAATTTTAAAGTGCATATAAACCCAAATTATTTATCATCTGAATACGTTCTACATAGAGCAAACAGTTGTTCAGTGAAATATTTTTTGACTGGAGCTATTCTTCAATATGTTTTGGAGATTCACATTTCTAGTATGGTACATAGAGCAAACAGTAGTTCAGTGAAATATTTTTTTGATTGGAGCTATTCTTCAACGTGTTTTGGCGATTTGCATTTCTAATATGGTAATGAGATGACGTCTATGTAGGCATTTGGCTTTCTTTCTCTTTTTGGAAAGATAAACTACCTGAGAATTTTTGTGGGAAAACTCATACAATATGAAATATGTTGTTCAAATACACCATCAATGGACGTATTGGGTCATGTCACTCCTGCAAATATTGTATGGATAATGATGACTTGGCGTCATCTCATTACCATTTTGAAAACAAAAATCTCTATTAAAGCAATAGATGTTCAGCTCCAATCTAAAAAATGTTTCGTTGTTCAACTATTTGTCAAAGACAGAACGTATTTATATGATAAAAAATTTGGGTTATATGCACTTTAAAGTATAAATAATTCATGAAATTATTGACCCCTATCAAGTCCCATCGTTCTATGTATTGTCAGGATTACATCAACGATTTCAGATTTGCCTGATATGTAAATAACATCACTTAGACGTCACACTGTAAAATGACTTGTTGGAAAATCTTGAATATCAATTTGAGATTATTTAACGAAATCACTTTTAACTGTGCATGTCTTTCTGTGTATCGCGGGACACTATACATGAAAAGTTTCAAGCGATTTGCTTGAATAATAGCAAGAATAAACATGATTTTCCAACAACTCATTACATAGTGTGACGTCTAAGTGACGTTATTTACATATCACGCAAATCTCAATATCTAAAAACGAAGTGAGATATGGAAGAGCTGCGAACGCCAATCTTTATAACTTCCAAAGTTCTGTTGAAACAACCGAAGGACGTGTTGATACGCCGTTCACAATTGAATTGTTGCAACATTGTTGTTCAGCCTTGTTACTTCATCATGCTGTTACAACATGTTGTATCATGTGCGAACAACGTTGTTGGCTATAAAAATGTGGTTAGAATAACTTGTTCTTAACCGTGAACAAGTTGTTCGAACTATAAGTGAACAACTTGTTCACGGGGTGCAGCACAACATTGTTCACGGCGAGCAGCAACATATTGTTCACGCCTGTTAACAACCGTGAACAATTTGTGCGTTTTTACGCGTGTATAGATGACGGCGGACCTCAATGTTGATTCAAATTCTAAATTTCACTTTTTCACTACATGCTAGCCTGCGTCGTATCCGACCTTTTGAAACCCAAGTATAGACCGTCTACTAGATGCTAACCCTACGTATAGTCAATATTGAAGGGGGAAAGGGGGGTTGTGTGCATCAAACTGCTATTCTTATAAATCAGTTCGTGAATGTTGAAATTTATTGAGAAAAACCACCAAGTGTATCAGCACTTTTGCTCCCAATTGAACATTACCAAAATGCTCACGATATATAGTTGCGCAGTTTTAAAACAGTTTTCATTGTCCCGTTATTTCTCTCCCCTTCTTCCCCTCCCCCCTCAAATATATCTTACACCTATACCCCAGACCTCCAATTAGAAAATAAAAGGCGTAGGTCTAAGCTGACACATATGGATTATAAGGACGTTGTAACTACTTGTAACCGATGCTATTGCCTCTAGTCTGCGGTATATGATTCCTTTCTAGTAACCTTACTTGTTCGATAAAAGCTCGAAGAATTGGCATTCCGACTTTTTTAGCGATGATTAGCTCCGGAAAAGCAGCAGTAACGGCCACCTGGGATAGCTTGCCAATATCAGAAGATAGGAATCCATCGAGGACTTTTTGCATCGCAATTAGGTCTTCTTTAGTGAGTTGATCCAGCTAAATAAGCAAAAACTGTTGAGTATTCAATACGACTGAATAGTTAAAAGGGACTGTATCACGAACTCGGCAAGGGGTCTGGTACTAGTTAGACAGACAGACAGACAGACAGACAGACAGACAGACAGACAGACAGACAGACAGACAGACAGACAGACAGACAGACAGACAGACAGACAGACAGACAGACAGACAGACAGACAGACAGACAGACAGACAGAGACGGACGGACGGACGGACAAACGGACGGACAAACGGACGGACAAACGGACGGACAAACGGACGGACAAACGGACGGACAAACGGACGGACAAACGGACGGACAAACGGACGGACAAACGGACGGACAAACGGACGGACAAACGGACAAACGGACGGACAAACGGACGGACGGACAAACGGACGGACAAACGGACGGACAAACGGACGGACAAACGGACGGACAAACGGACGGACAAACGGACGGACAAACGGACGGACAAACGGACGGACAAACGGACGGACGGATGGACGGACAAAAAGACAACCAACAGACAAACAAACAAACAAACAAACAAACAAACAAACAAACAAACAAACAAACAAACAAACAAACAAACAAACAAACAAACAAACAAACAAACAAACAAACAAACAAACAAACAAACAAACAAACAAACAAACAAACAAACAAACAAACAAACAAACAAACAAACAAACAAACAAACAAACAAACAAACAAACAAACAAACAAACAAACAAACAAACAAACAAACAAACAAACAAACAAACAAACAAACAAACAAACAAACAAACAAACAAACAAACAAACAAACAAACAAACAAACAAACAAACAAACAAAAACAAACCAACAAACAAACAAACAAACAAACAAACAAACAAACAAACAAACAAACAAACAGACAGACAGACAGACAGACAGACAGACAGACAGACAGACAGACAGACAGACAGACAGACAGACAGACAGACAGACAGACAGACAGACAGACAGACAGACAGACAGACAGACAGACAGACAGACAGACAGACAGACAGACAGACAGACAGACAGACAGACAGACAGACAGAAGCGAGAACCTCTTGGTAATATATTTAAAAGGCACTTTGTTTCCCTTCAGTTGTTTCACTCAACAATTTTACTACACAAAACATATTTTAAAGTGGCACTATGACGAGAAAATCGTGTACCTAATTTTGATTTCAGTAAAATATAATTTCCAAATGATGAATACCAGCGTCCTCAGTTTCTCAATATATTGTCTCTTTCTCGAGATATTCAGGTTTGTGAAACATGTAAATTAGGTGTCTTGTGACGCCAATTACTCACACAGGCAAAATGAGATTAACAAAATGAGTAATATCTATGCAAATAGCAGGAAGAAATAATTCAAACTTTGCACAAATATAGTTATCATAACAGTACACTCCACTGTGCGCATCATGTTTTGCTACGGTAACCGTTTAGAAACACGAGCATTTTTACTAAAAATTTAAAATATTAATTATAGGTTTCTTTTCAAAAGAATATGATGATTGAAACATTCGAAATACAATATCTGAGTGTTGTCAATGTATTGCAGTAAAAATCGAAATATAGTAAGGTTAGATATACTGCCGAAACAGAGAACGTAGGAGTCTAACGTTTCGAGCGAAGGCCCTTCGTCAGAGAGAAGGGCCTTCGCTCGAAACGTTAGACTCCTACGTTCTCTGTTTCGGCAGTATATCTAACCTTACTATATTGCGATTGTTGTTTCTACACTGCCTACGCAGCACGCTACTTTTATTACACTATTGCAGTAAAAGTTGTTTTATGGAGAAAAAATAAACGTTTTTGTTTTACAAATGGAAGGCGCCTGTTCGCAAATGGTATCCATGGAAACAACATAATGTGAACGTTGGGGTGTATTTTCCTCATAACTATTCTTGTGCAAAGTTTGAATTATTTCTACCTCTTAGTTTCAGATATATTACTCATTTTGTAAATCTGATATTTAGCCCGTGTGAGTAAATGACGCCACGAAGCACCTAATTTACATGTTTCACAAACCTGAATATCTCGAGAAAGAGACAATATTTTGAGAAACTGAAAACACCGGTATTCATCATTTGGAAATTATAGTTTACTGAAATCAGGATTAGATACACGATTTTAATTTCTCATCATAGTGCCACTTGATGCATTGCCATACCCGCTTAATTCCTTTGATCTTCTGAACAATCACCTGCGCCTGGATAAAATGAGAACACATGAATAAGTAATATATATGAATAAGTAATATATAATGAGAGATATATCTCAAACTTATTAATAATTCATGAGGAAAACACAAAGGAAATCAGTACTGTGTCTGTGGCTTGGATATCGGAGGAAGAAATTAAGTAAATTAAGCAAACTTTCATCTCGATTTTCTCTTAAAATACTGATTTGTTTGAGATGCTATATCATACACTCGGAGGAGTGTTTCATCAGGAAATCCAAACACCTCGAAGTTTGTTTAAAAACCTCGGCTTCGCCTCGGTTTTCAACAAACGTCTCAGTGTTTGGATATCCTGATGAAACCTCCTCCTCGTGTATGATAATATTACATAAACAGTTTCATACACAAGTCATTGCAATTGACATAAACAGTACTGCTAAATTATGTACATATAGGATGTGTACAAGTAGTACATTAGGCTTGCCCATAGTTATTCAAAATATGGTCTGGAAACTCAGCTCAAGTCTTTGTTCTATCCTTTTGTTCGCTTTTATGTATTCTTGTGCATAGTGCACGGTCATTGAACCCATTGCATTTTAGTATAATGAACGAATTATCCAATGACAAGGAAAGCTATATAGTGATAAGAAAGCTAGACTAGTGAAACTTCGCCGATCCGAGGTGAGCAGGCTTGTATTATTTTATGCAGATGGAAATAATAAATGTTGGAAAACACTTAGGAAACTCTTCCTCAATAAACAACCAAGCTGTAAAGTGCAAGTGTTTACGGATTTTTCTAGGACATCCCCAGCGGGTCCGTTCGGGTCACTTCCGAAACGCGTTAACCGAAGAAGGCCTAGAGAGTAAGGCTAGATTTTACGGAGGGAGGAAACTAATTAAACTAAACTAAACTAAACTAAACTAAACTAAACTAAACTAAACTAAACTAAACTAAACTAAACTAAACTAAACTAAACTAAACTAAACTAAACTAAACTAAACTAAACTAAACTAAACTAATCTTACATGTATTTACACAGGATAGCTCTATCAATTATATCCAACTGTTCTCCCTCGAGGTTCAGTAAGGGCCATCTCTTAATTATTGGTCCATTATCACTACAGGAGGGACCTGAAGAATCCGGAGAAAAACTCTCGAAGCACAGACGAGATCAACTACAACTCTACTCACATGAGTTCAAAGCTCGACAATGGAGTCATTCCCAAGCGGGCACCCATCCAGGCTTAACGTTTTGGCGAGAGGCAGCGCGTTAACAGCAAAAGTGAGGGAGTTCAAACAATTAACATTCAAGATTTACCTGATCAAAATGCACTTCGACTTCTTTCAAATACTTCAATGCACCGTACAAAGTTTTGTTGCCAATCTTCTGTAAGTCAGAAGGCAACAGAGCCACTGCAGTCTGCCCAAGATCCTTCAGGTTATCGACGGTCCACTTGTCAGGGTTCCCCAAGATTTCTTTCGCTCTTTTTATCCACTCACGAGCCTGGCCCTCTTTCCAATCTATCTTCCCAATTTCAGCTAAGCCTTTCTAAAAAATTAAAACACAATGAGATCTGGCAAGTAATATATATTTTACGGGACGTATGCTCGCCTCGAGCTAAGGGCTTGACCGTTTTAAGTAATGAGAGAATTTAAGATCGACGTTAAAGATATATTTACCGCGCTAACCGCTGACTGCAGTTCGATGTTAACAGTTTGACGTTCGACTTAAAAATGAATTACACCTTAACTCTTTCCTGTCCGAATCAGAAAATTTTGAAATTTGGACGCCCTCAAACACCATTTCCAGCACCTCAAGCGAATATTTCTGTCGGCTCGGTAAATTGATTGTCATTTTACGCTTGTTTTCCATAAAAAACGTAAAGTTTTCGTCATTCCTCAGACATATATTTACCGAGTTAAGGTCTTCGTTAAGGTTTGCAGGGTCATTTCTGTAAAGCGCTCTCAATTCGTCAGAATTTATGCCACAAAAATAAAATAGATATCGTTAGAAAGCTATGAATTTGTAGAATACAATGGTGTTTTTGGTTTCGCGATAAACACAAACCGTTACTAGTTGTGAATTTTTTAATTAAAGCTAGAGCTTCACTCGGGGCGACTCGAGTAAAAAGCGTTTTATTTTGTTCAAAATCTTTTTTTTGTACTTTGATTCCGAGATAAATTTCCAGCAAAACGGTGTCAGCGTTTTTTGATATGTGGAGTTTTGCCAATTTTATTGACGACCAAAGTTAAAAATGCTGTTTTTCGACCAACATTCGGACAAAATAAATCATAACTGCGAAAAATGTTTTTGAACAAAATGAAACGCTTTGTTCTTAAGTCGCCCCGAGTGAAGCCCTGGTTTGTGTTTATCGTGAAACCAAAGACACCATTGTATTCAACAAATTTATAGCTTTCTAACGATACTAATGTGCGCCCCTGGTTCTTACAAGCGGGTTCGTACTTTACTGCATCCCAGGAGTTCAAACATAGACTGGCTTTGATTTACCTTGACAGTATCTTTAAGAAACGACGCAATTTCCTTCTTGTTTAGTCCTTTCAAAAGCTTGGAAAGATTTTTAAGTTGTACATCATTCCAGGAATTCACTTCTCCCCAGGCCTCCTTGATCTTCTTAACGAGAGCTCGCGTTTGAGGTACGAAGAACTTCCTCTCGGACAGGAACTTGGCGCTTTTGCCAACCTTCATATTTAACAAAAAAATAGACAAAATAATGTTTGAATTTATTTATCAACATTTGTACCTGGCGGTAACAGGAGAAGTAACAATAGGACTCTAGATCCCTTACAAGGTTATTTTCCACTATACGGATCCCAACTAACCCCAAGGTGTTGATTTTACGGAGGGAGGAAAACCGGAGAACCCGGCGAAAAACCCTCACAGCACAGGAGAGACCAACTAAACTCTACTCACATGAGTCTCAAGCTCGAGAACGGGGTTGTCCCAGATGGTCACCCATCCAAGTACTAACCCCGTCCAACTGGGATTAACTAATGGTGAGAGGCAGCGCCCTAACAGCACACGCCATCCGTGCTCCCCTTGTAGGTTTAAGAGTAGGGAATGAAAACGACATTGGTGTTTTGGAAGCGTACATACATAAATACCGGAGCGACGGCAGTCGGAGGAGCCAGAAGGCCCCTCTTTCATTAGCTACTACCCTAAGGCAGGGGTACTCTGCGAGTCGAGCCCCTTTCCGACCTACGCAAGCTTCGGGAGAAAGTGGGCTCTGCCAACAAACTCGATCTTCACCCCAAGTTTGGGGCGAGTCAGTCAGGTTTTAAACTGGTCAAACAAGTTCTCGTTTACGAACACGCGTAAGCAGGAAAATAGGAAGTTACGCGTTAGAGCCTGGGCCCAAAATAGTATCTTGGCAACTGTTCACGCATGCTCAAAAAAAAGTATCGAGTTTGTTGGTAGCCTGGTACCCTGGCCCAATCAAAGAATATGGGCCAGGTAACCACTAAAGACTTCTGCTTTCCTATTGGTTGAAATTTCGCGCGTTTTTAGTGGCTATGACTAAAACTGCAATCGTCATAAGTGGATTTAGCCCTGATGACGCGAGCATGAGATTAGTGGTTACCTGGCCCTTATTTCTTTTGAAATTGGGCCAAGGTACCAGGCTAGTGTTTGTTGGCAGAGCCCACTTTCCTCCGAAGCCTGCGTAGGTCGGAAAGGGGCTCTGACTCGCAGGGTAAGGCAGGGGTGGACGCCACTTCAATTTCAGATGGTGTTGATTTTACGGAGGGAGGAAAACTGGAGAACCCAGCGAAAAACCCTCAGAGCACAGAAGAGACCAACTAAACTTTACTCACATGAGCCCCAGCTTGAGAAGGGGTTATTCCCAGACAGTCACCCATCCAAGTACTAACCCCGTCTAACCGGGCTTAACTATTGGTGAGAGGCAGCGCCCTAACGGCACACGCCACCCTGGCTCCCCCTTGGAAGCGTAATAGCAGGTAAAAGAAAAGAATTGTTGCCGACAACGAAGAAACTTCAAGATGATATAAACTGAAAAACAGACCATAAAATCTACGAAGAATTCAATTCCAAGTCTTAAATTGTACCTTTTATAGTAATCTTAAAATACTCATTAATAATTCATGAAGAAAATTCAAAAGAAATGAATGTTTAAACAGGAGTTGTAAATCGGATACAGCATTGATTAATAAAACATCAATGCTGTATCAGATATACAGCATACGCGAAAATGTGGCGCGCGAAAATGTGGCGCGCGAAAATGTGGCGCGCAAAAATATGGCGCGCGAAAATGTGGCGCGTGAAAATGTGGCACGCGAAAATATGGCGCGCAAAAATAAGGCGCACGAAATTAAGGCCATGGGGATGACATGTGATGAAGATGACCAATATGATACCCGGTCTTAATTACCATAGAATTTTGCTTACTTTCAACCTGATTTTTTTATAAAATACTGATTTACTTGAGAAGCTAGATTAAAGCCGGTTTTCCACTAGGCGATTTTTTTCGCACGAAGCGACTTTCTTTTGTTCGAATTCAATAGATTTCTGATTAGTTCCAGCTCAGAGCTCAGGAGACAAAAGAAAAAGTCGCTTTGCATGAAAAAAGTCGCCTACTGGAAAACCGCCTTAACACTCGAAAGAGTGTTTCATCCCCTATCCAGTCACCTCAAAATTGGTTAAAAAACTCGGCCTACGGCCTCGTTTTTCAACCACTTCTCGGTGACTGGATATCGGATGAAACACTCATATCGAATGATTCCTCGTGTTTGATCTATTACATCATCATCTTGGCCATCTGATCATCATGGTCGATCACCTGATCATCATCAACATGCTGATCATGATTCACCATTATGATGGCGTACGGTACATTTAAGGTGGTGATGAGTGCAAGGCATCTTAAGGTTACAGGATACGCTAGGAAGCCATTTCAAGAAATTTGTTACCGCTCGCTCAATTTTTTTCCGATTTGTCTCAAATTTGCAACCTCGTCCCCAGGGCATTTTGCCTCCACGTTGGGAGGTCGGCGAAAATGGCCCTGGCATCGGCTGGTCACGTGACACCCAGAATTTTGGGGTGTTTTGGCAAGAAAATTTATGCGGTCTTTGTGTTTCGTTTTTGTATAATACGTATATATGAATAATAAATAAGAAATATTTAACGCTCTGCCGAATCACTCATGTGAACCTTTATCATAAATGCAACTGGCTAGCATTATTCATCATGATACTCCCCACGATTATCCAGGATACATTTAAATGTCGGGAAGAAACATATATCTAATGTTGTTCTTGACTTTAACCAAAGCTATCGTTACAATTCTTTGGATGAACTTCGCAGAGTGGATTTATTGCAATTCATATTTTGATGAATAAATTACACTGTATCTGAATTAATCAAGTTTTTAAACCGGCCAATCCGATTATAGAATCGACCAGCCGATGCCAGGGCCATTTTCGCCGACCTCCCAACGTGGAGGCAAAATGCCCTGGGGACGAGGTTGTCAAATTTGCAACAAATGTAGTTAAGTATGTGACGGACACTATCGTATTATACAGTAAATAAGAAATAAAATATTGTTGCAGATATACTCATCAGTTTAAAATCACAGTACCTTCGCGCCGCAGTTTAAGACGGTCTTTGGTTTTACCAAAAAGCTCTCAATTTATCATATTTACACTTCTCAATGTTTGTTCTAAAAAAGAGTGTTCGCGCGTTTTATTTATGTAAAAATTACCTGAGTTACAAGCTTTTATTTGTCAATTGCTTGTGCCACAACATAGGTCGAGAAATAAAATATCCTAGCTGCTAAACCACTACATTAATAAAAAAATGCGAACACACTTTTTGGTGCAAATTTAAGACAAATCGGAAAAAATTGAGCGAGCGGTAACAAACTTCTTGAAATGACTTCCTAGGGTATCCTGTAACCTTAAACATCATGACCATCAATGACTATGGTTGTACTCGTAACGATCAAGTCATCATATCACATGGTTATCTGATTCTCGTTGTCATCAGTCATCACCATTATACAGTAAACACCATCGTTATGGTTGTAGTGGTCATCACCATCACATTCAAAATGAGCTCGTATTCCAAAAATGACCCCGTATTCCGAAAATGAGGCTATATTTAAAATAAGAGTACTAAACCAATTTTGACACACATCAAGTGCCATAAATGACATAGAAACAATTGCCGAGGCATTGCCGAAGCAAAGTAGCAAATTATCGAAAGACTTCGGCAATTATTTTGCCGAGGCAAAAATAGTTAAATTACGAGGACTGCAAAATAAGAGAAAGTTGCCGAAAAGTTGACAATTTGTGGCCGGGACTAATGCTGCAAGAAATATGCTTTTTTGCAAAACAGACTGTTTCATTTATCATTCTTTCATCTAAAATATAAACCACAAAACCACGTACCGCTTTAGCTGATAGTCGTAGAAGTTCCGCTGGAGGTACAACCTCGAGAACTTTGCAGACTTTTTGGATGGCGTCTTCGTCCCAACTAGCAAGTTCACCAAACGCCTTCTTAGCAGGACCAATAAATGCATTCTTCTGATCGCCGTTGAAGTTAACGTCACAAAAAATAGCATGACTAAATATAAAATAAAGTAGGGTTTAAGTAATAGGAAGAGAGGAGGGGTGATTAGGTGGAAACGAAGGAAAGAGGAAGATAGGAGACAAAGGAAGAAGAAAGCTAAGGAAGGGGGGGAGGGAGAGAGGGAGGGAGAGAGGGAGGGAGGGAGGGAGGGAGGGAGGGAGATAGGGAGGACGGGCGGACGGACGGACGGACCGACGGAAGGAGGGAAGGAAGGAAGATAGGAAGGAAGGAAGATAGGAAGAAAGGAAGGAAGGAAGGAAGGAAGGAAGGAAGGAAGGAAGAAAGGAAGGAAGGAAGGAAGAAAGGAAGGGAGGGAGGGAGGGAGGGAGGGAGGGAGGGAGGGAGGGAGGGAGGAAGGAAGGAAGGAAGGAAGGAAGGAAGGAAGGAAGGAAGGAAGGAAGGACGGACGGACGGACGGAAGGAGGGAGTGAGTTAGAGAGGGAGGGAGGAAGGGAGGGAGGGAGGGAGGGAGGGAGGGAGGGAGGGAGGGAGGGAGGGAGGGAGGGAGGGAGGACGGACGGACGGACGGACGGACGGACGGACGGATGGGAGGGAGGGAGGGAGGGAGGGAGGGGGGGCGAGGGAGGGAGGGAGGGAGGGAGGGAGGACGGACGGACGGACGGACGGACGGACGGACGGACGGACGGACGGACGGACGGACGGACGGACGGACGGACGGACGGACGGAAGGAAGGAAGGAAGGAAGGAAGGAAGGAAGGAAGGAAGGAAGGAAGGAAGGAAGGAAGGAAGGAAGGAAGGAAGGAAGGAAGGAAAGAAGGAAGGAAGAGTAGATAACCCCCCCCATATAGCATTCAAAGGGATGCCGCCTCATTGAATATTCCGTGTGACGCCCAGTTGTGTGACGCCCGGTGGTGTGACGCCCGATGGTGTGACGCCCGGTTGTGTGACGCCCGGTGGTATGATGCACGGTGTGACGCCCGGTGTGACGCCCGGTGGTGTGACGCCCGGTGTGACGCCCGAAGGGTCTGAATTGGCAGAGACAACTGCTCTGGTGAAACCTGAATATTATTTGAATAATATGGAGACTTTGAATATTATATTAGTTAGAACCTAAATGATCAAACAGTCTTATACACGTTTTGTGGCAATAAGTGTTTTGAGAGTTATCGTTTACTTTGGCCTAGTTTGTAGAGGAACGAAACAGAAAATGGATAGAGACACTTTATATTTTTTATCTTAAACCTGGAATTTAGCGGGTTTTTGGTTAAGTAATCTGAGTGTTATTTACGAAGAGATGAATGTTAACAGTTTTGGTCGGATTATCGGTAACCCTAGTATATAGAGTATACGAATCCTTGGATGAAGAATCAATTCGAGAAGCCGTAAGAAGACACAAATCAATTCGAAAAGCGAAGAACAAAGACTTGTCCATATATAACTGAGATACATCAGGGTTACTAGGCTTTCTGTTAATAAGAACGATATAAACAAGATTCTCGCACGTGCAGGAGACAAAAGAGAAAACTCGTTAAAGTTACTAATGACCAAAACATAACAGGATTTGCATATAAGTAGAATATTTAATTCATTTTAGGGGTGATCATGAGTTTTGGGGGGATAATAAGGGGCATGAAGAGGTATTAATGCATGGGCAGGTCTAGGCGAGAAAGTCATTAGCGACCCCCCCATCCGGCGTATCAAAGGGATGCCGCCTCATTAAATATTCCGTGTGACGCCCGGTATGATGCCCCCGTGTGACGCCCGGTGTGACGCCCGAA
Source organism: Corallium rubrum (assembly GCA_964035015.1). Lineage (NCBI taxonomy): Eukaryota > Metazoa > Cnidaria > Anthozoa > Scleralcyonacea > Coralliidae > Corallium > Corallium rubrum. The sequence goes on from OZ036001.1 coordinate 12,949,213, forward strand.
GGGTCTGAATTGGCAGAGCTCGTATAGACTTAGATTAATAGCATATAATGAATATTATATTAGGTTTAGAACCTAAATATTCAATCACCCTAGAATCATTGCTAGCTAAACCCTTGTTTATAAGTGAAGAAATCGAAAGAAGATAGAATGAGGAGTCAATTCTAAAAGCCATAAGAACGTTTTTAAGTGTCGATATATAAACGAAATATTATTTGGCTGCGGGACGGCTGAGTATCGACTTGAATTAATAGCATACATGAATATTATATTAGTTAGAACTTAAATGACCATCTTTAACCATTTACTTGGAGATATGTGCCGAATTGTCGCTTATTAGGCTTTAGTAGACATTGAATCATTTTCTTCAGAGGGGCTTGCCAGAATATAAACTGTCAAGGGTTAAACGGCTGACTCGGCTATTTTATTAACGTCGTCAAGCATCTTGTTAATGTTGCTACGGCTGATATTTGCGTATTTATGCTCAGTGCACGTGCAGGACACAAAAGAGAAAACTCGTTAAAGTTACTAATGACCAAAACATAACAGGATTTGCATATAAGTAGAATATTTAATTCATTTTAGGGGTGATCATGAGTTTTGGGGGGATAATAAGGGGCATGAAGAGGTATTAATGCATGGGCAAGTCTGGTCGAGAAGGTCATTAGCGTGTATTTTGCATAAGACAGAATTCACAACAATCGGTTTAAAATATTTATTTCGGCTTTGGTTTAAACATATACATATAAAAAGTTTTAGTAAGGTCTGCTTCTTAGATTATATTTAGGTGTTTTTATTTTAAAAGTAGCATGATAATCTTTCTTGTTTTCTGGTGATAATTGGGACACATCTTCTTTTGTCATGGGTAAATATTTTGATCTAGTCATCATTAGATGGTGTTCATACTCTTCTCTTTCATCCGGAGTCATCTTTGCCAAGTCTTTCTCTGTCGGGTCGCCCAAACTTTCCCAATTATGAAAGAAATTATGTTTAAGCGTCGGTTGTTCAACGGTAGGAGGCGGTGTTACAAAATAGGTTTTAGGTGTAGCAGGGAAACCCCACGGAAGATCGTCAGTTTCTTGCTTTATCTCCGGTGTCAAATTTGGTGTACTTTTCCGAGGCTGAGTTTGAAGACTAGTCAGAGGTTGAGACTGATTTTGCATTTGGTTTTGAAAATTCAGAAAACGTCCTAGCTGATTGGAGTAAAGTATGCTCTTTTCTTCAGGTGTTAACTGTGGCGCTTGTACAATATCTTGCATTTTTTGTTCTGTATTGTACATGGCATTAACGATCGGAGGTAATTGATAGGATTGCTTTTGTATGAAACTACCCAGCTGTTGCTGCAGGCTGGAGCTATTTTCTCCAGGTAGAACATTGGTCTTGAGGCGATGATCGTCGTCCGTGGTCGGTTTCAGATCAAGCATTAAATAACCATGAGGGCGACTTGTGGCCTCCTCGTAACTCTTCATAAATTCATGGACATGACCTGGGTTCACCTGCCGTGCCAAGACAGAAATTTGTTGCTTATCCCTCGGAGACTTGAATAGTACGATATAGTGTGCGTTGAGGCTGATGTTTCTTGTTTCTTTGCCTTGGTGAAATATATTCTGAACAATATAGATCACGGAGAGATTCCTGTGATGACTACCTTTAGTAAATAGACTAGCAATACGTTTGTCTCCCCCTGATTGAGCCATGAGATCATCGAGGACGATCAGGTTACGTTGAGAGACTTCAAGAAAATTATTGGAGTCAATGTCGGAAGGTATACCCTCATAGAATTCGATGCCTGGTATTGTTTTGATCATTTCTAAATACATGGGCTGCCATTGCCCATAACACCAAATGATACGTTCGGGAGGAGGATTAATCGCAGTTTTGGCGTTTTCCAGAAGCGTTTTCACCCATACTGTTTTACCACTCTGAGTACACCCTGCAACAATGCACGTAAAAGGATGCTGCAGAACTGTTGATCCATTGACCACAGGTGTTGCTTTCCTCGAGTGACTTTCTCCGTGGACATCTTCCAAATGGCGCCGTAAATTAAAGGGTTTAGAATAGTTCTTTCCGCAAATATCACAGGCGTAGGGCATGTTGCTTCGGAGGCTATCAGTGGCAAAATGATTTCTCCCAAACAAATGCTAGGTATATATGTGTATATTTCTACCCTTGAATTCGAGTCCAGGCTTTTAGCTCCGAGCTCTTGGCTCCTAGCTCCGAGCCCCCGGCTCCCAGCTCCGAGCCCCCCGGCTCCTGGCTCCGAGCCCCCGGCTCCTGGCTCCGAGCCCCCGGCTCCTGGCTCCGAGCCCTTGGCTCCTGGTTCCGAGGCCCCGGCTCCTGGCTCCAAGCCCTTGGCTCCTGGCTCCGAGCCCCCGGCTCCTGGCTCCGAGCCCCCGGCTCCTGGCTCCGAGCCCCCGGCTCCTGGCTCCGAGCCCCCGGCTCCTGGCTCCGAGCCCTTGGCTCCTGGTTCCGAGGCCCCGGCTCCTGGCTCCGAGCCTCCGGCTCCTGGCTCCGAGCCCTTGGCTCCTGGCTCCGAGCCCCCGGCTCCTGGCTCCGAGCCCCCGGCTCCTGGCTCCGAGCCCCCGGCTCCTGGCTCCGAGCCCTTGGCTCCTGGTTCCGAGGCCCCGGCTCCTGGCTCCAAGCCCTTGGCTCCTGGCTCCGAGCCCCCGGCTCCTGGCTCCGAGCTCCTGGCTCCGAGCCCTTGGCTCCTGGTTCCGAGGCTCCGGCTCCTGGCTCCGAGCCTCCGGCTCCTGGCTCCAAGCCCTTGGCTCCTGGCTCCGAGCCCTTGTCTCCTGACTCCGAGCCCTTGGCTCCTGGCTCCGAGCCCCCAGGGTTCTAGCTCCGAGCTCTTGGCTCCTAGCTCCGAGCCCCCGGCTCCTGGCTCCGAGCCCCCCGGCTCCTGGCTCCGAGCCCCCCGGCTCCTGGCTCCGAGCCCCCCGGCTCCTGGCTCCGAGCCCCCCGGCTCCTGGCTCCGAGCCCCCGGCTCCTGGCTCCGACCCCCCGGCTCCTGGCTCCGAGCCCTTGGCTCCTGGCTCCGAGCCCTTGGCTCCTGGCTCCGAGCCCTTGGCTCCTGGTTCCGAGGCCCCGGCTCCTGGCTCATAACTCCGAGCTTTTGGCTCCTGCTCCGAACCCTTTGCTCCTAACTCCGAGCCCTTTCCTCCTCCTGTTTCTCTTCCTTATCCTCTTCCTCTTTTTTCTTTCTACTCCTTAGCTTCCTTCTTATCTTCCTCTTATCGGCCTTATTTCCCCAAGTTTCAGTCCCAGACCCCTCAAGGATATCTGTCACAAATTCAAAATATATAGATATGCTCTGGCGGAATTCAATCATTTGCAACGTTACTTTCATTGAGTGATGTTTACCAACGAACAGAGAGCATTTCTTCAGTTTTTGTGTCTTTCAAAACCGGTACAACAGCGAGCTGTTTTGGAGTCTGCGAGTCCTGAGCAGATTCGATCTATATGCGAGTGTGCGCACAATTTATGGCAAATGCACTACCAACTACCTCGTCAGGTGATTGAAACACTTAGCCCTTACCAGGACGATCTACACATTTTGGTTGATCCCCGACGAAGTTTTAGACGAAAAAAGAAAACACTGGTTCAAAGCGGTGAAGGATTTCTAAGCCTGTTGCTTGGTCCTGTTTTAGAAGGACTCGCAGAAATGGTATAAAAGAACTAAAAGTTGCTACGATAGTCAGTTTAAGCGTGAACACCATGGAAGAAACAAGTCTCGCTAATTATCGCGTCCAACAAATAATATCACATTTACACTACGAAATCGATGAAGAGAAAGTGTCTTCTCTGCTAAACAGTTTGTTGATATCCCATAATCTTCTCACGTGGAATTCAAGAGGGGAAATAGTATATAACGGAAAAACTATATCAAGAACAAATATCACTGATTTGATAGAATATTGTCTAACAGAATACGATGCCAAGATTCCCGAGCCCCTTGGTTTAGATATTTTCGTTAAAGGACTAGCAAATTTGAAAATTGATAAAAGTCTCATTGAAAATGTTCAAGTTTTGACCATGCTGGCACGTCACGAACATCAAGAGCCGGAATCCGAAAGCGAAGACGAAGAAACTGACTCCGAAACTGAACAAGAAGAGTCGGACGCGGAGCAACGGAGTGGAGAGGACTCGGAGAGAAATGAAGAACTTACTGGAGAATGTGAACACTGTCAAAGTATTGCACGTGTTGTATATTTACTTCAGTGCCCTAAATGTTCATGGAAAGATTTCTATCAGGATAACAATCATCATTGTAAATTATGTAACTTAGGATCTCCCTTATCTTTTTTACATTCAATTGGTTTCTGTACTGCGTGTCCCAAGGCATGTATTACCGATGGAGTTAATGAAAATAATTTTGAACCGAAATAAAAATAGATAATCTTCAAACTCAGCTTCGGAAAAGTACACCAAATTTGACACCGGAGATAAAGCAAGAAACTGACGATCTTCCGTGGGGTTTCCCTGCTACACCTAAAACCTATTTTGTAACACCGCCTCCTACCGTTGAACAACCGACGCTTAAACATAATTTCTTTCATAATTGGGAAAGTTTGGGCGACCCGACAGAGAAAGACTTGGCAAAGATGACTCCGGATGAAAGAGAAGAGTATGAACACCATCTAATGATGACTAGATCAAAATATTTACCCATGACAAAAGAAGATGTGTCCCAATTATCACCAGAAAACAAGAAAGATTATCATGCTACTTTTAAAATAAAAACACCTAAATATAATCTAAGAAGCAGACCTTACTAAAACTTTTTATATGTATATGTTTAAACCAAAGCCGAAATAAATATTTTAAACCGATTGTTGTGAATTCTGTCTTATGCAAAATACACGCTAATGACCTTCTCGACCAGACTTGCCCATGCATTAATACCTCTTCATGCCCCTTATTATCCCCCCAAAACTCATGATCACCCCTAAAATGAATTAAATATTCTACTTATATGCAAATCCTGTTATGTTTTGGTCATTAGTAACTTTAACGAGTTTTCTCTTTTGTGTCCTGCACGTGCACTGAGCATAAATACGCAAATATCAGCCGTAGCAACATTAACAAGATGCTTGACGACGTTAATAAAATAGCCGAGTCAGCCGTTTAACCCTTGACAGTTTATATTCTGGCAAGCCCCTCTGAAGAAAATGATTCAATGTCTACTAAAGCCTAATAAGCGACAATTCGGCACATATCTCCAAGTAAATGGTTAAAGATGGTCATTTAAGTTCTAACTAATATAATATTCATGTATGCTATTAATTCAAGTCGATACTCAGCCGTCCCGCAGCCAAATAATATTTCGTTTATATATCGACACTTAAAAACGTTCTTATGGCTTTTAGAATTGACTCCTCATTCTATCTTTCGATTTCTTCACTTATAAACAAGGGTTTAGCTAGCAATGATTCTAGGGTGATTGAATATTTAGGTTCTAAACCTAATATAATATTCATTATATGCTATTAATCTAAGTCTATACGAGCTCTGCCAATTCAGACCCTTCGGTCGTCACACCGGGCGTCACACGGGGGCGTCACACCGGGCGTCACACCGAATATTTAATGAGGCGGCATCCCTTTGTGCCGCTATAGTGGGGGTCGCTAATGACTTTCTCGCCTAGACCTGCCCATGCATTAATACCTCTTCATGCCCCTTATTATCCCCCCAAAACTCATGATCACCCCTAAAATGAATTAAATATTCTACTTATATGCAAATCCTGTTATGTTTTGGTCATTAGTAACTTTAACGAGTTTTCTCTTTTGTCTCCTGCACGTGCGAGAATCTTGTTTATATCGTTCTTATTAACAGAAAGCCTAGTAACCCTGATGTATCTCAGTTATATATGGACAAGTCTTTGTTCTTCGCTTTTCGAATTGATTTGTGTCTTCTTACGGCTTCTCGAATTGATTCTTCATCCAAGGATTCGTATACTCTATATACTAGGGTTACCGATAATCCGACCAAAACTGTTAACATTCATCTCTTCGTAAATAACACTCAGATTACTTAACCAAAAACCCGCTAAATTCCAGGTTTAAGATAAAAAATATAAAGTGTCTCTATCCATTTTCTGTTTCGTTCCTCTACAAACTAGGCCAAAGTAAACGATAACTCTCAAAACACTTATTGCCACAAAACGTGTATAAGACTGTTTGATCATTTAGGTTCTAACTAATATAATATTCAAAGTCTCCATATTATTCAAATAATATTCAGGTTTCACCAGAGCAGTTGTCTCTGCCAATTCAGACCCTTCGGGCGTCACACCGGGCGTCACACCACCGGGCGTCACACCGGGCGTCACACCGTGCATCATACCACCGGGCGTCACACAACCGGGCGTCACACCATCGGGCGTCACACCACCGGGCGTCACACAACTGGGCGTCACACGGAATATTCAATGAGGCGGCATCCCTTTGAATGCTATATGGGGGGGGTTATCTACTAGGAAGGAAGGAAGGAAGGAAGGAAGGAAGGAAGGAAGGAAGGAAGGAAGGAAGGAAGGAAGGAAGGAAGGAAGGAAGGAAGGAAGGAAGGAAGGAAGGAAGGAAGGAAGGAAGGAAGGAAGGAAGGAAGGAAGGAAGGAAGGAAGGAAGGAAGGAAGGAAGGAAGGAAGGAAGGAAGGAAGGAAAAAAGAAAAGAAAAATCTAACCTGAACTGAATTGCATCGCCAGCTATGTCAACGATTTCCGAAGTTTCTAGTCCGGCAAGAAGTTTATTCATCTTTTTGAGAACTGTACTGCTCCAATTTCCAACGTTCTTTCCAAACGCACGTAGTCCCGCTTCGGCCAATACACGAAGCTGATCATTATCAAAATCAACTTCAATCTTAACAAGTTAAAGTTAAAACAAATTCCAGTTCCTTGAGAAGTTATTTAAAAAAATAAGTAAAAAAAAATTTCATAAGAGCAATTTATTATATTTTATAATATAAAAATATATGCTGATATTATTATGTATGCTTCTTTTGTTTCTACGTATTTAGAAAATGGTTCCGTGCGACCGTCCGTTTCGTCCGTCGGACGGTTCGTTTGTCGGTCGGTGCGTCCGTCGGTCAGCCCGTCTGTATGTCGGTCGATCGATCTGTTTGTTTGTTTGTTTGTTTGTTTGTTTGTTTGTTTGTTTGTTTGTTTGTTTGTTTGTTTGTTTGTTTGTTTGTTTGTTTGTTTGTTTGTTTGTTTGTTTGTTTGTTTGTTTGTTTGTTTGTTTGTTTGTTTGTTTGTTTGTTTGTTTGTTTGTTTGTCTGTCTGTCTGTCTGTCTGTCTGTCTGTCTGTCTGTCTGTCAATCGGCTGGTCGGTCGGCCGGTCCGCCAGCCCATCCACCAGTCGGTCCACCAGTCCGTCCGCCAGTCCGTCCGCCAGTCAGTCGGTCGGTCGGTCGGTCGATCGGTCCGTCCGTCGTCCGTCCGTCCGTCCGTCGGTCGGTCGGTCGGTCGGTCAGTCTAATTGTATCTCGCGAGCTGATCCACATGAAAATTGACCAAATCTATATGAAATCTTCTTCCAATTTCAAACTCTCCGGTCCTTCGCCGCAATTTCAATTCTCTTCTTTCTTTTATGAATTATTACTAATTTCCGAAGCACATAAAACAAAGAACTCACGTTTAGAATCGCAAGATTATCCTCGAATGTTTTCGTTGGAATTTGAGACAGCACAGCGTTCAAACTCTGCCTTGTGAAGTACTTCAGACGTTCAACAATACCACCAAACTGACTAGAATTCATGTATTCCAGACCGTCCTAAAATTGGCAAAAATTAAAGCGAGTTAAGGTAGTCCAATACCTGGGACAAGGAAGTAGCGTGCGCGTGTGTGTGGTGTGACACCCCCAACTTTTTTTTGTACAAACAATATCTTATTACTAGAGATGAGCCGATAATCGGAAATTAATCGGTAGAAGCCGATAATCGGCAACTTTCAGGCTGATCGGTTATCGGCCGATTACATCGACATATATCGGCGGTCCGATAAATGCTATTCTGGATTTTATACTTGTGAATTTCATTTTCTTTTTTAAGAAAAACGCTAAGTTAAGTGATTCCACAAAGAAATTATCAAATTTAATTAATTTGATAAGGTGCATCATGTTTAACGCGTCATATTTCTTGTTTGGTGAAACATTTTTTGTTTTCGACTTTCGTCAATCGTATTTCATTTTTCATATTTCAACTTAAACTCCGTCTTGCTGATGACTGATGGTTAATGATCACATTATATTTGCCAAACAATATACGTTACGTTTTGCTATTGTTTTGCCGCAAATCAAGTGTCAAGAATTCCTGTTGACAAATATCGGTAACCGCCGATAAATCGGCCGATCAGATCATAAATCGTATCGGAATTTATCGGATCGGTAAATTTGATTTTTCTTGATCGGCTCATCCCTACTTATTACGTCAACTTTACATTTGTCCCAAGAGTTTAAGAGCTCTAGTCTTATTTTTTACACGAGTGCCTCGGTTTCCTTTGTTCTTTTAGGGGAATATATTCAATAGCCCCTGGCAAAACAATAGATTAATATTCCCCTCTAATATTCCCCTCTAAGGCTCTAATATTCCCCTCTACCATTCCTCTCTATAATATTCTCCTCTAATTTTCCCGTCTAATATCCCCCGCACCACTCCTTATCTTATGAAATCCTGTCAACCTCGCCATGTGAAAAATAAGTACGTGATTTTGAGGCCCCGAGTTGGCTATGAGTTCATATACGACGAGAGCGAATGGTATAATTGTTTTATAATATAGAAAAATATGTTATGATAATTAATGCAAAATTGTTGTTTTATTGCAATAAATTATATTAATTGAATATCCGCCACATGAGCTTCCGTCATGTGTATTGTAGTTTATGTTTTCAAGTTTCTTGCTGGGTTGAAAACAGCTTCAGAATTTTCTCTCAGAGCCAAAACATCAGACGTTGAAAAGATTGAATGAAGAATAAAAACAGCTTTGAAAAGTCAAAAGGTGGGTGATTTATTTCTTAATCTGTCGCGGTTGTGAATCATTGGCTTTTTAAATGGACAAAGAAGCTAAAAATATAATTAATAGCGAAAATTACGCGTTGTTTTTCAATATTTCTAACCTGAAAGAATAACACAGTTTTTATCCATAATGATTTATTACTTCAAAAACCCACTTTGCTGAGTAATAATAATGGTTGTACTCATAAATATGTCGGTTGTTAGTTCAATTCTTGTGGATTTTATTTGTCTGACAAAACATTATTGTCAACCTGACAATTCAAATCGGGTTTTGTAAACTCTTAAGGTGGCTCCATACAGTTTCTTGAAAAATGGAAAATACAAGTTTGAGAGTACAAAACACGTACATAAACAATTTGGAAAGAGAATAAAACTAAATGTTATGCATCTAGTTAAACAGTCTGACAATCAAAAACTGCTACCAAATAAATACCAAAAGCTGTTGCTATGGCAACAATGACGTTTCAAAATGGCTGCCAATTACCCTTCAAACTAATTTAATTCGAAAAAAACTTTGGTGACCCCCAATTTTTTTTTCATTAAAACTTTTCTTGAAGTATATATATGAGTAATCGGCCGATTTTAAAAAAATTCTGTAGAACGAATAATTTTTTTTCCAGAAAAATCATGTTTGTTAATTTTTAAAAAATTTCGTTGTACAGAATTTTTTTTAAATAGGCCTATTGATTACTCACTTCAAGGAAAGTTTTAATGAAAAAAAATGGGGGGTCACCAAAGTTTTTTCCAAATTAAATTAGTTTGAAGGGTAATTGGCAGCCATTTTGGAACGTCATTGTTGCCATAGCAACAACTGTTGCTATTTATTTGGTAGCAGTTTTTGATTGACTGTTTAACTATGCATAACATTTAGTTTTATTCTTTTCCCGAATAGTTTAATCACGTGTTTTGGACTCTCAAACTTGTATTTTCCGTTTTTCAAGAAACTGTATGGAGCCACCTTAAGACGGTTTTTAAAGTGGATTTACCATCTTAACTTTGTAAATTGTGCATTTGGGTATTTCGGTATTTGGGTTGTGTATTTTGTGTTAAATGTTAGTTTCCCCTTCTTAGCTCAAGTTTTTCTGAGCTATACGTTGAAAAAACCAGCCAGTTTCATCTGCAATAGTTTAAGAAAACTACGCCGCCATTTTGTTTTTCACTACTCGCTGTATGGCTGCATTACTACCTGTATATCAGCTCATAATCAGATCGCAAGATAGCTCATATACCATTAGTATATATATATATAAGTAGTGATACCCCCCACTCCAGACTACAAAGGGATGCCGCCTCATTAAATATTCAACTTATTATTTATTCATTCTCCTTTGTGACGTTCTAACCCTAATCTCATTACGTCATTATGGCTCATGCTCCTATAGGACACTCTAACCCTATCCACCCCCCTTACCCTGGCTTGTTGCTGAACCCCCGGTTTTTATTACGTCATAACTGACTCGCGCTCTTCCGAAACCCCCTAACCCTAGCTTTAACCCTAGCTGTCACTCAACCCCCCGGTTTTCACTACGTCATACCGACTTATTATTTATTCATTCTCAGACTCCTTTGGGACGTAGTAACCCTAACTTCCCCCCTAACCTTAGATGTTACTTAACCCCCCCGTCGTAACCGATTGGTCTCCGACTGATTTCCGAAGTTACGTCATTATCAAAAGACGCTAGACTTATTTCTTTATAACTAATAGAAACCAACTTTCATTTAAACCCTTAACCCTACTTATAGCCAACACTTGTGGGACACGTAAACGCACGGAGCATGCGTACAGTAAACTTTAACAAAATGGACGTTCTTTACAAGGAACTAGAGAGAAATTGATAGAGGCACTTTATATTTTTTATCTGAAACCTTGTCTCGATGAGTATAGAGAGTTTTGAGCAGCCTAAGTGTCTGAATTGGCAGAGATCGTATAGACTTAAATCAATAGCATATGATGAATATTATATTAGGTTTAGAGCCTAAACATTCAATCATCCTAGAATCATTGCTAGCTAAACCCTTCGTTTGTAAGTGAAGAAATCGTAAGAAGATAGAATGAGGAGTCAATTCTAAAAGCCATAAGAACGTTTTTAAGTGTCGATATATAAACGAAATATTATTTGGCTGCGGGACGGCTGAGTATCGACTTGAATTAATAGCATACATGAATATTATATTAGTTAGAACTTAAACGGCCATCTTTACCCATTTACTTGGAGATATGTGCCGAATTGTCGCTTATTTGGCTTTAGTTTATAAAGTAAACGATGAACAGTTGAACCGTTCGGCAAGTTGTTCGAAAGACATTGAATCATTTTCTTCAGAGGGATTTGCCAGAATATAAACTGTCAAGGGTTAAACGGCTGACTGAGCTATTTTATTAACGTCGTCAAGCATCTTGTTAATGTTGCTACGGCTGATATTTGCGTATTTATGCTCAGTGCACGTGCAGGAGACAAAAGAGAAAACTCGTTAAAGTTACTAATGACCAAAACATAGCAGGATTTGCATATAAGTAGAATATTTAATTCATTTTAGGGGTGATCATGAGTTTTGGGGGGATAATAAGGGGCATGAAGAGGTATTAATGCATGGGCAAGTTCCGGCGAGAAAGTCATTAGGACAGGTTCTGAAATTACGAAACTAAAGAGACTGGCTTACGAGGAGTACCTTGTTGAAAAATATGGAAACGTTACGAACAAAAGAAATTTGAACTAATGTTGTATGTGTTATGAGGACATAATCGAGTTAATCCGAAATAAACGTGTAGATTGAACTTGCTCGTTTTTAATACATAAGTGAGGAAACTGTAGGAAGATAAAATGTGGAATCACTTCGAGAAGCCGTAAGAACGATTTTAAATGTCGAAATATAAAGGTTAAGCGAATTATTACTTTGATATATAACTGAGATTCATCATGGTTACTAGGGATCGATATTAGAATATTCAAATTCGTTTGCAAGGCCACGTGCAGGAGACAAAAGAAAAACCCATTAAGGGTCATTAAGAGGATTAGGCAAGTCTAAGCGGAAAGATAATTAACATTGCTACCATAGCGAAACCGCGTCGCATCCTTCATTCGTCTCAGGTTCCTTGGGGACCCTCTACTGCTACTCAGCCCCCCGTGTAATATGTCATAATCGATACTCTCCGACTAATTCCTGAAGTTCCAAATGTTTAACAAACGGTGTCTTTCACGTGTATACACCTCCTATTTTAAGTCTTTAGGCATTATGATAATATTTCGTTTGTATTCTTTCAGTGATTTGGTGGCTTTTAAAAGATTGTAATTTTTAAATGTGGTTTGTTTAAAGAAACGTTTTTATAATAAGACTAAATAACGAAATAAAGTTTCAAAAATATGTAATTTCATATTTACCATCACACAAAGCTCCTAATATTTACAAACACGCAAAACGTAAAATCCATAAGTATCACTGTTAATCGCAGAATGATTGGAGAAAGTCTTTAGCGTTGGGCGTCTCTACGTGTAAACGATTATTTACATTGTACGCAGATAAACTTCTGCGTTAGCCCAGAAAAGGTACACAAAACACAAAACCGCTAAATTACTATTTTACAAACATATATAACCAAAGTTTACTATTCTTCTTCTTCTTCTTCTTCTTCTTCTCGTTTACTCTGTAACCATGCTCCATAGGCCTCGACTTCTACTTTTGCACAGTGATGATACGCATTAGGAACTATGTGGTTACCGCATGTCTCTAACCATGTTAGTCTATCAAAGAGATAGCAAGCCTTTGGACAGTTATAGCTTTCCAAGTTCACCCAAGGGATATTGAGTCTGCTCAAGAGATCACGCTCGATATGTCCACCGTTGTATGCCATTGTAGACTTTTCGTTGATTTTTACGGTACTAAAAAATTCTGTGACGATTCGATCAAGAGCTGTGATAGGTATAGCCTTCGCGGTCCGGGGTACGTCGAAAGGAAGTTTATGTATATGATTCTTCACATATGCACAGCTTCGTCTATCGTGTTCAGTTAAATCGTGCCAATTAATGCCAATGTCGAAAAAATATGAAGTAGCTTCGTTGTTCCCCACGGTTAACAGTCCGAGTTCTTTACAAAGGAATTTTTTATTTTTAGTAAATCCATCCAGGTCTATAATTCCTACTATGTTTTCCAACTTATCCGCTAGCATTGTGATACGAGTGGGAACGTGATGAGTATTCTCTTACACACTCTGTCTAATTGAACGTCTATTATTAAAATTGTCAAGACTCTCGTATATAAAATCCCCACAAATTAGAGTTCTGAAAGTAAAGTTTAACCCGTAATTATAGACCTAAGACTAAACTTTTAACTCGTATCCTTAGTCATAAGACTAAAGTTATACGCAAGTCCTGCTATCCTATAACCCCCATTCAGATGATTTTAACTCGACTAGCGATCGTTAGTCTTCCACTAACATAATTAAGCAATTATTACCCCTTTCGGCCATCACCCTCGGGCACCCCCAAAGATACTACCAGTACCCCTGGGGTACCCTCAAAGATATCCCCATCAGCCCCTGTAGCAAAGGAATGTCAGAAATACATATACCTTATTTGTAAATACTTTATTGAACTTCAGCATAGTACAGAAGATAATGTTTCAACGATTCAACAGCAACTTTAATTCTTACAATTGGTGTCATTCAAGTACTATGGCGTTTAGATTGATTGTAGCATAGTTTTGTTTTTTTTTGTAATACAGGTTTCTTTCGTTTGATGAAATCTAAACATATATTCAAAATGCACCATCCTAAATTAGCCTTTAATAAACCATTATCAGTATGTCTTAATGTCGCTTTTCTCAGGTATTGAAGACTTATCTTTATACCCGGGGTTGATATACATAATGTGTATCAGTCGGAAATATTCCGGATCTTACTCGGATTTCATCGGGACATGTCGGCGTGAGATCGACAAACAGGTAAGAATACGGCTCTTTGGTTGCCATCTGGTAGGCTTGCTGGAAAAACTTTGTGTTGTCTGGATACAACTGTTTAGCAAGATGAGTCACTTGACTTGCATCACGAACATTTTTTGTTAGGACAAAGTAACTAGCGTTGAGAGAGATCGTACGATGGTCTTTGCTTTGATGAAATAAGTTTTGCACAATATAAATCACGCTGAGATTACCATGGTGCGATTTCTTAGTGAACAGTTTGGCAATAATCGTATCTTTTTCTCCCATCATGTCATCAATGATAAATAGATTTCTTATTTGGGGATTAATACTATCCAATATAGATTCGGATAAACCTTGCACAAACTGAATCCCAGGAATAAGAAGTTCCATTTTAGCAAACGTGTCTTGGTACTCAGAATAAAAATAAATTATATTTTCTGGGACAGGGTCGATCATGATTTGGGCGTTGGCTAACAATTCCTTGACAAAGGTTGTCTTCCCAGTCTTGGTCCCCCCAGAGACCAAGAGCCCAAAGGGATGTGTTAATTGTATGGAGTATGTCTTTTTGTTGTCCTGGTAATTCTGATGCGGTTCCATCAAATGGCGAATGCTTAAATGTAGAATCAGTAGACATCGTTTGTACTGGCCGATCTCCCCCATGCAGGACCTTTATGTGGCGTTGTAAATTAAATTGTCTTGAAAAGCTCTTTCCGCAAATATTACAAGCGCTAGCCATGTTCACACAACAACTCTCAAATTACTTGTGAAAATGTCTGGGAGAAAAGTAAGATTATATCCTTGAGTTTCTTCTCTGTTGCATGTGGGATACCAAAACGAACCAATGCGCAGCTGAACGTTACTTGGACGTTACCTAGACCCCGCCTCTAAGGGATTAACCCATGAGTAAATGAGTAACTCGTGAGTTACTCATGAGTAAATGAGTAACTCGTGAGTAAATGAGTAACTCGTGAGTTACTCATGAGTAAATGAGTAACCCATGAGTAAATGAGTAACTCGTGAGTTACTCATGAGTAAATGAGTAACTCGTGAGTAAATGAGTAACTCGTGAGTTACTCATGAGTAAATGAGTAACTCGTGAGTAAATGAGTAACTCGTGAGTTACTCATTTACTCATGAGTAACTCACGAGTTACTCATTTACTCACGAGTTACTCATTTACTCATGAGTAACTCACGAGTTACTCATTTACTCATGGGTTACTCATTTACTCATGAGTAACTCACGAGTTACTCATTTACTCACGAGTTACTCATTTACTCATGAGTAACTCACGAGTTACTCATTTACTCATGGGTTAATCCCTTAGAGGCGGGGTCTAGGTAACGTCCAAGTAACGTTCAGCTGCGCATTGGTTCGTTTTGGTATCCCACATGCAACAGAGAAGAAACTCAAGGATATAATCTTACTTTTCTCCCAGACATTTTCACAAGTAATTTGAGAGTTGTTGTGTGAACATGGCTAGCGCTTGTAATATTTGCGGAAAGAGCTTTTCAAGACAATTTAATTTACAACGCCACATAAAGGTCCTGCATGGGGGAGATCGGCCAGTACAAACGATGTCTACTGATTCTACATTTAAGCATTCGCCATTTGATGGAACCGCATCGAATTACCAGGACAACAAAAAGACATACTCCATACAATTAACACATCCCTTTGGGCTCTTGGTCTCTGGGGGGACCAAGACTGGGAAGACAACCTTTGTCAAGGAATTGTTAGCCAACGCCCAAATCATGATCGACCCTGTCCCAGAAAATATAATTTATTTTTATTCTGAGTACCAAGACACGTTTGCTAAAATGGAACTTCTTATTCCTGGGATTCAGTTTGTGCAAGGTTTATCCGAATCTATATTGGATAGTATTAATCCCCAAATAAGAAATCTATTTATCATTGATGACATGATGGGAGAAAAAGATACGATTATTGCCAAACTGTTCACTAAGAAATCGCACCATGGTAATCTCAGCGTGATTTATATTGTGCAAAACTTATTTCATCAAAGCAAAGACCATCGTACGATCTCTCTCAACGCTAGTTACTTTATCCTAACAAAAAATGTTCGTGATGCAAGTCAAGTGACTCATCTTGCTAAACAGTTGTATCCAGACAACACAAAGTTTTTCCAGCAAGCCTACCAGATGGCAACCAAAGAGCCGTATTCTTACCTGTTTGTCGATCTCACGCCGACATGTCCCGATGAAATCCGAGTAAGATCCGGAATATTTCCGACTGATACACATTATGTATATCAACCCCGGGTATAAAGATAAGTCTTCAATACCTGAGAAAAGCGACATTAAGACATACTGATAATGGTTTATTAAAGGCTAATTTAGGATGGTGCATTTTGAATATATGTTTAGATTTCATCAAACGAAAGAAACCTGTATTACAAAAAAACAACAAACTATGCTACAATCAATCTAAACGCCATAGTACTTGAATGACACCAATTATAAGAATTAAAGTTACTGTTGAATCGTTGAAACATTATCTTCTGTACTATGCTGAAGTTCAATAAAGTATTTACAAATAAGGTATATGTATTTCTGACATTCCTTTGCTACAGGGGCTGATGGGGATATCTTTGAGGGTACCCCAGGGGTACTGGTAGTATCTTTGGGGGTGCCCGAGGGTGATGGCCGAAAGGGGTAATAATTGCTTAATTATGTTAGTGGAAGACTAACGATCGCTAGTCGAGTTAAAATCATCTGAATGGGGGTTATAGGATAGCAGGACTTGCGTATAACTTTAGTCTTATGACTAAGGATACGAGTTAAAAGTTTAGTCTTAGGTCTATAATTACGGGTTAAACTTTACTTTCAGAACTCTAATTTGTGGGGATTTTATATACGAGAGTCTTGACAATTTTTAATAATAGACGTTCAATTAGACAGAGTGTGTAAGAGAGTACTCATTACGTTCCCACTCGTATCACAATGCTAGCGGATAAGATGGAAAACATAGTAGGAATTATAGACCTGGATGGATTTACTAAAAATAAAAAATTCCTTTGTAAAGAACTCGGACTGTTAACCGTGGGGAACAACGAAGCTACTTCATATTTTTTCGACATTGGCATTAATTGGCACGATTTAACTGAACACGATAGACGAAGCTGTGCATATGTGAAGAATCATATACATAAACTTCCTTTCGACGTACCCCGGACCGCGAAGGCTATACCTATCACAGCTCTTGATCGAATCGTCACAGAATTTTTTAGTACCGTAAAAATCAACGAAAAGTCTACAATGGCATACAACGGTGGACATATCGAGCGTGATCTCTTGAGCAGACTCAATATCCCTTGGGTGAACTTGGAAAGCTATAACTGTCCAAAGGCTTGCTATCTCTTTGATAGACTAACATGGTTAGAGACATGCGGTAACCACATAGTTCCTAATGCGTATCATCACTGTGCAAAAGTAGAAGTCGAGGCCTATGGAGCATGGTTACAGAGTAAACGAGAAGAAGAAGAAGAAGAAGAAGAAGAATAGTAAACTTTGGTTATATATGTTTGTAAAATAGTAATTTAGCGGTTTTGTGTTTTGTGTACCTTTTCTGGGCTAACGCAGAAGTTTATCTGCGTACAATGTAAATAATCGTTTACACGTAGAGACGCCCAACGCTAAAGACTTTCTCCAATCATTCTGCGATTAACAGTGATACTTATGGATTTTACGTTTTGCGTGTTTGTAAATATTAGGAGCTTTGTGTGATGGTAAATATGAAATTACATATTTTTGAAACTTTATTTCGTTATTTAGTCTTATTATAAAAACGTTTCTTTAAACAAACCACATTTAAAAATTACAATCTTTTAAAAGCCACCAAATCACTGAAAGAATACAAACGAAATATTATCATAATGCCTAAAGACTTAAAATAGGAGGTGTATACACGTGAAAGACACCGTTTGTTAAACATTTGGAACTTCAGGAATTAGTCGGAGAGTATCGATTATGACATATTACACGGGGGGCTGAGTAGCAGTAGAGGGTCCCCAAGGAACCTGAGACGAATGAAGGATGCGACGCGGTTTCGCTATGGTAGCAATGTTAATTATCTTTCCGCTTAGACTTGCCTAATCCTCTTAATGACCCTTAATGGGTTTTTCTTTTGTCTCCTGCACGTGGCCTTGCAAACGAATTTGAATATTCTAATATCGATCCCTAGTAACCATGATGAATCTCAGTTATATATCAAAGTAATAATTCGCTTAACCTTTATATTTCGACATTTAAAATCGTTCTTACGGCTTCTCGAAGTGATTCCACATTTTATCTTCCTACAGTTTCCTCACTTATGTATTAAAAACGAGCAAGTTCAATCTACACGTTTATTTCGGATTACCTCGATTATGTCCTCATAACACATACAACATTAGTTCAAATTTCTTTTGTTCGTAACGTTTCCATATTTTTCAACAAGGTACTCCTCGTAAGCCGGTCTCTTTAGTTTCGTAATTTCAGAACCTGTCCTAATGACTTTCTCGCCGGAACTTGCCCATGCATTAATACCTCTTCATGCCCCTTATTATCCCCCCAAAACTCATGATCACCCCTAAAATGAATTAAATATTCTACTTATATGCAAATCCTGCTATGTTTTGGTCATTAGTAACTTTAACGAGTTTTCTCTTTTGTCTCCTGCACGTGCACTGAGCATAAATACGCAAATATCAGCCGTAGCAACATTAACAAGATGCTTGACGACGTTAATAAAATAGCTCAGTCAGCCGTTTAACCCTTGACAGTTTATATTCTGGCAAATCCCTCTGAAGAAAATGATTCAATGTCTTTCGAACAACTTGCCGAACGGTTCAACTGTTCATCGTTTACTTTATAAACTAAAGCCAAATAAGCGACAATTCGGCACATATCTCCAAGTAAATGGGTAAAGATGGCCGTTTAAGTTCTAACTAATATAATATTCATGTATGCTATTAATTCAAGTCGATACTCAGCCGTCCCGCAGCCAAATAATATTTCGTTTATATATCGACACTTAAAAACGTTCTTATGGCTTTTAGAATTGACTCCAATCTCGTACCCAGAGCCTGCGATCCTTTTGGTCAGTACCAAGGAACGGAGGCTCTGGGAAACTCCGATGAAACTCGGCACCTGATTGGTTAGTTCAATCAATCTCGACCCAGCAATAAATAACAGTGAAAAATTAAAATTCTGTGCACGTTGCTAACCTGTTTAATTGATTTATCAATGTTCTGTAACACATAATTATAAACGACAAACACAATATACAATTGAACACATGAAATAGTTCAAAACAGTGAAAATCCCGATAATTTACAAGTTAAAACTATTATTATTGTCGCTTTGTCGCCAAACAACATCTGTCGTCTGATTCGTCTCGTATTGATTCGCAGTTTCGTCTCAGAACTTTAAAAATAACATTAGAGAATGCAAGGTCGATATAATTTAGCCAAAATTCCTAACAGAAAGTACAATTCCTTACCTGAGTAGCTGAGCCGAACCGATCACGGCCGACGCGGACAAATAAAACCTACGGCTCAAATCGTCCAGTCAACGATTAGGAGAAAAGCAAAGAATGGCCATTCTTACACGAAATGCTTTGTCGAGAGCCTTGTAAAACATGTTGATTTTATTCATCGGTAAACAATATTTCCCTGGTCTTCGGACTAGCGAACGATCATCAACATGACAGTTACAAATTTATATTAGGAACTGGGAACCAGAGGACTGGGACCAAAGACCCCGATTTGGGGACTTTTTCATCGGAGTTTCCCAGAGTCTCCGTTCCTTGGTACTGACCAAAAGGATCGCAGGCTCTGGGTACGAGATTGAATTGACTCCTCATTCTATCTTCTTACGATTTCTTCACTTACAAACGAAGGGTTTAGCTAGCAATGATTCTAGGATGATTGAATGTTTAGGCTCTAAACCTAATATAATATTCATCATATGCTATTGATTTAAGTCTATACGATCTCTGCCAATTCAGACACTTAGGCTGCTCAAAACTCTCTATACTCATCGAGACAAGGTTTCAGATAAAAAATATAAAGTGCCTCTATCAATTTCTCTCTAGTTCCTTGTAAAGAACGTCCATTTTGTTAAAGTTTACTGTACGCATGCTCCGTGCGTTTACGTGTCCCACAAGTGTTGGCTATAAGTAGGGTTAAGGGTTTAAATGAAAGTTGGTTTCTATTAGTTATAAAGAAATAAGTCTAGCGTCTTTTGATAATGACGTAACTTCGGAAATCAGTCGGAGACCAATCGGTTACGACGGGGGGGTTAAGTAACATCTAAGGTTAGGGGGGAAGTTAGGGTTACTACGTCCCAAAGGAGTCTGAGAATGAATAAATAATAAGTCGGTATGACGTAGTGAAAACCGGGGGGTTGAGTGACAGCTAGGGTTAAAGCTAGGGTTAGGGGGTTTCGGAAGAGCGCGAGTCAGTTATGACGTAATAAAAACCGGGGGTTCAGCAACAAGCCAGGGTAAGGGGGGTGGATAGGGTTAGAGTGTCCTATAGGAGCATGAGCCATAATGACGTAATGAGATTAGGGTTAGAACGTCACAAAGGAGAATGAATAAATAATAAGTTGAATATTTAATGAGGCGGCATCCCTTTGTAGTCTGGAGTGGGGGGTATCACTACTTATATATATATATATATATATATATATATATATATATATATATATATATATATGCCAATATATGCCAATTGCTTAATATAAAGAGTTAATTAGACATTAGTTAAAGCGTCCAGATTGTTGAATAAAGGACCTTACGGCAGCGAAGACACCGCCATTAGCCTGGTAAAACATTAGCCGGCATTAGCTTGGTAAAACAGAGATTCTGAGAGAAAAACCTGATTTGTCGGTAAATGCATGAAGAATGGTCGGTAAATTGATCATAAAACTGAGTTGGTCGGTAATGTGAGGAAGCAATGGAGGTACACCCCTCAATCAGAATGGTCACGCTACGTCACTGACCAGGGATCGACAGACTGGCCCAATGAACTCTATATATACCGCCGTAAAGTTCCCAAAGTGGCGGGCCCCGTAAGTTTCGGGATTAGTTTGTAGACAGACTTAAGTCTGTCTAACTAAAGGACCACTCACCCCCTCTATGTAGCAGGCCACTGACCCCACAATTTGTGAGTACGACTGACCTAGCAATGTTCCATGGGTATCAGCCTATTATAATCTGGAGTCAAAACTATTGTGTAGTGGGGGTGCTACGTGGTCGACGTTTTCTCATGGAACCTAACAACATACCCGCACGATATATTTCAACAATGAGTATAGTTCTGAAATTCTTATCTATCTTGTTGCATATACTAACATGACTTTCATTTTGTTTATAAAATTCCCACGGTCAGCAAATGTCAGCGGTCTGGAACAGCAGATTCCAGACCGCTCAGAAACCAATCAAATTGCTGGATTTCATGCATGTTCAGTGTGCAATATAACAGTCGGCCATCGGCCATTTTCCGAGCAAAACGCTGATATGGCCGTCTACTGATTGCTCTGCACGGACATTATGGCCGACCATTTTGCCGCATTAATTTGAATAATTTCTCCCTCATTCTCGCAAAACCAAAACGCAATCTCTTACTAATCTGTTACACATGCAAAGAAAGATGTTTTTTCGCAAATCAATATGTAGCGAATGCTCGATTTAATGCGCTGTCTTCACGACAACGCAGAACTTTTAATTTTGTTTAGTATGTTTTAATGTTTACAACAATTAGGTCTTAGACTTCGTCTCGATCCAGACATGAATAATAATATATCAAGTTACACGCGTGACATCGCCGCGTCTATTAATAACTGCTTAACAAAAAGAAATTTTATTTCAGTTGTTACTTAGCTACATTTATGTCAAGTGATTTAATGTGGATTCGTAAAAATAAGAACTGCAAACAGATTACAGATGAAGTGATAAACTTAAATACCAAACTATTAAACTATAATAGTACCTGTTAATATTTTTTTGTCATGTATTAGTATAAGTATTTTATATTATACTGTGACTGAGTTGTTGTTCTGTTGATATTGTGTTGACCATTATGCATACGGTTGTGGTTACAATACAATGTACTGTACAACTTTTCTCTTTTGAGTTCTAGAAATAATTAGTGTCCGATCATGCCCGACCAAAACGTGGGTTGGTCTGACATAATGTCAGACCAAGTTTTCAGGATTATATTGATCTCTGTGCATGTTCCCGACCGCTCGCGAAAATAGTCATAATAGAGACCTTAAAATACGCCTGGTTCGGTTTACGGGTACGGGTACCGCCATTTTTGTTTACTCGTAATATCTACCCGTTTTCCTGTGGTAGATCATGGTCTACTGGGTAGCCTACCCGAACCCGGGGTATCTTAAAGTGTCTATGAAGTGAAAAATACGTTGGCATATTTGTTGTTTTATTGTACAGAGCAGCATGACAGGAGCACTCACTGAAAATTTCAAGAGAATCTGATGCGTAGTTTTCGCGCTATCAACTCTCAAAATTTGCCGTGGATAGTTTGTTTTGGGGAAATTTGGGCTTCTTGGTAACAATGCCTTATGACGTACGCAGATGGATCATTAATAGTGAAATCTATTGTTCTTATACATAGTTGTCCATCTACGTACGTCATAAGCATTGTTTCTGAAAGCCCAATTTTTCTAAAAGAACGAACTAGCCATAGCAAACTTTGAGAGTTTATAGCGCGAAAACTACGCATCAGATTCTCTTGAAATTTTCCGTGAGCGCTCCTACCATGCTCCTTTGTACAATACAACAACAAAAATGCCAACGAATTTTTCATTTCATAGATACTTTAAGGTCTCTAATAATTGCACTTATTGTACCAAAACAACGAAAACATTGTCTCGGAGTGGTAAGCCATACAGCAATTTTATATCGTCAAATCCAAGCCATATTTACCTGCAAAGAAGCAAGAACATCCTGAGGGATCTCTTCTAATTCCTTAATCGTAAGCTTTACAAAGTCCTTGGCTTTGATAAGCTTCTGTTTAATTGCTTCACTCAGTTTTTCGAAGCCATTTGCCACACTAAATAGCACAAGAAAAAATAAGACAATCAAAGTGTGAGAAAATGTAAGTAAGAGCATAGTCAATCGAGATATGGTCTGGAAACTCGGCAAACTTCAAAGCGCCTATAATGAGCTGTGATTTTATGTTGAACCGTACCTTACACCGTACACATCCTTTGTTTTAGGTTTATTAATATTTAAAGGATAAAGGACTGCGGGCTAATCATCCTTAGTTGCAGCCAGGGGCTGAATTGCGAAGGACGCAGATCAACGTGGCCGTGTCGAGGCATATCAAAGGCGCTCCAGGCAGCCGCCATACGACACAGTTCAGACCACGGATCACAGCTAAGATGTTAGGTGTTGATTTTATGGAGGGAGGAAAACCGGAGAACCCGGCGAAAAACCCTCGAAGCACAGGAGAGATCAACTACAACTCTACTCACATGAGTTCCAAGCCCGACAACGGAGCATTCCCAAGCGGTCACACATCCAAGCACTAACCCCGTCTAACCGGGCTTAACTTTTTGGTGAGAGGCAGCGCGCTAACCGCACGCGCCACCCGTGCTCCCCTTAAATAGCACGTTTGAGTGATTGAACTGGAACGTTGCTATTGGACAATTCGTTCATTATACTAAAATACAATGTGTCCAGTGACCGTGCACCGTGCACAAAAATGCATAAAGGCGAACAAAAAGATACACCAAAGACTTTAGCTGAGTTTCCAGACCATATCTCGATTGACTATGGTAAGATATGATAGAATGGCATTGGATGGAATGAAATTGGATGGGATGTGATAGAAGTGAACAGTATATTCTCTCATCTAGAATTCAGGATTATCCCAAATTGCGAAATGGTCTAGAATTCAGGATAATCCTGAATATTAAAGAAGCTAAATCCCAACCCCCACCCCACCTCTAAAACTGACCCTAAATCTAACCACAACCCCTCCCTCCCCCGCCAACCCTAAATCTAACCATAACCCTCCAGTGGCCCTAAATCCAACACACAACCCTCCGGGAAGAAAGTGTGAGATTTGCGACACGTTTTGACTGTAAATACATTTGATCGAAACAATGGCAGTACGAAATACCATGTTACTAATGCTACTTGAATAGTGATCATTAAGACCCGTTTTCAACTCGCTCCGGACTCGTGTGAACGGGCGCTAAAAAGTCAAAAAACGCCTTTGCTTTCACACGCCACCGGATCGAAATTGTGTGAAAACGGCGCCCTAACCGGAGCGTTTTGAAAACGATTTCTGGACGGAGCGAGGTGAAAACGGCGTATACCCTTGGCGGTGTCGTGTGAACGTAAGATCCGGCACTTGTTCGCTCCGCTTTAGTACCCAGTTCCTAAATTTTCAGCTCCTAACCAAACGGCTGGCGTACTTTACAGCGATGGAAAACTTTATATGTCTTCTCGACTTCGGAAAGCTTCTGCTAAGAACTTGTGCTGCTGTTTGAACAATTATGACATTATTACAACAATGACTAGCCAAATAGGAGAAGACTAATAGTCAATCAGGAGAGTTTCTAACAGAAAGACTAAAATTGTAAACCTAGAATGTACTATACATTTCGGTGCGATAATATTCTTTGAATTGCTCCTCGTTTCCATTTACGTTTGAGGAGATATGGCTATTTAAACAGTGCACAGCATTGAAATACTGGATGCACACCAGAAGGTTCCGGCCACATTTCACCGTTTATCTTCTATACTGGACTCGTATGATCGCAGTCTAATTACTCGGGCTACTGTGGTAGAACGAGTCTATTGCGAAACTGCAGGCAGACGTCACAGCTCAAATGCTGATGTTTCATCATGGCGGATATTTTTCATTCAGGAGCGGCGAGTTTTTTCTTCTCCTGACGCCTTTGGTTGTGTTGTTCGAAGTGAATTTGTGTTTTAATGATAAACACGCTCGCATTGTTTTTATACTATAGTAGACCTGGGTTGGTCCGCGATCTCGATAACCGTACGCTGAAAATGTGTAGCACTACTCGATCAAACTTTTACGAAAATTCTCGATCAATTTACATGTGTTATTAATTAAATTGTACTGAAAAATGTTGCTCAAGTGCTGTAAATCAAAGAACAAAGAAAGTTGATAAAGCCAACTTGCAAGTGAAAGGTAAACATGCTGTGTTTTACATCTTCATCGAAGTTGTCATTTAGCTGAACTGACTTGTGTCTGTGAATGTTAAATGTATTGAGGTAACTGTATTAATATTTGTGGTTTGCTTTATATTGCTTGTATTGCTGTTTATTATTGTACTGATGTCTTGCACTAAAAGTCGATGTTATTAAACAGTTTATACATTACTTTCATCAAGTGTGTATTATTGTTTTGGTACACCAATATGGCCCAACCATTTCATTGTTTTGGTACACCAGTATGGCTGGCATTTCATTGTTTTGGTACACCAATATGGCCACCATTTCATTGTTTTGGTACACCAGTATGGCTACCATTTCAATGTTTTGGCACACCAGTATGGCTACCATTTCATTGTTTTGGTACACCAGTATGGCCACCATTTCATTGTTTTGGTACACCAGTATGGCCGATTGGTCACTATTTCACTGTTTTGCTACACCAGTATGGCCACGATTACAATGTTTTGGTACACCAGTATGACCACCATTTCATTGTTTTGGTTCACCAGTATAGCCACCATTTCATTGTTTTGGTACACCAATATGGCCGATTGGCCACTATTTCATTGTTTTGGTACACCAGTATGGCCATCATTTCATTGTTTTGGTTCTATGACTACCATTTCAATGTTTTGGGGCATGTACATCAGTATAGCCACCATTTATTTGTTTTGGTACACCAGTATGTTAGTTTTGTTCTTGGCATGGTTGCCATTTAGCAACTTCTTACTTTTACTCTGTCTAATGGCACATGATTTTATTTTTCAAGTGGAGACCTCCTGGTAATCTTGCCTGGTAAAGGGTTAATAGTTGCATAATGTTTACAAGAAATGATTGATAAATTTTTTGTGTGCCCAGAATTCCCACCTTAATAATTCTGATGAACAAATTCAAATTTTTCTTGACAACTATCCTAATAGCATTTGTTAGCACACAGGTTAGAATCATGGTGTATTGGATTATTTGCATAGCACAATCTTCCCATACCAGCCTGTACCACTGCCCAGTGACCACTATTAAGTAGCCCGAGTTAACGCCTAGCGGTCGTCGTTGCACGGACA
>OZ036001.1:12985594-13135594 GCA_964035015.1 Corallium rubrum
TTACGTTTAACAATTAGACAACGAGCCCGAGTTTTCTATGAGCGAATAGTCGAGGCGAAGCCGAGTTGACTATCGCTTATAGAAAACGAGGGCGAGTTGTCTAATTGTTTTAGTATAAATTTACCAACAAAAGTTAAACAAATTCTCGAACATAACATATTCTTTGAGGCTCGTTTAATACATTTTTCAACTGCCAAAAACAAACGTTCAACAGTCATTTCGGACATCTCCTTGGCCCGTACAGTAACTGATGGAAAAGTAAAGTTTTCTTGCATAATTTAGCATGGATCTTCATGTACAATATTGAAACAATATATATCGACTCATTTGATTTGTAAAAGTGACAAAAAGTTGAAAGAAACATTCAATTTAGCATATAGTTTACATCACGAAATCTTGTCAACAGCAAGCGTAATTTTGAAATGTGTTTTGTTTGCAGTTATTTCGTTTTAAACGAACACAGATAAACAATTTAACGACCTTACCATTAATAATTTCCATTCTAACCATTTTGTAGCCGTTTTTGTTTTCTGTAGAACGCATTGCTTCGCCTATAAGTGTTCAATTTCTTCTTTCATTTGCCCACTCCGTTATAAGTTCGGCGCCATTGTTGCTTAACAGAACAACCGCTGGCTCTAATGATCATTGTTCGTGCTATACTACGCATTTTGTCATTGGTCAATTTTTTTAAAAGAATGACTTTCATTGGTTTATCCCAGAGGTTTATATCACCAATTATAAACTCCTGCAATAGCCAATGAAATTCGAGGATTTGCATTATAAACTTGTAAATTTATACTAATTCGGCTTATTGACTCACAAAAACAGATATATTTGACTGAAAAATCGAAATGTCGAGCTCACACCCGTTTTCCAGTACGCACGAGAGTTCCAACTAAGAAGACAGTCGACTTAGGTACCTGAGTCCCAGGCCCCCGTGCTTAAAAATGAACAATGGAAATTTTTGGCGAAAAGCCGAAATTGGCATGTTTAAAGTCTTATATCTCAGAAACTATTAAAGTAAATCAAAAACGGCAAAATAACTTATTAACTAACTTTTTTTGCTCTATTCAAATACGTTAAAACCCCACAAGTGATATAAGAACTTTAATCATGCAACTTAAAAATCTTGACTTCATATGTGCAAGGTTTGATATACTGCCGAAACAGAGAACGTATATAGGAGTCTAACGTTTCGAGCGAAAGTCCTTTGGCTTACCTTAGTATGTTTATTAATGAAAACGTCTTAAATTAAAAATTTTGATTTTTTCTGCCATTACTCTTCAATTAATAATGTTGCATGCGCGCAACTAAAAATGTTTGGGTGCAGAGAAATAAGAATATTTTGACAACGTTAAGCCCTAATCAAACGAGAACGCAAGTCATCGCAAGTTAACGGTGACTTGCGATGCCACCAGTCAAACGTCGGCACAAGTCGTCGCAAGTTCTGCACTTCCGCTAGTTCCCAAGCTTTTTCGCTAGTTCTGGTGTAGCCTGGTACCCACTGATCTCTATATGAACTGGATGGGCCATTGGGCCGGATTTTGCGTGCCAGTTGTATGATGACGTGACAACTACCCAAGATGGCTGCCCCTGAAGTTCAATAGTTCATAGCTTTCGTAGATTGAAAACAGACAGAAAGAGTTATTTTACGGAAAATGTAAACGAATGTAAGGACACAAGAAGTACTTAATAAGGTTTAAGACGTTAATTTCTTGTATTTGTTTCTGTTACTGAGCTATAAAACCTTTAAATTTCGTTGTTTTTCTTCAGTGCCGACAACGAAGAAACTTCACGATAATATAAACTGAAAAACAGACTATAAAATCTACGAAGAATTCAATTTCAAGTCTTTTATAGTAATCTTAATGCCTTAACAATATTTCGTGTTGTGTACTTGCCATCGTTTGACTGTATTTGTTGTTAAACAGTGAAAACTAAACGAACCGGCATCTGTTGTTTGCTTTACAGCTTTTCCGACTCCCCCGGCACATATAATATTCCCCCACACATAATATTCCTACCCCCGGATAATCTGACCGTGCTGACGTCAAGATTGCTTATGCTAGTCAACTTTAGGATTGGGAACAAGTTCTAAGGCCGCAATGCGTCATATGTCCCACTACGTAAGATGGCGGCGACTGCCACGAAATGTTTGACTGCTGGCCATAGGGAAGGTACCCTGGCCCAATTTCAAACGAAATATGGGCTAAATCCACTTATGACGATTGCAACTTCACTCATAGCCAATAAAAACGCGCGAAAATTTCAACCAATAAGAAAGCAGAAGTTTTTAGTGGTTACCTGGTCCATGTTCTTTGATTGGGCCAGGGTACCAGCTGGCTAGTTCTGGTGGTACTATGGCGACGGAGTACGAAAGACTTGCATCTACTTCTGTTTTGCGTTCAAACATTTCGCAAGCTCTCGCAAGTTGAAGAAAACTTGCGATGAAATTTGAACAAGATCAAATTAGTCGCAAGCTAACGCAAGTCACCGCAAGTCATCGCAAGCTGACGATCAAACGAAACACAAGCAAGCACAAGCTAAAACTTTCAATGACTTGCGTTCTCGTTTCATTAGGGCTTTAAAGAAGTATTAAGTTATTAGAGCATTTTCTTCCAAACTATTTAGTCCAACTTTTGAAGTGTGAGATATTCACCATAATTTTAATCAATTAAGTTGGCTTGAATTTGTCCACGATATTTTTGCGTCCTATATAGTTACACTGTGCCTTCAAATACAAAATCGATATGACTGTAAATGTAATGTACCTGTTATGTGCACTGGTCCCAAAAGGATGGCTGAAAACAAAGAAAATTTAAAGTTGCAGTTGTTTTTACAGTATAAGGTGTGGTATAAAGGCCTGGCCAAACGCTTTTAACATTTCATTCAACATCGTTCAACATTGTTGAACGCGTGTTGAACGAAAATTCGAACATGTTCAAATTTCGTCCAACATCATTCAACACCATTCAACAACGTTCAACATCATTCAACCAGTGCTGTAATAGTTACATAATTTTTGTAACTAGTTGCAGTTACAGTTACATCATCAGAAAAGTAACTAGTTACCGCTACAAGTTACAATGAAAAAAAGTAACTAGTTACAGTTACAAAGTTACTTTAAAAATTTTGTAACTAGTTACAATTACAATTACAATTACAATTACAATTACAATTACAATTACAATTACAATTACAATTACAATTACAATTACAATTACAATTACAATTACAATTACAATTACAATTACAATTACAATTACAAAGTTACACCTATTCTTTCGTTCTGCTTTTAAAATCGAGCATGTGAATTAGACAAAACTATTGTTTAATTTGACCAGAAGAGAATTTTCAAAATTACGATCAGTCATTGAGCAGCGATGTGGTCTGAAAATTAATCCTGCGCAGCTGAACAGCCTTTCACGTGCTACACTTACAGGCACGGTGTGTTCAGTTCAATGAAAAGCTGGATACGACGTTGAACGACGACTCGGCGAGGTTGGGAGTATTATGGATATCGCAAAAAGTAACGGCGCTCTCGACGGCAGATGTAACTAGTTATCGTTACTTTTTATTCCTACTTTTTGTAACTAGTTACAGTTACAGTTATACCTTCCGAAAAAAAGTAACTAGTTACCGGTAAAGTTACTCAAAAAAGTAACGATTACATGTAACGAGTTACTTGTGACGACGTTACTCACAGCACTGCATTCAACATCATTCACATCATTCAACACCATTCAACAACGTTCAACATCATTCAACAGGGGTGGCCAAACGCTTTCAACATGTTGAACCATGGTGGAATTCAACAATGTTGAATTACGATGTTGAATGAAATGTTGAAAGCGTTTGGCCAGGTCTTAAGTTAAGTAGTTCAACTCATAAAACTCTAAGCCCTAGACGGGAATCGAACCCACAACCTTCCCGAGTACTAGCCGGTCATAAATATGGTATGAAATATGTATAATATGTATAATTACTCGGGCTACCGCAGGTAGACGAGTCTAGGTTTCGGCTCGTTTTTTTTTTGTTTTTTCCCCCTTCTGTGTCACGCTCTTAGCCTACTCCGCAGGCCTCTCTAATCAGAAAGCGCAGGCTCAGGTCAAGTGCGCATTTAACTTATTCCGCCGTCTCGATCAAGACAAACATAATAAGACTTTGCGAAACTGATGCGTGCATGCCAAATGCTTTCTTTCTTTGCTTTCCTGATGTCTGATCAAGTCTTTCTCCTCTCGGATGTGTTTTGTGTTTTCACAGACATAGTTTGATTTTGGTCAGTAATGTCGCTAGCTGTGTTGATATTTAATACCCGAAGAAATACGTTACAGGCAATCGTGTTTCGTGTATTGCAAATTGCGTTTTCTATCGGAGATTGGATTGTGTTTTGACTTTTGTCTGTGACCTGAATGTGTTTAGACGGCGGCTTTAGATCTTAGCACTGCATGTGACAACCTGCGCATGATTTTGCAGTAGCCCGAGTGAACGCCTGACCAGGCGTCTTCTTGTTATATAGCTAGAGCTTTGCTGGATAAAACGATGATGACTGTCATTGGTTGGTTCGGGCAACGATTGAGAACGTATTGCCCACTCGGTCAATAATACTGCAATTGTTGCCCGAAAAAATGCAGTTCAAATTTTCCGAGCTCTCAACCCCCCCGTATGACTAGAGGTCGAAAATTTGAAGCCCATCATTTTCTGATAGTTTGACATCTAGTCAACTAAAAAAAGAGGGGGGGGGGAAAGAAATCAATTAGTACGCAAATCCTACGGGAGTTGTTTTCATGACACTTCATACCACACTATAACCGGCCAAAAACGGACCGAATTTAATATTTTACTTTAAGTGCTGTTACACGATGCGATTTTTCTTGCAACTTGCAACAAATCACTGAATGTTGCAAGTTGCATAAAAAATCGCACCTCTATATAACTGGACTGCGGGTGCCCCACGAAAAAATGGCCCAATTACACGCCATCAGGCGCCATATTTTGTTAGGTCCGAGCTGCGAAATTGACCAATCACAGATGACCCTGACAGGACGCCATCTTGTTAGGTCTAAAATTAACCAATCAGCAAACCAGAAAATCAAAGATGGCGCCGTTCAATTGGGGATACTTCATGTAATACAAAGGTATCGGGGACCCGCAGTCCAGTTATATAGAGGTCAGTGGTAACACCCCATAGCAACTTGCGATTTTGTTATTTTTGCCGTATTGCAAGTTGCAAGAAAAGTTGGATGGGTTCTACTTTTTGCTGCAACTTGCAACAAAAATCGCAAGTCGCTGAACGTGTAACAAACACCCTTCCTGCAACTTGCGATTTTTTTGTCACGGGTAAATTTGTTGCAAATTGCAAGAAAAATCGCATCGTGCAACCGCACCTTAAAGGCGGTTTTCCACTAGGTAAAAAATGTCGCGCGAAGTGACATTTTCTTTTGTCTCGCATGTCGAGTCGGTCGACAAATGTCGCCACTGGAAAACCGCCTTAAGGCCTGAAACTCAGTCATCGATGCAGCGAGCCGCGAACCATCTTGTGCGATGACTGGAAAACAGGCTTAACGCAAGACAATTTTAGAAAAGCAAATGTCTACTTAAAATGAGCATAAAAAAGACTGAGAAATTCCTTGTCGCCTTCCCGAGCAAGCAGCAATCGAAGTTTTTCCCGTCGGTGGATTTTCACTGTGGCGAGTAAAATCGGCTGGCGTACGTTATTAGAAAGGGTGAAACAGGGCGCTTATATAGTGAAATGTGTATACTTCAGTGAAAGTCCGATGCCGCCCTGTAAAAGTTGTCATGTGATATCAAAACATTACGAAAGTGTTAATTGAAACTTTTCAAGAAATTTGTTACCGCTCGCTCAATTTTTCCCCGATTTGTCTCCGAAATTTGCACCGAATGGAGTTACGTATGTGACGGACACTATCGTATTATACAGTAAATAAGAAATAAAATATTGTTGCAGATATACTCATCAGTTTAAAATCACAGTACCTTCGCGCCGCGGTTTAAAGGTGGTCTACAGTCGGTTCTGCGCATGTAGGGAACTAATGTTTACATCTTTATTTACAAAAAAAATATTGATACCTTATTCACAAGATTGTAAGCTTTTCTTGCTTCCTCTTCATTACTTGTACCCAAAACAAAACATTTTCAAAAGAAATAAAAGTAATCCGAAGAGATATCCTCGCCGAATCGCTTGGTTTTCTGCCATGTTGTTCCCAACGGTTTACATTGAGCTGAGTACTTCATGTAATTATCTACGAATGTCATGTTTTGGAGCCCCCACTTGGCACATGCGCAGAACCGACTGTAGACCACCTTTAAGGCGGTCTTTGGTTTTACCAAAAAGCTCTTCTCAACGTTTGTTCTAAAAAAGTGTGTTCGTATTTTTTTATTAATGTAGTGCTAGGATATTTTATTTCTCGACCTATGTTGCGGCACAAGCAATTGACAAATAAAAGCTTGTAACCGCTCATTTACATAAATAAAACGCGCGAACACACTTTTTTAGAACAAACATTGAGAAGTGTAAATATGATAAATTGAGAGCTTTTTGGTAAAACTAAAGACCGCCTTAAACCGCGGTGCGAAGGTACTGTGATTTTAAACTGATGAGTACTATCTGCAACAATATTTTATTACTGTATAATACGATAGTGTCCGTCACATACTTAACTACATTTGGAGCAAATTTGAGACAAATCGGAAAAACATTGAGCGAGCGGTAACAAATTTCTTGAAATGGCTTCCTAGGGTATCCGGCCTTAATGGCGGAAATGGCCTTTATATACTTTAATCTTTCGTAATGTTTGCCTTTACAGAATGTTTTTGTTAGATTTAGCTTTGCACTGTTTGAAACAAGGAAAACAGCTGACGCATTCTTTAATAATTCTGCTACGGTACGATGCTTGACAAAAACTCGAATAAACCAATAAAATTTAGTGAAAAGTTTTGATAAAAAGAGCGAAAGTTTGAATATGGTTTTGGCAAGGCGTTCCTCGCACCCCTATGTAAGAATCTTATTATAAGGAATTCCTCCTAAACACAACGTTGTATTTCCTATAAAAAATGTGTTAAATCTAATATTAATTTCGCCAAAATGGAAAAGGCATATTTCGGAAGAAAAATTGTGTTGAAAGAAACTACTACTTAACTTCACGTAAATTTGCCCATATGCTAATCCGCATTTACAAACAGCTACTAGACATGCCAGATAGAAGCAGTCAAGCAGCTGAACAGTTCTTTCGTTTCCAGCCATCTTGGATTCACGATGGATTTCAATTTCATCACTGCAAACGCGATTCAGGAAACGTAGAAAGCATTTCTACAATTCTACATTTTTGTGTCACTGCTTCTATTGAAGCTGTGGCACTATGTCATGAGATGAGGTTCCGATTGGGTGATGAATTTCCGTGTTAACATTTCGGAAGTTATCGGTACTTATGGATCCAATCAGAACACGAATTACACTTCGGGATTAGGCGGGCAAGTACGGCAGTGCTGTGGGTCACGTGGCAGTGTTCTGATCCGGGACTTTCAGTTGGGTTTTTTGCGTCTACGTTGCTATAGCAACAGTAGACGTTATGTACCCGTAAAAATATATCTGGCTGACCGTCTGGCTGGATATTGTCACTTTTGTGACGTAATAGCTTGCCCAATACCAGATTCGTCGGCGTGTGAACCGATCACTGCTGCCGATTTGCGGATGTGGCAAGAAGTAAGTAACAGGCTAATGTGATCTAGTAGTGACTGATCATGTGATCAAGTGGCGTGATGCAGCGTGCTCGGCCCCGATCTGTTTCGTCCATGTTGTTCTCACTCAACGATCGAAAAGAAGTTGCTGTTTCTTTTGATTTCGGGAAGATTTTATCGAGGTAAGGAACTCGTTATAACTTGTCACGTCAACGTTAATCTATCTGGAACTAATGGAAACAATATGCATAGCATTTATAGTTGTACGACTGCATACTGAAAGTGAAACATCTCACCTGAATTTATTAAAGTGTTCAATCAAGAATCACTTGCCAATGATGGTTGAAGAATGAAAAGTGTACTATTTATCATGTAGTGTGGTGTCAACTAAAGTTTAGTCAAGTTAAAATGCATACAGCCTATTAGCATATGCATAAAGGACATTACGCAGACAGTGCATATAAGATGCAGTGTAAAGCATAGTATTTACTGCCATTCAACTTTACAATTTTGTCAATAATTAATTTCCTATTGGTAGTCAGTTTAACATTACCATTGACAAGTAAAGTTTATTACTTTTCACTATTCATTTGCGACAGACAGCATGTAGTATAGTATGGCAGTGTTGTTTATATATGTACAGTATATAGTAGCAAACATCCTAAACTCATCAAATATCAACAAAGATCCTGTAAAATTCTTGTGTATTTTATCAAATTAAATTGGCCATTTCCTGTTTTAGTATATTTATTGTTTGCTCCAATCTTATATTAACATATTACGCTGTCTGTCAGTCTATTTGATGATTATCTTAACCATAAGGCCTATTACATTTAAATTTTCTTTCCAGTGCTTATGATGTGAATTTACTTACTATACTAGTGTGTTATGTGTTTGGAAATTCTCGAAGTACAAGGAAAGTTGGGTTGTGTGACTAGTCTAGCTATAGACTTAAACGTAGACGCATGTACGCATTTGCGTGCCTATTTTTTTCAATTTTGTGGCCTGGTGTATTTCAAGTACAGTAAAAGTAAGTCATGCATCTTAATAAATTTAGAAATCTGATTTGGCAGAGCTTTCGACTACTGTGTAATGCTGGTGGATTGAAAGGGTTTCCTAGTCGGGAGGCAGAATTTATTCCCAGTTCCCACACAGGGAGACCAAGTTAATTCCATGTTTTGGTCTCGTTCGGGGGATAGAATTGATTCGATTTGTGAGAACAGAAAATCTCTTACGAGAGTCAAAAGTCGTTCTTTTCGAGATAAACAATACAGAATTTGCTCGGAGAACAACACCGCTAATGGCGATGCCGTGGAGTGCATATTTAGCACTGATAGCAGACCTACCTACATGTAGTTCGTCTCGAAGATGACAAAATATGAAACCTCCATTCACCAAGCAGAAGCATATTCGAAGATTTTGTTTAATCATGTTACGTGTAAAGTTCAAAATAATTGTGTTTATAGTGAGATAAGTATTGATATAGAGTTTGATAAATCGAGTACTGTTCTTGGGTCCATGCCACATTTGTTTGCCTTCACTTGTAGACCAACAATCAGGCAATTTACCAGTTCGTCAAAACTTTACTATAATAAGAGATTTAGACATCGTGATCGAGATCCTTCAAGAGTAAACATGAAAAAAGTAATGTCTTGCTTGGGGAAAAGATCGTTAAGACAAAAGGTTAAGTCTGGTATAAGAAAGTCTTCCCAAGACATCAAAGCTATATAATATTTCAAGTATTTACAAGTCGTGGTTTGTGAGTTATGTACATAGAAGCAATAGTTTCTTTACAGTTCGAGCTATGGGAATTGTGTATCTGACAAATCATCCAGAACGATTTATTGAAAGTAATACTGACATGTCATGGTTAGATTATCTAAATAGTATGTCTAGAGTCTGGACAAGGTACTTGGTGTGATGCCATTATAATACAATCAGTTGCAGATTAATTAAATCTGAGAATGCATATAATTGAATCTCATCAACATTTGGCAAACATGACAATCATTAATCCATGTAATTCACACGAGGAACCGTGATTCATGAAAAATATAATTCTTTTTTTTTTATTTGATTAGATTTGTCAGAAAATGGTAGACTACAGGCAGGCTCCAATAACTCAAAATATTAAGTTTAATAAACATAAATTACATGTACTCTTGTTTAATGTTGACACACAAAAATTTTTTGTCATTGTAATCTATATAATATTATTGTCATTTATTTTTACAGTTCATGTTGATAACTGTTGTAAATAATAAGGCCAGTTTTAGACGGCGTGCTTTTCATGTGCCAAATCTAATAGTAATTTGGGACGACTCAAGTCTATTTAGCACGGCAGTCAATTTATACGGCGAACCAAATGGGTCGCACCAAATACCGTTTCGTGTTCCTGTGAACCTAATATAGAAAATATATTTTAATAATTTATGCATTAGATACGGTACATGAGAAGTTCGCCGTCTAAATCGATCTAAACCAACGTCGCACCAAATGCATCAAGTACGACCAATTCAGTCGAACTTAATCAAATGGTCGAACCAAATAAAAATTGCCGTACCTATTTGATTTAGACGCCGTGCTTATCATGTACCTAATCTCTCGTATTTGGTTCGGCACATGAAAAGCACGCCGTCTAAAACAGGCCTAAGCTTTTTTAATACAGTCATTTCATCTACATGCTTTCTTGTCTCATCACT
Organism: Corallium rubrum; assembly: GCA_964035015.1. NCBI lineage: Eukaryota > Metazoa > Cnidaria > Anthozoa > Scleralcyonacea > Coralliidae > Corallium > Corallium rubrum. Next base: position 12,995,995 of record OZ036001.1, read on the forward strand.
AACAGTCTGCTCAGACCTGAGGCCATATATAAGAGAGATACACTTACATAATAGTTATAAACACTAATAATCTTGTAGCTGAGTCTCTTCAAGTCGATTAGTGATAATCATGGGGTCGACCTTTCTCTTTTAGTACATGCCTGTCAGATGTTGGGATCCTAGGTAGCGGCGCTACCTGCAAGTGCCTGAAGCTAACTGCGATTCTTGGTCAGAAGGTCTTATGCATGCTTAAGTAAAGTAGAAAATTTCAATTTTTCCGAATACATTTTGCAATATTTACCGACCAGATTTAATTTTTCTTCGAACAGTCGTGTTGTCAGCTTTCTTGATTTCCATTCATTGAATATTATTACATTACGTATTACTACTAGTATTGCATGTAAAACGCTGGCCAGTCGAGCCCGCATGTGTTTCGTGCGCTAGACAATGACAACAAGGAATTTCAAAAATTTAAATATGTTGAATTATTCATCGAGCAACAAACTATGTAAAGGTTATAAGGAAAAGGGAATTTTTAATGAATAAGAGGGTGTATTGTGGGGACTGCGGGAAGAGTTGGTCCAGAAAGGCTGGTTTTGATGAGCACTTTAAACTAACCCAGATAAAGAGTGGCGACAGTGGCAGTGGCATATATACTTGTATTTTCATCAATTTGATGATTTTCAATTTCATTTCAAGTTCTTATAAAATAGTAAACATACAAATATTAAACTAACAAGCGTTGTGTGGTTTGACTAACTGAATTAAGCCTACTAAGGGCTAACTGCAAATTTTTTTTGGCTACCTGCAAAAAAACTAAATATACAGGCATGTTTTAGTACGTTCTAAAAGGGAAGTATCTATTACTCTATTAGGCCAAAAATGTTGTAGTAATCCGTTGCTCTGTTCTTTCAATGCACAGTTTATGCAAAACCACTCAGATGTATTAGCAGTGACACATGTACACTCTGTGTACCTATTTTTCGTTTACGTCGCACGCTCCAACAATTTTCGACAGATACGAGAGATAAAAAGCTGGATTTCCACTAGCCGTAAAATGTCGCGCGCTCTACTTTTCTATTGTACAACTAATTGAATAGTTTTCTACTTCGTTCCACATGGAAACTCGATCACAAGACAAAGGAAAAAAGTCGAGTGGAAATCCAGCTTGTAGAGAATTAGTTAATGTTACATTTTACTTATATGTTATGAAGTTTTTGTACGACTATTAGGTCAGCGGACGAATACGTTTCAATACGTTCATTTCCAGTTCTGTTATGGTGTAATCTGTAAATGTATTGTGCCGTTATATGTCGAGGACTTCTTCCTCAATAAACTAAAAGAACCAAGCCAATTGTAGTCTTTCTCGACATTATGGTGCCGTGACCAGGATGGAAGGAGTCCAGCGTGCACAATCTTCAAGAAGGGGCCACAGAGCTCATCTAACAAAGTTACTAAAACGAACTGAGGAGATCATGACAAATGAAAACCGCAGTGAAATGGATATGGCCGTACTTCATAGCGCTCTAGAACAACTACAAAAGAAAAGAGAAGTACTCGCTGAATTGGACAACAAGGTTACCGCTGAAATTAAAGACGCTGACGAGTTAGAAATGGACATCATCGAAGCAGAAGACATTCAAAGCACTATCATAGAGAAGATATTTCAGGTAAACAAATTTTTTGAGTTAAAACAATTATCGTCGACTCATCAGCCACACACAGACGCCAGTTCTTCATCCGCACATGGTTCCAGCAGTAACACACTCGTAGTAAACCCGCATCAAGCATCCCCTCCTCAACCACCACAGATTCAGAACACACAACAAGCACCCGAAGCAATTCAAAATCAACAAGTTACTGAACATCAAGCACCATCCGCTGTTTCTACGCCCAACACACACACAACGCAAAGTACAAGTCGACTTCCAAAGTTAAGCCTTCCTACATTTAATGGAAACTCTCTTCATTGGCAAACATTTTGGGATTCTTTTGATGCTGCAGTTCATTCCAATACCAACCTCAGTGGAGTTCAAAAATTTAATTATCTTAAGGCCCAAACGAGTGGAGATGCTGCAAGAGCCATTGGTGGGTTTCCCTTGACAAATACTAACTATGAACAAGCAATTACACTGTAAGAGAACGTTTTGGCCAACCGTATAAAATCATCAATGCCCATATGCAAGCACTCCTCAACTTATTGAATCCAACAACACAGTTAAGCAGTCTAAGGCATTTCTACAACACTGTTGAAAACCACATAAGAGGATTGTCTGCACTTGGCAAGTCAGAAGAATCATATGGAGCCTTGCTAATACCTATTATACTTGGGAAACTTCCTGTTCAACTACAGAGAAATCTTGCCAGAGAGCAGAACAATTCTGAATGGACGATTAATTTGTTAAGGCAAGCTATTCTAAAAGAAGTAACAATTCTGGAAGCTGCAGTCCCCATTGATGACCCAATCAAAACCTTTCGCGAGCATAATTCACCATCCATTACAGCATTTCACACCAGTCTAGATGGTTCACACTCCCAAAAACCTCCACCCCCACCTCCACCCTTGAACCCACCACGACTTCCACCAAACCATGGCAAAGGTGAAGTGTCTTGCCTCTACTGTAATGGCAAACATCATCCAACAACCTGTAATGTGATCACTGATCCTCAAAAACGGTACCAGATTGTAAAGAAGGAAAACCGATGTTTTAATTGTCTGGGACGCCACAAGGTTGCACTATGCAAGTCACACAATCGTTGTCAAGCTTGTCATCGAAAGCATCATACCAGTCTCTGCAGTGGGAAACCAAAAGAATCGCCTGATCAACCAAATATTAAAGCAAGCAATGATCAGTCCCAAGAAATCCCACCAGTTCATGTGGACATGACTCCCATCACCCCAGCTTCAACTGGTCCAACTAACATCAATATGGGGGGTGCAACCTGTTTACTTAAAACAGCAATTGCTCCAGTTCGTAGCCAAAAATTCACAACAGAAGCTAACATTCTATTTGACGAAGGTGCACAGAGATCCTTCATAACACAAGATTTGGTCAACCAACTTCAACTAGAACCGACACGAAGAGAAACCATTAATTTATCAGCCTTTGGTGCAACAACCCCAGCTATACGACAACTTGATGTGGTCACTGTAGACTTAATAACAGAAAGCAATTAGCCCTTATCATTGGATGCCTTGGTGGTTCCCGTAATAGCAACGCCTCTTCAAAACCATTTTCAATCCATTGTTCCTAACCTCCACTATCTTCAGGGTCTCAAACTCGCCCACCCAGTCACGTCAGATCAACAATTCGAGATTTCTCTCCTCATCGGTGTAGATTACTACTGGCAGATTGTGCAAGACGAGATAATAAGAGGTGATGGACCAGTCGCAGTAAAGTCAAAGCTTGGATATTTGCTCTCCGGACCAATACATTCCAACTCATCATCCACAACTTCGACAAGCATTCTTAATGTCATGATTGCCCACAAAGCAGAAAAATTTGACCTCGAACGTTTTTGGACGGTAGAGTCTCTTGGCATTGCACCTCCTACCTCCGACAAGAACGAAAATCCATCACTAGAGTATCAACGCACTTCTATATCGCGCGAAGACGACGGTAGATACATCGCTGCATTTCCTTGGAAGAAAGAACATCCTCCACTTCCCTTCAATTACACAGTATGTGAACGGCGAACAAGATCAATGGCCCGACGACTTGCCAAATCTCCACATCTCCTGAAGACCTATGGGGAGATAATCGCTGATCAGGAAGATCGTGGATTTATCGAACGCATTCAATCACAAGGAAATGAGCGAGAAGTACATTATATACCTCACCATCCCGTTATCAAGGACTCCACCACACCAGTGAGAATTGTTTACGATTGTAGTTGCCGACAGTCTTCCAACGTCCCAAGTTTGAACGATTGCCTACAAATTGGACCGCCTCTTCTGACGGACATGTGTTCTATCATCCTACGTTTCCGAACACACCGCTTTGCTTTCTCCACCGATATCGAAAAAGCCTTCCTCCACGTATGCTTACACGAACGAGATCGAAACTTCACCCGCTTCCTCTGGTTGTCCAATCCACACGATCCCGAAAGTCCGTTTTCCACATACCGTTTCAAAGTTGTACTATTTGGTTCAGCCAGCTCGCCATTTATGCTTAACGCTACTTTACATCACCACCTAGACAAGTACAGTACCGCAGTAACCGACGACATGAAGGAGAACCTTTACGTCGATAACCTTATTTCTGGATGTGATGCAGAAGCCGACACTATCAATTACTACGAGGAAGCAAGATCCACCATGATGCAAGGGAAATTCAACTTGCGATCTTGGGCAAGCAACAGTCCGCAACTCCGTGCGCGTGTTCTCAAAGACAGCCTAAATGAGAAGACTGACGAAGTCAACATCCTTGGCCTTCAGTGGAACTCTACGAACGACAACATGACCTTGGCGCAGAATGGTGGTGACTTACTCCAGCAACAACCAATGACGAAACGCACGATCCTACAGCAATCCGCAAAGGTCTACGACCCCCTCGGTGTAATAGCTCCGGTGACGGTGAGAGCCAGAATTCTTCTACAAGAACTGTGGCGCAGGAAACTCCCCTGGGATACACCCGTCGATGACGATCTCCAAAAGAAGTGGTCAAGTATTGCCGAAGATATCCATGCGTCTGTTAACGAACACGCAACCTTCCCTAGACAATACTTCCCAGTGCCAGCGAAACCGCAAGACAAGCTAGAGTTACACGTGTTCTCAGATGCCAGCACAGTCGCATATGGCTCAGTTGCCTTTCTTCGACGAAGTAGTCACACTTCATTTGTTATGGCAAAAACCCGCGTAGCTCCTCTAAAGAAACTAACGCTTCCACAACTGGAACTCATGGCTGCCTTAATCGGTGCAAGGCTAGCTCATTATATTTGTCAAGCCCTCCAGAAACGATTCAACAATCTGAGCGTCCATTTGTGGTCTGATAGCCAGATAGTCCTACACTGGTTACACAGTCAGAAATCATTAAAGCAGTTTACAGAGAATCGAGTCAAAGAGATAACCCAACTTCACCCTGCATCTGCCTGGCACTATTGTCCCACATCGGACAATCCAGCCGACCTATTAACAAGAGGAATCACCGCCACTCAGCTTCGTTCCTCAACAATCTGGCAACGTGGACCACAGTGGTTAACATCCGACAGTCAGTGGCCGCAGTGGTCAACCACCGAAACCGCATTCTCCACGCAAACGCTCGCCACAACCGCTTCAGCAACGACCAATAAGGATGCCTGCACCCCACCAAGCGACCAACCAGGCCTACATCATGTTATCGATGTATCCAAATATACCCGATTATCCCACCTCATCCATTGTACAGCCTACGTTCTACGATTCATCAATAACCTCAGCAAACGGAATCCACCGAGATTTGGCCCACTGACCACCCAAGAAATTCAAGAAGCAGAACACAAGTGGATCCAAAACTGCCAATCAATCACGTACCACAAAGAAATTACCAATCTGCTGTCCAAGTCTCCCAATCGTTTACCACTTGTCAAACAACTCCGTCTCTTCCTCGACGCAAACAGTCTTCTTCGCTGTGGCGGGAGGATTCACAATGCGCCCCTCAGCGAGTTAGCAAAGTTCCCATATCTCTTGTCGCCTAAACATCCCTTCACCGCTCTGATTATCCTAGCTGCCCACATAAACCAGTTACATGCCGGTGTAAACTCAACTGTTACTGCCATACGAAAAGTTTTGGATTCCTGCCGCCCGTCAGTCCGTAAAGAGCGTGGTACGACATTGTGTCAGCTGCCAGAAAGTCGTAGGAAAATCATATCAAGCTCCAGATCCTGCACCACTGCCAAAATCCCGAATACAGGAACTCGTACCGTTCAAGGTAACAGGAGTGGATTTCACGGGTGCACTATATGTCGATATGAACAACTCGGAGACCAAAGTCTACATTTGTCTATTCACCTGTGCAATGTCAACAGCAATACATCTCGAAGTCGTTACCGATTTGACAGAAGAAACATTCATCCAAGCATTCCGCCGTTTTGCTAGTCGCAAGTCATTACCAAAACGAATGACATCAGACAATGCATCAACGTATCTCTCCGCAGCAAACGAACTCACACAGCTTTTTCAATCTCCTTCACTGAAGAAGGCGTTTAGCAACCGTGGGGTCGAATGGGAATTCATACCAAAAAGAGCACCTTGGTACGGAGGCTTTTGGGAACGTCGCATTGGCATGACAAAGACAGTCATCAAGAAAGTACTTGGACGAGCAAGAATAAGCCTCATCGCCCTTCAAACTTTAGTCACTGAAATCGAAGCAGTCTTGAATGATCGACCGCTCACATATGTGTCTTCTGATGTGAACGACGCCGAACCTCTCACACCAGCCCACCTACTCTACGGAAGAAAGATCACCTCACTGCCCTATCCACTTGTGGAAACCGATGAAATCGAGGATCCAGACTTCATGGATGAATCAGAAGTTAGAAGAAGAGCCAAAACTCAAGCACTGAAGCTACAACATTTTGAATCACGTTGGAAACGAGAATATCTGACATCTCTCCGCGAATTCCACAAGAACACTGGAAATAACAAACAGTCAGTTCGAGTGGGAGATGTGGTATTGATACACAGCGACAACCCAAGAGTCCACTGGAGAATGGCCGTTATAGAAAGTCTAATAAGAGGAGCCGATGGACTAGTACGTGCTGCCAACATCCGAACAAGTAATGGAAAAACAAATAGACCAATAACGAAGCTTTACCCTCTGGAAATCACTGCCACCACGGAAACAGCAGATGCAGATCCTCCAACTGTCGACGAAGTTGCCGACCCACAGCTACCGAAGAGACCAATACGAAAGGCTGCTCAGAAGGCGTGGCAGTGCATCTCAAAATGGATTGAGGCACTTCGTGGCCCGCCGGAGGATGTAGAGAATTAGTTAATGTTACATTTTACTTATATGTTATGAAGTTTTTGTACGACTATTAGGTCAGCGGACGAATACGTTTCAATACGTTCATTTCCAATTCTGTTATGGTGTAATCTGTAAATGTATTGTGCCGTTATATGTCGAGGACTTCTTCCTCAATAAACTAAAAGAACCAAGCCAATTGTAGTCTTTCTCGACACAGCTTAAACCCTCAGCGGCTATTCGTCAGGGCACGGCAATGTCTGCTAACTAGACTAAGCAAGATCAAAGTGTTGGTTTATATAATCTGTATATTATAATCATGACTGAAACTTTAGACTTTGCTCTGGACTGTCATATGTATGTTGATATACCTTAATGGCCTACCCACACATTTTTAAACTTTAATTAACTAATACTTAAGACTTAACTGCACTTCCTTTCTGAGTTGACAAACTAAACAGTAATTAAAAACAAACAGTGTAATGTGCATATAAATATGATTATAAATTAGTAAAATATTAACTGAGGCAGAAAATACTGAAGTATTGATATAAGCTTAGAAAGTGATATGGTTAATTTGTTCATTCAAGTAAGATCAATGTGCATAATTATGTAACATTGATATCAACCATAAGCACAAGCATTGAAACACTACTGTATTTTAATGCAGTATTGTATACACCAACAGTATGTTGATCATGAAATAACACATACAATATCAGTATACACCAGCTTATTGCAACCATGTTGCAACTTTAACAACTGAAGGTAATTTTTGCAAATGAAAAAAAAATATTGCAAACATTCAAATTAATTCTCAAAAAATATAAAGAAGTCAGAAAAATATTATTAAAAAAACGATTTTAATTAATACTACCAAAATTAGTTGCTGCCTGCATACTACAATACTTATAGTTATTATTTATATTACTCTCACAAATAATCAATTTGGTCCACTGCTTCGACTACCGTATCTTAGTTAAATGCCAGTCCAGTGACAGTTTGTCAGTGGCATAGGAAGCAACTTTACATTGGAGGGGCACAGCTTGAAAGGGCACTTAAAGTACATGTTTTATAAAAAAAGGTACTTTTCTTTAGCAAAAAAAAGCATTTTATGGCAAAGTTGGGGGGGGGGGGGGAGGCACATGGCCCCTCTGCACTCCCGGTCACTGACTCCTACACCCCTGAGTCCAGTATTATGTAGGACATAATATATATATATATATATATATATATATATATATATATATATAATATATATATATACTTGTATATATATATATATATATATATATATATATATTTTATATATATATATATATACTTATATACTTATATACTTATATACTTATATATATATATATATATATATATATATATATATATATATATATATAAGCTACACTGATGAGCTGTGGTACAGTGAAACACGTGTCTGTAGATTGAACTATGTACGCTCCTTCACTTCGGTGTTGTTGAGCACTCTGTGAAGTTGCCGTGGGTACCTATTAGCGATAATACAACACTCACTACCCTTATGGAAGTTTGAGCACTCTGGGCCCATGCGCACTTCACGCTATCTGAATGTACTACACTGATGCTGTCCCACATGCAGTTGTCACCGACGATCGCATGTGTATAAGTAATTGATGAAATTCATTCAGATTGTTCCAAGCTACACTGATGAGCTGTGGTACAGCGAAACATGTGTCTGTAGATTGAACTATATATATATATATATATATATATACTACAGTAAATATTTTCCTATATCACTTGGATTAATCCAATATTAAAGTATGATGAATAGAAATTGCCTAATTCATTCTTTGTCCCAGGATTGCCTAATTGCTAACCCACACCTTTATTAAAATTTAAATAAAAAATATTGAAGTCCACTTAAGTTGACAAATAAAACAGCAAAAGAACAGTGCAATGCAAACACAATTATGAAACTAAAACAACTGAAGGTCTGTAACGGATATGAAACATTGTATATAGTTTATTTAGCGTTAATTAGAAACATGAGGGACGCACCCTTTTCCAGGTGCATCCGATATAATGACAAACTGTAAATAGCCGACATCCGGATGAGCTTTTGATAGATGATATAAATACGACCTTCTTGGGAAAATAAAGGAGTTCTAACCTCGAGTTGTGCTGCGTGTTTCTCGGCTCGTTACAAATCTGATGGCAGCGGTAAAAGATTTTTTTAGAGAAGAGCTATGACCGCTATCTTACCGGGAAAGTTTGATGATGGCGATTTCGACGCGTGGTTGCGCGAATTCGACGCTTGTAGCGCCGCGAACGGCTGGAAAGTCACCGAAACCACGGACGACAAACTCCTCAAACTGCCAGCGTTTCTTCGTGGTCGGGCTGCTAGCAACTTTTATTCTCTACCTGAGACTGCTCGCGAGTCTTACAAAGACGCTGTCGCAGCTTTACGACAGGCTTTATGTCCTCTGGCGAAGCGCGAAAACTACTTTGCCGAATTCGAACAACGCCGGTTGCGTTCCGAGGAAGACCCCTCCGTATATAAGTGGGAACTTGAGAATATACTGTCCAAGGCTGATCCCAGTTTACCTCCAGATGCGAAAACGGCATTGCTGTCTCGCCAGTTTATGAAAGGTCTCCCTGACGCCATCAAGTTTAAGTTGTTAGAGCACAATCCTACGCCGACGCTAGATGAAATGATGAAGTTTACCCAAAGGTTTCGTGCGGTCGGTAACCATGTCGCAAACTCTCCACCTATCCAAGTAAACGCTACTACAAACCAACCTCCACAACCTGATCCTCAACTGACGCAACTACTTTCCATGGTTGCCGGAATTGCGGAAAAGCAAAAATCCCTCGAGGATCGTCTCACCAAGACCGAAAGCTCTACGCGTGAATCGACACCTGGCCGTTGTTATACTTGTGGTTTGCCCGGTCATTTTGCTAGGGATTGCAATCGTCCGCGACAACAAAACTCTGCCCCTCGACGTCAAGATAAGACTTGCTACAACTGTGGTAAATTTGGACACATTGCTCGAGATTGCTTCGCAAGACGCCCTTTTAAACTACTAAAGAATGGACGGAACGCTACTGGAAATCGCGCCCATTCTGTAGTAAGTAGCAATGACAATGTAGATGTATGTAGTACTGTTATCCACCCATTTGTTGATTGTTTTGTGGACAAAGTCCGTGTTAGAGCGCTTGTAGACACAGGCTCAATGAAGTCCTTTTTAAGTAAGTCAATACAACGAACAATCGATTTTGATGATCGTTATATAAAAACTTTCAAGAAAGCGAATTGTGTGTCCATTACAGGACACAGTGTACATATCCAAGGCAGTATGTCTAGTCCTGTCAAATTTTTAAGTTCTCGTTTACGTTATACGGGAGAATTTTTAGTTAGCAATAATATCCCTTGTGATTGTGTACTAGGTTGGGATTTCCTAAGTAAACATAGTTTATCGTTATGTAGAGACGTAAAACTTGGTAGTTATATGTTAGTAGGTAAACATGGAAGCACCCCTCTTAGGAATCACGATAATTTGTCTACGACGGCCGATCGAGCAGGGGTGGTTAAGACGAGTCCTCCGAATGCCTCGGTGAACTCTCGTGCCGGTCGTTTGTTGTGTCAGTCCCGCTTTCAAAGCAACACGGTTGTTGCTTTGGTCGACAGCGTAATGATACCAACTAGAACCGAAATTATTCTAGAGGGAAAGTTGGCCAGACGTGCCAATAGTAAAATAGGTTTGTTAGAGCCACGTTCTAGCAGCAGTAACGCTGCTAGACAGGGATTTAGTGTAGCGCGTGTTGTCGTCAAACAAGACAACAAGCGAGTCGTGCCTTTGCGTGTTCTTAACATGTCTAATACCCCAATCGAATTGGCAGCCGGCGAAAATTTAGCCGAATTTTGTCCTTTGATTGAGTCGTGCCTGCCTCAACCGACTGTTTGCGGTGCAGTTGGGAATCAATTTCCTAACATTGATAGTGATAGAATAGAATCTATCATTGATCCTTCGTTGACTGGTGACGACAGGGCCAAGCTAAAAAATTTACTTCATGAGTTTTCGGATGTTTTTGACGGAAGTTTAGGGCATACAAACATATTATCACACCAGATTAACACAGAAAATAGCACACCAATTAAACAACATGCACGCCGCATACCATATGCTCATCGTGATGAATCTGCGCGACAGATAGACGAAATGTTGGAAAATGGCATTATTCGCGAATCTACTAGTGCTTGGTCGAGTCCAATAATCTTAGTCAAGAAAAAGAACGGCGAGTTGCGATTTTGCGTAGACTATAGGAAACTTAATGCAGTAACCGTCGGTCATGCGAACCCTTTGCCTCGTATAGACGATATTTTAGACTCGTTAGGTGACTCCCAATATTTTTCAACTTTGGATTTAAAAAGCGCATATTGGCAAATTCCTGTTGATGAAAAAGACCGTCATAAAACAGCATTTGTTACGCAGAGCGGCCTGTTTGAATTTAACCGCATGCCCTTCGGCCTTTCTACTGCGCCAACCACATTCCAACGGGCCATGGATCTTGTATTAAGTGGCCTTTCATATATAATTTGTTTATGTTACCTCGATGACGTGATTGTTTTTGGTCGCAATTTTTCGGAGCACTATGATAGACTTAAGACAGTTTTGCTAAGATTGCGCTCACACAATCTCCGCGTTAAACTTGAGAAGTGCACGATTGCAGCGCGTCAAGTTGCTTTCTTAGGGCATGTTGTTTCTCAATCTGGCATTAAACCAGATCCAGCGAAAATTGAAGCTGTCAGTAACATTGTTCGTCCTAGCACGGTTAAAGATATCCGCAGTTTTGTAGGCCTGGCCGGTTATTACCGAAAATTTATTCCCGGTTTTTCCACCGTCGCAGCGCCACTTTTAAAATTGACTCAAAAGGCGGCTCAGTTCTTGTGGACAAGCGAATGCGAAACTTCTTTTCAAACATTAAAACAACTTCTCTGCTCTGCCCCCATTTTGGCATATCCTAAGTTTGACCGAAATTTTATCTTGCAAACTGACGCGTCAGACTATGGCGTTGGCGCGGTATTATCGCAACTTGATGATCAAGGCAATGAAAAAGTTGTCGCATATGCTTCTAAATCTCTCTCGACGCGCGAACAGCAATATTCCACCACCGAAAAAGAAGCGTATGCCGTAGTTTATGGTACCGAACACTTCCGCGTTTATTTATTGGGTCGCCACTTTGAAGTAATTACTGATCGTAATGCTTTGCGCTGGCTGCATAGCATGGAGCCTAAGGGCCGTTTAGCGCGTTGGATCATGGATTTGCAAGAGTTTAATTTTTCAATAAAACACCGCGCTGGTCGTATTCATACTAATGCAGACGCTTTATCTCGCTTAGTCCACCCACACGGTGACAACGTTTCCTGCGCGAATGCCGTACAATGCAAAAAGTTTGTCTCAACTATACGTGTCAAACTCTCGGGTGGCCGCACAGCAATAGTTAAGTTGGAAAGCAGCAAGCCTCTTCTCGTTAATCCGAATGGCAGCTTAGTTAATATTCATGATTCATGTTCTATTGATTCTAGTTTCGAACTGCCATGTCCGCCAACAAATGTAAATGCCATCACTCTCGATCCAACTATCAATCTCGGTGATATTCAACGTAATGATTCACACCTTTCGCGCATAATCGACATGAAAACGCGAGGCTTACCAAAGCCTAAACCGATAACCATTAACGACCCTGTATTTAAAAAGTGGTTGAAACACTATGACCAATATTTTTTGCGCAATAGTCTATTATACAGAGCGCTAGGCAATAATTCAGACTCATTTCCGCGCCATGTTCTTTTAGTGCCATCTGCACTTCAAGACACCATATTACAAGCCTTGCACGATGGGCCATTCAGTGGCCACTTAGGTATAACTCGCACGGAGGATAGAGTACGACAGCGATTTTATTGGCCGGGTATTCGCACAACAGTTTGCCACCACATTAAGCTTTGTGAAGCTTGCAATCGTAAGAACTCTCCCGTTAACAGAAATAAGGCGCCGCTAGGCCATATTGCAGTTAGTCAACCATTCACGTTTTGGGCAATGGACTATATGGGACCCCTTCCCGAAACTAGTCGCGGTAACAAACACATTCTCGTTGTTGTTGACCATTTTACCAAGTGGTGCGAGGCATTCGCCACCTCGGATCAAAAAGCAAGCACTGTAGCCCCACTTCTTATTAGTCGCATTTTCTCTCGTTTTGGCCCACCGCGCGTATTACATTCAGATCAAGGTCGCAACTTTGAAAGCACGTTGTTACATGAAATCTGCAACGTTATGGGAATAACCAAGACACGCACAACCAGCTACCACCCTCAATGCGATGGTCAGACTGAGCGACAGAACAGGACCTTGCAAGCTATGCTTACTGCCTTTGCCTCTAGCAGGAGAGATGGGATTTATGGCTAGATTCTGTCACATTTGCGTATAACACGAGCAGACATGATGCGCTAGGGATATCCCCATATGAAGTAGTTTTTGGTCAGGCTCCACGGTTGCCCATTGAACTAGAATTAGGCATGCCTTTAACCAACCCATCTACACACAGCGAGCACTTAGTTTCGATAAGGTCAGTGTTTCGTGACATTCGCAATATAGCACAACAACATCTGTCAAAGGCATCCGAAAAACAGGCAAGGCTCAATGAACCGACAAACGCTTGGCGGCCGTTCGAAACAGGGCAAACGGTCATGCTGAAAAGACCTAAAGGCTGGAAACTCGGTAACAAGTGGATTGGCCCTTATAAAATACTAAAACGATTTGGGGTGAACTATAGGATTATATCCAAGGGGGGTGAGGGAAAGGTTGTTCACCATGATCAACTGAAGTTAAGTTACGTCCCATTTCAACAGGGTGAACCGGTTTGCCCAGCTAGGGAAGTAGGAGAGTTTCAGGTGGTTGACGTTGCACCTCGACAAGCGGAAAACCCCCGTGCTCGGCCTGCCAGACTAAGACAAAATATACGGCCACCTAATCGATATGGTTATGGATAGTCAATAGTTGTATCTTCATGTCCTCGGGACGAGAACATAAAGGAGGAGAATGATGTTACGGATATGAAACATTGTATATAGTTTATTTAGTGTTAATTAGAAACATGAGGGACGCACCCTTTTCCAGGTGCATCCGATATAATGACAAACTGTAAATAGCCGACATCCGGATGAGCTTTTGATAGATGATATAAATACGACCTTCTTGGGAAAATAAAGGAGTTCTAACCTCGAGTTGTGCTGCGTGTTTCTCGGCTCGTTACAGGTCAAAGCTGAAACCTAATATGGAAAGATGAAGTACTTTAAACTGTAGAATGCATATACATGTACTTGAAAAACAGTTCAAAAGAAATTATTGAAACATCCCCTACATTCCTACTATATACCCTATACAGACTGTGTACAGAATATTCAAAGTGATACAGCCATTTTAATATATATTCCAAGGAGTACATGTACTCATATTAAAATCCTCGAGGGTTTATTCAATATACCCCATTGTTATAATTTTAAATTATAATTTTATACAATTTTCCTTTTCACCTTCACACATCGAAAAGCAACAAGCAACTAATATAAAGGCACAATCAATGCCGAAATTTAGAAATATAACCTGCCCGACTGTAGCTGTCAAGTTAGTAATTAATTGCCTTATTAAATGCCTTTTAATTTTGGTTATTTAACCATTAGTCAGGTATTATCGCTCTTGTGCGTTAGATAATCCATGATGCTCTCGTAGACTTGAAACGAGTTTGACTTAGATTTGACATTAGCTTCATACGTTACAAATTTTGTGACGGATTTACATGTAAAGCTATTTTAAACTGTAGATTTGACCCGACGCAAACCTTATTTTAATACTATACCCAGGTCGCTTGTCGTATACACTTGGACATATTTTCTTGTCATGCAATTTTGCCTGCTGCGATGACGAGCATTGAGCAATAATGAACGACGAATATGAGATATTTCGATAAATGGAAGAGCATTGAAAAACTACGAGTGAATCTGTGCATTATGTAGACAACAATAGTGGAAATGGGTACTCGGGTTTATCTCTACCAAACGTCAAACTCTCAAATTTGATGTATTAAAATATTCCGAATTTTTTCTGTTTATAACCCTTCATCGCGAAATTCAACTGCATGACAGAAAGATTTCAATAAAAAATAATAACATACCTATTAAACAGAGAAGTGCAGCCAGCACGGCCGTGGAAAAAGTCTTCATAGTTGGGAAGTCGCAGAAGACCTTGACCTTGATGACAGCTATTAAAACAGCAACAAACGAAGAGGAAGATTTATGGCAAAAGTTGCAAATTATATATAAACAGCCGACAGGAAGCTAGCCTGCGTTCAGGTGATTCGACCGGAAGTAGAAGGTTTACTAGAAAGCTAAAGGTGTAGCCTGCGGGCAGGCCCAATGAAATGTGAGGCAATACGGGCTATCCATGTCCACAAGTTGCTCGGCAACTTTTCGGCAACTTTTGTAGCTGCAAGCAACTATTTCGAAATTTGGCATTTATTCAGCAATTTTGACAATTTAAAGGAAGAATTATCTGTGTAGGTAAATTAAAAATTTACATTTTCCTTGTTCTCGCTTAGTTTATGCTTTATAATACATCATTTCAGCTTCAAAATCGGTTCTTCACTCTTGGCAGTCTACATGGTTTATCAGGTTCTTAAAGTTTATGGTAAACTTTGTCATGTTGGTATTTAATGCACCCGTAACACGATCGAGCTAAGATCCCGGCAGGGGAATTAACACCAGAGTTATTGTTCTTTTTGAGAGCAGGGAGATACTAAAGTGCAATGAGAGTCATAAGAAGAAAGCCGAGTGGATGTTTCGATTGTTCAATGAACAGTTTATGTAAACATGAAGACAATTGTTCCCACATTCTCAAAAACATCCTTGTCAGACACTAACACAAGGCATTTATCGTCATACCTCCTGAAAGACGGAGAAAATGAAGTAACAACCTTTAGCAACTTTCTTAAAACCTGGCAACTTTTTTGAAAAAACGGGCAATTTTTAAGCAAAATTTTTGCAACTTTTTGCAAAACTTCGAGCATCTTGTGGACAGGCCTAATACGGGCCATGCTTTCTTCAACTTGCAACGCAACAATGTTGCAGCAATTTGTTGCTCGCCAGTTACTTCACTTCTTTCCAAATAGAACAGACTTAATTTTCGTTTTATTTTCACTTTAAAGTCGAGTGCAAGTCAACTAATTTATGCTGAGTGCAGCAATATGTCAGAGGAATGGGAAAAATGTTGCCATGCATTTAGAGAAATAAAATACAAAAATAATATTAACCAACCCCAAGTTGTCATCGAATATTAATTTTGCATGTCGCGCGCCCTGCCCCCGCGATATCAGTCGATGTGAGAAATTTTGAAATGTGTTTAATTTTGTTTGCAGTAATTTCGTCTTAAATGAACACTTTTTTCTTAAAATGTATATATTCTACATCCGATTTTTCCTTCACCCAAAATCCTTAGAACATGCTATGCAATCGAGTGAAATGCCGAATATCACTTATAATATACCCAATTCTCTCCTGGCATTACCACCTTAATGTATACAGAACTCGCGATCGAGCTCTCGGCAACGCCCTCCGTGGCTCAGTGGTCAGAGCATTGCACTAGAATCGCAAGGTCGTGGGTTCAATTCCTGCCGGAAGGTCTGTGTAGTTGCATTTTTCGCAACTGGTCCCGGTTTGGTCTTAAAATGTATATATTCTACACTCGAACTTTCCTTCACCCAAAATCCTTAGAACATGCTATGTAATCGAGTGAAATGCCCAATATTTCTTATAATACATTACAGACAGCTGTGAGTTCTTTTTAATTAAATTTAGATGATGCAAGTACTCGCAGCGAGTTGCTTTCGTGCGAGGATTACTGGAAATCCGCCTTATCGGTAAATATTTCCTGAGCTGCAAATACTGATTTTTTGAGGTTGATGAAAAACCAGTAAAGTTGAAACTTGAAACACAAACTTTTAAAAAGCCGATTACGACAATGTGTAGTCATAACATTGTGATTAATATTTTTATAAATGAGTGCCTATGAAGCCAAAATCATTATTGTCTTAAATGAAAGAACTCTCAAAACGACGAAGTAACATCTTTTGCAGATCTTCGTTTCCGTTCCTCATTGTTGAGATATTTCAATTTTTTTGATATGCATGCGCAAATGAAACACTTTGACGTCACACGTGTATAATGAGTTATCAGAGATATCTTTGCTGTTATCAAACGAAAACAATTAAAACTCTGTGTGTCTAATGCTGTATGCGAAATAGACGCACAGGATCGGCTTCGAAGTTATTTCGTTTGATAATTAATAGCAAAGATATAGAACTTTCTCCGATAACTCATTATACACGATGTCAAAGTGTTTAATTTGCATATCAAAGAAACTGAAATATCTCAACAACGAAGCACGGAAACAAAGATCTGCAAAAGATGTTACGTTGTAGTTTTAAGAGTTCTCTCATTTAAGACAATAATAATTTTCGCTTCATAGGCACTTTAAAGTGCTCTTAAAAAACTCATTAATAATTCATGAGGAAAACACAAAGAAAAATCATAACCGTATCGTGGTTTTGTACGTGATAAAACATTCTCCTGATTTACATAAACTTTAGCTTTGATTTTCTCGCCTTAGACAACGTTATTTTTCAAAATTACTAACGACAATGAACTTACCAAATGGTGATCGTTTTTAAAGCCATTCAAAACACTCGCAGAACGTGTTTTATCAGATCTAAAACACTCGGCTTTGCTTCGTGTTATATATCTGATAAAACACTCCTGCTCGTGTTTTTAAGGTCGGTCTTCACATGGGACTACTCATGTCCTGTTGACCTTACCTTCAACCATATCTTTAGTTATTCAAAGTTTTTTTTCTCTCTAATTTGATAGTTTTAATTCTTTCGCATTTATGTATGGTTGTAAAGTTAATAAATAAATAAATAAATAAATAAATAAATAAATAAATAAATAAATATTGACATATACCCAAATATGATATTACTGAATATGGATTCTATTTGTTGTTATATTGAGGTTTGTATTTGCAAAATGGTAATGAGGATGACGTCTATGTATAGGCAAAATTTGCATACACATGAGTGTTCCGTCACAGCAGAAATATTACCCAATTCACACAAAAATGGAATACTTGAATAGTATATTCTATTTTTATCATTTTTTTCATTAAAATCGTCAAGCGGTTTATCATATAAATGCCTACATTGACGTCATCCTCATTACCATTTTGGAAATACAAACCTTAATATCTGCCTCCTCCGCAGGCTCTTCTTATAATTTTTAGGAAAATAATTGTTTAAGTTAAATTTCTCATGTTGAGCGAAACTCGATCGCGTTTGTGAAGCCAGGGAACTAGCGTAGAGCGCGCGCAATGGTTTATGGGAAGCGCGCACCCATATATAATCACTAGTGACGACTGGTGTAATGCAGACGAAAAGAAATGTTGGAACCACTGTTTACCCAGGGTTTGAAATCAGTGGCGTCGCTAGACCTGGGAGAGTGGGGGCGACAAAATGATGACGTCATCGTTATATGACGTCATCATTATATGACGTCAAAGGTATATGACGTCATAGGTATATGACGTCATAGGTATATGACGTCATAGGTATATGACGTCATATGTATATGACATCATAGGTATAGACGTCATCGGTATATGACGTCATAATTGTTGGTACTTCATGTTAATTCTATATAATAGTTTTTATATAGATAATTGTGATTTTAAAATATATATGATCGTTTCGGGTGCATTAACCTTAACCCCCAAACATTCGTAAACTCAACCCAAATTGTTGTGTGGACCTGACACATAGTAGAAACGCTCTAGGGGGTCCGGGGCGTGCCCCCCCGAAAAATTTTGAAATCTAGAGTCTCGGAAATGCCGTTTCCTACATTCTGAGATGTGAATTTTTACATTCTGAGGGGTGATTTTTAAATTCTTGTACGGTTTTTGAAAAAACTCTCAGATTGTAGTACATAGTTTACATTTTTTGGGCACCTAGTTTGGGCGCCCAAACCGGTGTACCGGCGTCTCAAACCGCCTGGATACGGACCCCAGCGAACTAACGCAAGAAAAGATATGAAAAACACATTCACATACTTGTAAACTAGTTGTCCAGCTAGCAGTGTGAGCTGAGCACTTGGAATCATTACATACCCCCCCCCCCCCCCTCAACGTTTCTCACCGGATTTGGAAGAATCTCAAAATTGGTCTTGAAGAGAACTGGAAGGGGGGGGAACACGTCCCCCCAGTCCCCCCCCTAGCAACGCCACTGCTTGAAATCAGCCTGGATTTACCGATAGGCTTGCCAGGCTATAGCTTGTAGGTCCACAATTTGGACGCCGCCCACGTTTTCTAAAATGTTAAAAAATGGGATTTCAGACCTTTATGTTTTGCTCAAACGTGTCCTCAAAATGCGGGAAATGCTGTTTCAGAGGCCCAAAATTCAAAAACATTCGCGGGGGGGGGCATGTCCCCAGACCCCCCTATAAATGTGTCGTCACACTTAGCCTGTAAGCCCAAAATTGGTAAATCCGGGCCTGCTCGAAATTTGCTGTATATCGATATCCATGGATACTAGATTTTAGTTTTGGATACTAGAAGTCTTAAAATTTCGATAGCACACAGCCGCAGAATCTGATCTTATAATGTAACGTAATTATAACGTCTCATAATGTAGCGTAACGTGTTAGAATGTAACGTAACGTCTTACAATGTAACGTAACGTCTTATAATGTAGCGTAACGTGTTAGAATGTAACGTAACGTCTTACAATGTAACGTATAACGTCTTATAATGTAGCGTAACGTGTTAGAATGTAGCGTAACGTCTTACAATGTAACGTAACGTCTTATAATGTAGCGTAACGTGTTAGAATGTAACGTAACGTCTTACAATATGTAACGTAACGTCTTATAATGTAGCGTAACGTGTTAGAATGTAACGTAACGTCTTACAATGTAACGTATAACGTCTTATAATGTAACGTAACGTGTTGGAATGTAGCGTAACGTCTTACAATGTAACGTAACGTCTTATAATGTAACGTAACGTGTTAGAATGTAACGTAACGTCTTACAATGTAACGTAATGTCTTACAATGTAACGTAACGTGTTAGAATGTAGCGTAACGTCTTACAATGTAACGTAACGTCTTACAATGTAACGTAACGTCTTATAATGTAGCGTAACGTCTTTATAATGTAGCGTACATTTCACGTAAATTTAGGGGAGGTGGGTTTTGTTCTCGCCGGCCCTGCGTATAAACACAGAACTAGCGTTATGTTCTGCTGTGTTTCTTTCTCGTCAGGATACTAGAATTTACTTTTGCAATGTTCATTGTCGTTTATTTCATTTATTCTCGTCGTTTTGTGGCAGTAAAAGTTTCTTATTAGGATTTTTTGTTTGTTCCAATCGTAGGGCATTAACAATTTTCATAATGCCCGCGGGCATCAGTACGGAGAAATATCGCCATGTCCGCAACTAATCACAGCACGGGAGCACGCGGGTGGCGTGTGCTGTTAGGGCGCTGCCTCTCACCAATAGTTAAGCCCAGTCGGACGGGGTTAGTACTTGGATGGGTGACCGTTTGGGAATAACCCCGTACTCCGCCAGCTTGGGACTTATAGAGTTTGGTTGGTCTGTCCTGCGCTCCGAGGGTTTTTCGCCGGGTTCTCCGGTTTTCCTCCCTCCCTAAAATCAACACCTAGGTCTTAGTTGTCTACACATAGGAGTTTGGTGTCAATTGGGACGAAGTTCTGTTCCTCTCTCCTGCCACACGTTAAGTGGCAAATTTAATAAATTCAAATTTAAAAACAGCACGTGATTTTATCGGAAGTAATCCGTACAATATAACAGTAATCGATCACCGAGCGTGAAATCGGATAGAAAGTCTAAACTACAAGCATGAAACGTACGTTTGGCGGGTGGTTGCAGGGCAAGCATTCATACACTACAGACGACAATGCTAATTCATGTACTTGAAATTTTTCAAAGTGAACCGACCACATGGCAATTTTTAGGGCACAAAAATTTTTATTGCTTAAAGTTCTTCTGCTAGTGTTTATGGTTTGTTATCTGCGGTGGGCATTGTTCGGTAGCATATCATCAACATCTCATTCAGAGAACCCGGACAATGATCTTCAATGGCGACAGTTTGAAGACAATCAAAGGGACGGGTTTATCAGGAGTCCCGCTGTCTTTGACAAAGATATCAATCTTGTCTACGAAAACGCACACAAAAAAGCAATACAAAGCGACGGTTTGGACGGTGAAAGGGAAACTCATGGACAAAAACAAAGCTTCAAAGACAGGCAAAATACTTTAGCCGAACGCCGCCGCCGAGAAGTGACAGAAAGCGTCTACGGCAAGGGATGCGGCGACAACCCATTTCGTCGCCGACTAAGAAAGCTTTTAAGATACTGGAACAAGTTAGTCAGTGCGTACAGTATGGAGTATTTTCTATGTTATGGCTCATTGTTGGGGTATCATCGGACTCGTGACGTCATCCCTTACGATCATGACATCGACATTTGCATGAATCAAAGAGATTTTCATTGCCTGGTCAAGCTGGAATCGAAAAGGCCCTTTCGTTTCCAGGATGGCAAGCCTCGCTTGGTTATCCAAAGAAACTATTCAAATGCGCGAAGGATGAACTGCAAAGGGGCACTAGTTAAGGAGAAAGTAGACCCTTGTTCGATCTTATCTCCCCCCGCTCGCGTTGTGCTTGGATTTTTCAATTTTCTCGACGTTTTTCTGTACCGAACGGGCAATGAATATGTGAAAAAACCGAACTTAAAGTTTGTTGAGAGCGAGATCTACCCAGTCAACTCGTGTTCGTTTATGGGTTTGGAAGCACGCTGTCCATATGATACGCTGGCGCTGCTAACGCGGTTTTACGGAGCGGACGATGGGTGGAATCGGCCGCACCACGTTTGTAGAAATGGTGAATGGGTGGCCAATGGGGGAAACGTAACCGAAAGGAAACTACAATGGGCTCTGGAAATAATGCAGAGAAAAAAAATCGAACACAGTCAAAACATGCTTAGGCTTCGTGCTGCGACACGTTTGACTATTGCAAGTTAGGAGAATTTAATTCAGTCTGATGATCGCAATAACCTGAAAGCCTGAGTAACTATATATATCATCTGATGATGTCGTAGACGACGAAAGCTCAAATGAATGAATATATTTTAAACAGTAGCTGCTTTGTCTCAATTGATTTTATCTCTATATTTTTACGAAATGCTACTGAAGGACAATTTTAACTTTTTAGCCTGAGTAACTGTTTTTTACCGTTTTTAAATATAACTTTGCTCTACACCTGTATTGAGCACTTCGCTGCCTGAAACGAATGACATTTAGTTGTTTATTCTGAAGAGTGCCACATCTTGTGGTACGAAACTAAATAGTAATAAATATGCCTAGTCAAATTTGTTGAGTCGTTCTACCTCCATTTGTTTATATACATATATATATATATATAGGATTTAGGGTGAAGGAAAATTCGAGTGTAGAATATATACATTTTAAGACCAAACCGGGAGCAGTTGTATATATTCTACACTCGAATTTTCCTTCACCCTAAATCCTTAGAACATGCTGTGTAATCGAGTGAAATGCCCAATATCATTTATAATATACCCAATTCTCTCCTGGCATTACCACCTTATTATATATACAGAACTCGCGATCGAGCTATCGGCAACGGCCTCCGTGGCTCAGTGGTCAGAGCATTGCACTAGAATCGCAAGGTCGTGGGTTCAATTCCTGCCGGAGGGCCTGTGTAGTTGCATTTTTCGCAACTGCTCCCGGTTTGGTCTTAAAATGTATATATTCTACACTCGAATTTTCCTTCACCCTAAATCCTTAGAACATGCTGTGTAATCGAGTGAACAGACATTGATTAAACCTTAATTTCTTTTGAATTTTTCTTATGAATTATTAACGAGTTTAGAAAGATATATATATATATATATTAAACGCAAAATTGTTTCGACGTTGCATTTCATCGAGCAGAACACGTGTTTACCGCCAGTCGAAAAAGAATGAAGCCATTTTACGGTAGTAAATCATTCAAGCTCATTTGCGTATATAAAAATATTAGAAAAATGTGAAATATCTTATTCTAGCTGTTCAGGTTTTATATTGTACGCGCAGACATGTACAAGAGATGTTCCAAGAATGTTAGAGTCAAATGATACAAGAGTAAAAAGAAATTATGTAAAATAGCTTTTAGAGACATTGCGCCAACACTTGTACCTCTCTTCTGCCGCATAATTTGAGTTTAAAACTTCTAAAGCATCTTTCGTACATATCTGCTCGTGTAACAAACCTAAAATCTGCATAAACCAGTTTTGATAGATTAACATCCCCCCCCCCCCCCCCCCCAATATTTTTAAATACGCAAATTAGCATTGAGTGTCGTAGAGCTACCACTTTGAAGTCTTCTATAACTTGAAGCAGCCGTAGGCAAATCTCAAAAGGTTATCCACAAGATATTATTCTGCTTCCTCATGAATCCGCCAAACCTCGCGATCGATGATGCATCATTGTTTCAGGGACATACCGTAGTTGGTACATCTCAGTCCACTAAACGCACTGTTGTTGCTCGCTTTTGTATTCTCGATCTGCCTTATAGAATACCCGCAAGTCAGCACTGTCCTTTTGTTGTTTCTGATCTTTCCAATCAAGCACAATATACTCTGCCATGTCTTCATCAGGCTCCTTGACACTCTCGTAACTAATCGGTTCAAAGATGTCAGGCTGTAAACTAGCCCTATGGTCTTTGCGCATTTGTAACCACGTCCATGTAACGTACGCGAAATACACGCCAAGCAAAATGAACAACGGACCACCGATAGAACTCACGAGTTTAACTAAAAGATTGTCGCCAATAGATCCACCAGAGTATCCTCCCGAAAAAGCACCATCAGCTGACAAAGCTGATATTTCTGTTGCGTTTCCTAGACCACCACAGCCCTCTTTGTTGCAAACAACCATTTGAACAACATAACTACGATTTGTAGCCAACCCCGTGAGCACGGTTTCGCTTTTCGACCAATTTGTGACGGCCATAACCATGGAACGTGCGAACCGACCATCTCGGAGAAATATCTTCACCTTTGTCAAAACTCCATTCCATTCCTCCTCGGCTGGTAGTGTCCACGTGAGGGTCACATTCCGTTTGGTTCCGTCGCTGGTCGTTTTACACTCGTGTCCAACACATGTCACGGTCGGCACACCCGTCGGAACCTCTTCGTGCAATCGTATATCTACGCACACGGGTTCGGAGCCGACGCCGTTTTCGTAGGCCTTCGCTGTTACGCAGAACCGACAAAGATCGTAGGGGTGGTAGTGCCGAATGTCCCTACTAGTCAATGTAACATTTGTAATTCCAAAATGTTTCCTTCGGCTCCAGTTTCTACTTTTCAAGCACTTAAAGCCAACGGTGTACTCCCTAGAGTTCTCAAACCGGGGATCAGACCAGCTGAGTTCTACTATGCGCTGCTTGATAGCCAACACTTTGAGATTCGTGATGGGATACGGGACCATGACTAGTTCCGTGATATCTGGATCCGGAAATGGATCTTTCCAGAATGAGAGATAAAATCTCCGCTCGGCACTAACGCCCTCGCACCCTGCTACCTTTGTGGCAACATAGAGCTTGTGTACGGTGTAAATACCCGCCGTTTGCTTGAACTCCGCCTTGCAGACGAAACCCGTTGTATTCGGTACCTTGTAGTAATCCCTGTGACGAAGCAGGCATTTACCCGCAAATGAGCGGTAATGTGGACAGGCAGCCGACCCGAGTATTTCTTCTGTATCGTCGATACAGTATTTCAAGGTATACGTAGTCGAGTTTAAGTAATTCACTGGCTTCCAAAAAACCTGAACTGTCTTTCCCAAAGCTTTTTCGATGAACCGAAGACCGATAATATTCGCTATTGCCGGTGGTTTAAGTCGAACGATAAGCGACGAGTTCAAGACCCAGCTGATATTCGTTGTTTTTTCGAGTGCTCTTCCAACGCACATAAATACTCTTTCATTTGACCAAGTGACGTCTAATGTCAAATAAGATATAAACACAGAATCGTTTTTCACCATTACGCTTTCGTTAAGTTTTCTCCCATCGGAAAACCATGATATCTCCCAGTCGTTCTTGAATTTCACGCCATCTATTCTCGTCAAGGTACAACTAATTTTCACCGACTCTCCACTAGTGGTACATACCAATGGTCTTTCAACATTTAAGATGACTGGCGATTTGAATTGTTTATTTTGGGCACTTGTCGGTGATAACTGTGTTGATAATTGAGCTACTACCAATAAAAAGTACAAAGGGAACACAATTGAACGTAACATACCACACATATAAATCTGTAAACCTTAGCGATGTGTCGTCAATCAAAATCTATATCTTCTTCGCCGCTTCTATTCCTTTGTGGGTCATTAATTCTTCGGTTTTCAAAGACTTCTTGAGATTTTATTGCACGAAAACTATGGCAACATTCGCTCAAATACAGGAAGTCTACTTCTACCTACGCGATATAATTGATGGTATTAATCTTTATGCAATTTTAAGAGTCAAAGCCTTCTTTGTTACCTTGACATAACGCCTACTTTTCACTTGAGGGAATCGCTTGTTTAAAAATTATGACATCGCAAAACGTGTGTGATGTATATGCGTGTAAGCCTGTCAGTGTTGTTCTGATATTGAATCCGATGAATTACAAGTTAGTATACAGTCTAGTTGCTGAATTATCAGTATATCAGACCAAACACTGCCTCAAACACACCGCATGTATGTTCGGGAAGTTCAATACAATTAAAGTGGGGTCAGCGGAAGTGCGTATATGTATAGGTTGGTTTCGTAAGACGTCACGTTACCGCATTTCCCCTATTAAGCCCCCTCCCTTTGAATAGAAGGTTAACCCAAGTCTTTATGAAACGAAAATTAAGTTTGTCTTATTTGGAAGAACACTTAAAATGGTAGAGAAACATATTTTGCAGTTTTTTGTTTCCTTGCTTTGTTCTTGAGATATTCAGTTTGTTTGATGTGCAAATTAAACATTTTGACGTCGTAGGTGCATAATAGGGACTTTAAGATCCAGACAACGGACTACGGCTACGGTAGAAAGTTTAACAGTGAATGATATTAAATGGTGGTGTATTATACCTGTGATTATACATTCAAATTTGAAGATACATAATTGCACGGACTCGCCTTGTTCTTAAATTCTTGAAAGGATACACTTGTTCAATCTATGCTAGTCGCGAGAGTAAGGTTAAGCTTTCCCAGGCTTCTGTAGTGATTCAGGTCCCGCGTTGTCTTTACAACGTAAAAATTCTACGTTGTCAAACAGAGTCACGACGGCATGCAAATTACCCTTGCGACCGTCATTTGCAAAAGCTCTTTGTATATGCCATAAAAATCTATTGTTCAAACAGTGTAATAAAAGTAGCGTGCTGCGTAGGCAGTGTAGAAACAATCGAAATATAGTAAGGTTAGATATACTGCCGAAACCGAGAACGTAGGAGTCTAACGTTTCGAGCGAAGGCCCTTCGTCAGAGAGAAACGTGACGAAAGGCCTTCGCTCGAAACGTTAGACTCCTACGTTCTCTGTTTCTGCAGTCTATCTAACCTTACTATATTTCGATTATTCTTCAAATACGTTGCCGTAGTCGTATAGTCGTGTTTTCTTAAACTCCCTAATGAGCTATCGGAGAAGGTTAGATATCTTTTCTCATAGTTAATAGAAACTAAACATGGTTTGGAAGCTCAACAAAAGTCATTGTTTTATGTTTTTGTTCAGGTTTATGGAAATTTTTGCACTTTCACGGTTACTGAACACATTGTGTTTTCTGTATAATGAAGCAATCATCCAATAGCAACGTTTGGGTTCAATCACTTAACCGTACTGTTTAATTATTAATAAACCTAAAACAAAGGATTTGGCACCTTCATGTACCTTTCAACATGAAACGTAGCTTGATTGTTAACCGCTTTGAAGTTTGTCGGGTTTCCAAACCATGTCTATTTTCTATTAAATATGCTTTTCTATAGCCGATCGTTTTCATCTGACGTCACGGCGGCCATATTGGTGTACCAAAACAATGAAATGGCGGCCATATTGGTGTACGGTATGGGAATTAACTCTTTCTTATTCAAATATTTCGTATTGTTTCACCATCCCAATGGGGCCACCGATCACGTGAGTGAAAACGATCTATTATCATGGATGTGTTTCACCCACAACACTAAACATGTTGATCTTCAAGTGATTATTGTATTTGATAATAGCAAAGATATATAACTTTTTCGATAACTTTTCGATAACTGCACGTCAAAATGTTTAATTTCCATATCAAACGAATTGAAATATCTCCAGAACGAAGCAAGGAAATGAAAAACTGCAAAAGATGTTACTCTGTGGTTTTAAGTGTTCTTTCAAATAAGACAAACTTAATTTTCGTTTCATAGGTGATACTTTAACTCTTTAAAGTATTTTATTCTGGCTAACGCCAGACGATTTTATTCAGCACAGGCGGGAGAAATCAAGGCCTCAGAGGGTTAACAATTAGAAAACGAGCCCGAGTTTTCTACGAAACTATCTGCTCATAGAAAGCGAGGACGAGTTAATAGCATAGACCTTATTCAAAAATGGCCGCCGAATTAACATTATTTTATTTACATATAAATTAGCCCTTATGAACTCGTTTTCATGTGTGAAATTTAAATGAATTTTTACTTTAAAACGAGGTCATAAGGGCTAATTTATATGCACATCTCAAACTCATTAATAATTCATGAGATAATCAGCCAATTACAATAGTTCATTCAATCACCTGATTGAAGTTGGATACTCCAGTAAAGCCCAAGATATTAAATGAAAACCGGTGTTCATCTAATTCTTAAGGTCTTAATTATCGACAAAAAATAAACAAGTTGCTGTATGAATAAATCATTTACACATACTCATGAATAAAATCTCATGAGGGTTTATTTTAATTGTATTTTTCAATTGAAATCACTCGATTGAGATGCCATATCAACAACTCGTTTATCGTGTTTCATCAGGGGAATCCAAACACTCGAAAACAATAAAACCACTCGGCCTTCGGCCTCGTGCTTTCATCATGTTTTCTCGTGTTTGGATCCCCTGATGAAACACTCAAACTCGTTGTTGATATATTACATAAAAGAATTCTAATTCGGCGGTCATTTTTGAATAAGGTCTATTGCGACCCAGGTTTCGGCACAAATCCTTGCATCGTGTAACAGCGGCTTTAGTTAAATCTCAACAGCAATGTACTAAAAAGACAGCATGCAATTGTTCAACAATGCTATAAGGCTAAAGAGTAGTGAAATAATTTGATGAAATACCATTAACCACAATTACAAACATTTCTAACCTGAAGAGACGATGAAGCCAGTACATCGAAAGAACACCCATTCAGCTTCTGCCGTATCTCCATTAATCTGTTAGATAAAAAGTCAATGTCGGGCACGTATAGAGGGCTTTGAATTGCACCTGTGAAGTTTGCTTCTTCGTTTGGACTTCACCGCTTCGAATTAGCATGGGCTAAGCTTGACATTGCAAAACAACAAAAAGACGTCGTCGAATGAAAATTTGAATATTACTATCACAGAATCAGGCACGTGCAAGTTGAAAACGTCAATTGTTAACAAAGACGACATAACTCCTTAGGGACCTAAAATTTGCTCGGAATAAAGGTTAAAGTGTTCTTTGCATGATGAAAATATTGTTGGTAAGGATGTTA
Organism: Corallium rubrum; assembly: GCA_964035015.1. Lineage (NCBI taxonomy): Eukaryota > Metazoa > Cnidaria > Anthozoa > Scleralcyonacea > Coralliidae > Corallium > Corallium rubrum. The sequence continues at coordinate 13,024,790 of OZ036001.1, forward strand.
TAGTAGTTGGCAATCGTGCAAAGTTTTATTTCCAAATTCGTTGAAGAAAAGGTGATATTTTACGTGTGAAGTTTGTATTTTGGAGCACCGCCATTAAAGTGGCCGTGTTTGAGACGAATAGTTGAGAACTTATAATGTCATCAACTCAACAAAAACAAAAGATCTTGTTATTGTCAACAAAAGGTCATTAATAATTGTTAGTTGTTTGCTGTACAAGCTGTGTTAGTTAGTAATACTCAGAAAAACTCTGAGCTCTAAGCGGGACTCGAACCCACAACCTTCTGAATGCTAGCCAGACGCTCTAACCCTTGAGCCACTAGAACTCAGATAGCGGAGCAAGGTTAATTAAGGTAATTATACCTTAGACTGTGTCCAGTCCTCCAGGAACGAGTCTTAACCGCTCGGTTACAAGTACTTGTTGGTCTACAAGTCGCGTTGTAACAGTTTTTCCGGAGGGTTGTGGTTAGGTTTAGGGTTTCCGGGGGGTTGTGGTTAGGTTTAGGGTTTCCGGGGGGTTGTGGTTAGGGTTAGGGTTTCCGGGGGGTTGTGTTAGGGGTTGAGGGTATGGGGGAGAGTTTTCATTTAAAATTAAGGATTATCCTTAATTCTAGGCGAGTTGATAATTAAGGATAATCCTTAATTTTGGATGTGAGGTCGACCTGAACTAACACAGCTTGTACAGCAAACAACTGACAATTATTAAAAGGGTCATTGTTGTTATCGAGTCTATGACGTCATAAGCTTCCTCGACTCATTCTTCTCAAGCTCGGCCACTTTAATGGCGGTGCTCCAAAATACATACTTCACACGTAAAATATCACCTTTTCTTCAACGAATTTTGAAATGAAACTTTGCACGATTACTAACTACCATAACATCTTTAGGATTAAGCAAAAACATTGCCAGCAATAATTCCATCAGAGAACCACCTTAAAGTATTAAATTGACCTATGCTGTTAATTAGGCGCTGCCTGCCACTGCTGCAATTACTTGAATTTCCCCGCTTGGGCCACCATGTGGAGATCAAACGTTGGACCACTATCGAAACAGTGATCCTGTTGTGAGTCGGCGATCTATACCTCCTATACCTATGGCTTAAACAAATAGTCTCACGCACTGATCTCTAAATAAACTGGATAGGCCCTTCCCTATGGCCAGCAGTCAAACATTTCGTGCCAGTCGCCGCCATCTTACAGTGGAACATATGACGCATAGCGGCCTTAGAACTTGTTCCCAATCCTAAAGTTGACTGCCATAAGCAATCTTGACGTCAGCACGGTCAGATTAACTGGGGAGTCGGAAAAGCCGTAAAGCAAACAACAGATGCCGGTTCGTTTAGTTTTCGGCTGTTTAACAACAAATACAGTCAAAAGATGGCAAGTACACAACACGAAATATTGTTAAGGCATTAAGATAACTATAAAAGGTACAATTTAAGACTTGGAATTTAATTCTTCGTAGATTTTATAATCTGTTTTTCAGTTTATATTATCGTGAAGTTTCTTCGTTGTCGGCACTGAAGAAAAACAACGAAATTTAAAGGTTTTATAGCTCAGTAACAGAAACAAATCCAAGAAATTAACGTCTTAAACCTTATTGAGTACTTCTTGTGTCCTTACATTCGTTTAAATTTTCTTAAAATAACTCTTTTTGTCTGTTTCAATCTACGAAAGCTATGAACTTCAGTGGCAGCCATCTTGGGTAGTGGTCACGTCATCATACAACTGGCACGCGAAATCCGGCCCAATGGCCCATCCAGTTTATATAGAGATCGGTGATCTCACGGTCACCGTCATCTTGGATTTGATGACGTTAAGTGGTTGCACTTATTATCCCAATCTCGTTCCCAGAGTCCACGTTCCCCACCTGGGAAACGAGAGACTCTGATAATCCGTTTCACATCGATATTTCATTGGCTGATGAACATGATTAACTCTTCTTCCCGATAACAAGAATCCTGTGATGGCGTGAACGGATTATCCCAGAGTCTCTCGTTTCCCTGGTGGGGAACGTGGGCTCTGGGAACGAGATTGTCGTTATCCCAATACAATAGACATTTGCATGATGACATGAGATGGCGTTGGGTGACTACAACTACCAGAATGCTTTGCCAGTATTCTAGGGTTTCGGCTAAAAGTGATCACTCAAAAGAACCCGTCCAGTCCTTTTGTGGCTTTTCCAAAACATGTCGTCAAATTTGGTTTTTCCAAGTTTGTCGTCAAGTTTCTCAAGATTTTAGCCATTTTTCCGACATCCTAACCACAACATAAACCCTAACCCTAATCAGAAATCTGGTTTACCCCCTAGCTTTTGGGAAAAACAAACAAACCATATTTGATAAACATATTTGAAGACATATTTTGGAAAAGCCGCGAAAGGACTGGACGCGTCCCTTTGAATCACCACTTTTGGCCGAAACCCTAGAATACTGGCAAAGCATTCTGGTAACACCGCTGCCAGCCTCCTCCGCAGGCCCTCGTTGCATCATGGACAGGTCACACTCCTGCAATCTCGTCCCCAGAGCCTGCGGTCCTTTTGCACAGCGGCAAGGAGCCATCGGCTCTGGCCGGAACGAGTCCGTGAGTCGGAAAAACGCGGACTTTCAAAGTTCGAGCCATCGGATTTTTCAGCCAATCAAAATTCAGCTTTACCTCGTTCCGACCAGAGCCGATGGCTCCTTGCCGCTGGGCAAAAGGACCGCAGGCTCTAGGGACGAGATTGCAGATCCTGTAAACAAAATGGAGACTGGTCCCATTATGCACAGCGAGACTAGGCCCTAGAGGCGATAGTTTTGAGAGGGCCTGCAAAATCTTTCCGGTCGCTGTTCGACAAACGTACGTACAAGTGCTTTTGACACTGTGACCCACCAGGAAATTCGGTCCAAACTTTCTTACAGATCATGACAATGAAGAAACCAATATGTTTTAGAATTACCGACCTTCTGCCAATAATATTTTTAGCCACAAAAATTGAAGGAAAAAATATATGCCGGACAAAAGCAAATTCGACGGTCAGAAAAGAACAGGTTTTCTTATTGTTTTTTTGGTTTATTTAGCTATCCAAGACTGTCAACTGACCAAGAGTTAAAGAGATTTAATTTTGTTAAATTGTAGGCTATAGTGTAGCGTAATTCAAGTTTCAGTTGTTGTGGAAACCGAAAAAGTATAAACCCAAGACTCTCCGGGTAGACTAAAGTGCATTTTCGTTGATTATTCCGCCCGAAAGTTGACAAAGTTCAACCGTTATTGCTTTTTTCAACAATTCCTTCATTTTAAAGCTAGGATTCGTATGTCATAAGTCTTCAATAGCCTTCAAAATCTTTGGATATAGCCATGGCTGGCTATTAAGAGTGGATAGTTAATTATGCAAATTTATTCCGTGCCAAGTTTTGCCAAATTTTTTACAGGATCTTGCAGGCCCTAAATTCGGCGTGTGTGACCTGTCCATGATGCAACGAGGGCCTGCGGAGGAGGCAGCGAGTAAACATTGCAAGAGAAGTGGGAACTAGCCATGGCGACAACAACCAGACAGTGAAGACTAAGTATAAAGACTCGACTATTCATTTGTGTTTTAAAAAAAGGGTAAATAAAATTACGAAGGGGTAAATTACAATATTGACAAAGCAGCCATGCACAAATTACCTATACCTTATCTTTTTGGTAGTATGCTTATAATTTTAACTTTTGTGTCGGACTCTCGGCCCACTCCAAATATTTCAGTGTTTTCCCGCTTTTTTTTAGAGGTGCGAGCTCAGACGTCGCGCATGCGCCAAACGTTTGTAGTTGTAGTCACCCAATTACGTCATCTCACGTCATCGTGCAAATGGTCTATTGCTTTCATTGTTTCGGAACATAAAGAATGGACACAAAAAAACAAACTCGTGGAAAGTTTCAAGCTTTTATAATTCTTGGGGGGAAATGGGGTTGCAGGGGTTATATTTAGGGTGGTCAGATTCACCATAAACACAGATTCTTAAAATTATTCTCAGCCTTAATTTGGCTAATTCGCAATTTCCTAAGACATCGAACGTTGCCTCGTATTATTCAACCTATTCACGAGTTCTAATCACAGTCGGATTATTTGAGCACCTATCTATACGAGAAAAAATTTATAAAAAATGCATTATTTTGGAATAGAAACGCATGGCGTTGTGTGTGAAACTGATGCGGTCGACTCCGTCGTGTCTATTACATATTGTGACCATTGGTGGATCAGAGTTGAGTCTTCAGAAGGTCGCAGAGCTGCACTGAAACGGCGGGCTTCGGAGTACGGGATGTCAGACGGTACATCTATAGTAAAGAATAAATGGGACATGGTTATAGTGTTACTAACTTCTTATTAAACTGCTTAAACATATAAATATGATATTACTGCATATGGATTATATTTAAAGTGCTTATGTCACTTGTGGGGTTTTAACGTATTTAAATAGCAGAAAAAATCAGTTAATAAGTTATTTTACCGTTTTTGCTTTACTCAAATAGTTCCTGACATATTGGCTTCTGAACATGGCAATTCTCAAAAATTTCCGTCGTTCATTTCAACACCTTGGGGGCCTGGGACTCAGGAACGAGTCAATCCAAAACAACTACGTTTCGGCTTATTGATTCACAAAAACACATATATTTGACTGAAAAATGGAAATGTCGAGCTCACACCCGTTTTTTTTAAACACGTTCATCAGCCAATAAAATATCGATGTGAAACGGATTATCCCAGAGTCTCTCGTTTCCCGGGTGGGGAACGTGGGCTCTGGGAACGAGATTGGTTCAACTAAGAAGACAGTCGGCTTACGTACCTGAGTCCCAGGCTCCCGTGCTTAAAAATGAACGATGGAAATTTTTGGCGAAAAGCCGAAATTGGCATATTTAAAGGCTTATATCTCAGAAACTATTAAAGTAAATCAAAAACGGCAAAATAACTTATTAACTGACTTTTTTTGCTCTATTCAAATACGTAAAACCCCACAAGAGATATAAGCAATTTAATGTGAATAGTTGAATGCCAAAATATTTTTTTGATTTGAACTTTTATTTGTTGTTATATTCAGGTTTGTGTTTTCAAAATTGTAATGAGATGACGTATATGTAGGCATAATTTACATACACAATGTTTTATTACAGGAGAAATATTACATATTACTCAATGGGCTTGTCTCAACCACCACGTGACCCTGAGAACTCTGCCTTATTGTGATTGGTCAATTAGCGTTCGAGGGCAAAATGTTTTGCCCTCAAACGCTATAACTGACCAATCGCAGTAAGGAAGAGGTCAGGGTCACGTGGGAGGTGAGAGTGAGACAAGCCCATTCACATGTTACGGCATACGTGAATAGTTTATTCTATATTTTATCTTCTTACTTGGGCTACTGTGGTAGCCGAATCTAGGTTTCGGTCGTGTTAGTGTTTTTTGGGGTCGCTCGATTATTAGTCCTTCGCGCGGCCGCTGGCGATGCACGTGACCAGTGCATGACTGCATGTGCCTTCTTCGAGTCTTTCTTTTCGAGTGAGTGAGTGAGTGAGTGAGTGAGTGAGTGAGTGAGTGAGTGAGTGAGTGAGTGAGTGAGTGAGTGAGTGAGTGAGTGAGTGAGTGAGTGAGTGAGTGAGTGAGTGAGTGAGTGAGTGAGTGAGTGAGTGAGTGAGTGAGTGAGTGAGTGAGTGAGTGAGTGAGTGAGTGAGTGAGTGAGTGAGTGAGTGAGTGAGTGAGTGAGTGAGTGAGTGAGTGAGTGAGTGAGTGAGTGAGTGAGCTTTCTCGTCTCGGATGCGTTTTGTGTGTTCACAGACATAGTTATTGGGCAGTAATGTCGCTGGCAAGTATCTTGATATTATTATATACACTTACAATCGCACACGCCGTTCATTAAGTGAACTTGCAGGTGACACTTCCTAGGTAAACATGAAGCTGTGTAATAAGGCGAAGAGACTTGACATATTGAACGCTGTACATGTGTGGAAAATAATACTTTCTTTCTTTGCTTTCCTGATGTCTGACGTCTCGGATGTGTTCTGTGTGTTCACAGACATAGTTATTGGTCAGTAATGTCGCTGGCAAGTATCTTGATATTATATAAATTTACAATCGCTGAATCGCACACGCCTTTAATAATAGTTGTGTTGATATTTAATACCTAAAGAGACTCGACATATGAACGCTGTGTAGCTACATGTGTGGAAATACGTTAATAAATACAGGCAATCGTGTTTTGTTATTGCAAATTGTGTTTTCTATCGGAGAATTGGATTGTGTTTTGACTTTTGTCTGTAACCAATGTGTTTAGTAGACTTTAGATTTCAGTAGCCCGAGTGAACCAGGCGTCTTGTTTCATTAAACTCTTCAAGCGTTTTTTTTTATAAGAAAAGGAAGAAAAGAACACAAAAATGCATATATTTATAAGTAATAAGGTTTGCCGAGGACTTTTACAAATCTTCCCGAGGCAAAGGGGAAATTTAATCGCTAATTTCCCAAAAAGTCACGGTATTAGTTTGTAATATTATGATCGCTGAGGAAAACTGAGAATCGTACCGACAGGAAATTTAAACGGTTGATCAGAGAAGTTGCATCTAATTTTCCCGCGCATGTTGATGAGGGAAAATATAAGCAAGCGGGAAATTTAGAAGAAGACAAAGGATTTCTTTGTCTTCTAATTTTCCTCATCAACATGCAAAAGAATCCGAGGCGATCATTAGGGTTAGGGTATTTTATATATATATATATTTGTGAAATTCATTACTAATTCATGAGTTTTGCAGCCAATCCAATTTCAGAAATTACGTCACATGTATACCCTGTAAACCCCATACAAACTAAAACCAATGATGCTAATTAGTTACAACCACTGGTGGATGTATACTCTTCTGATACAACCACTAGTGCTTGTAACTAATTAGAATCTCAATATCCCAAAGGGATTTTTACTATTTATTCATTTCACAAGTTGTTTACAACACTCGCATCCTTGTTGTATTGAATATACAATCACTCGCTTCGGCTCGTGATCGTATATTCAATACAACACGGCCGTTTGTGTTGTAAACATTACATATATATATATATATATATATATATATATATATATATATATATATATATATATATATATATATATATATATATATATATATATATATATATATATATATATATATATATATATATATATATATATATATATATATATATATATATATATATTTGTGAAATCATTACTAATTCATGAGTTTTGCAGCCAATCCAATTTCAGAAATTACGTCACATGTTACCCCTGTAAACCCCATACAAACTAAAACCAATGATGCTAATTAGTTACAACCACTAGTGGATGTATACTCTTCTGATACAACCACTAGTGCTTGTAACTAATTAGCAAATTAGCATCTGAATATCCCAAAGGGATTTTTACTATTTACTCATTTCACAAGTTGTTTACAACACTCGCGTCCTTGTTGTATTAAATATACAATCACTCGCCTTCGGCTCGTGATTGTATATTCAATACAACACGGCCCTCGTGTTGTAAACATTACATATATATATATATATATATATATATATATATATATATATATATATATATATATATATATATATACTGTATATATATATATGTGTATATATATATATATATATATATATATATATATATATATATATATATACTGTATATATATATATATATATAGTTCAATCTACAGACACGTGTTTCGCTGTACTACGTCACAACCGTGTTTGCACAGCCCATAGTTAGTGGAGGGGATGGTTTGGAAGCTCCATTGTCTTTCAAGATTATGCAATGGTCATGTTGATGTTGGAGGAAGGCAATTGGTTGAAGAAAGGAAATTCTATGGACACGTGACGACGAAGGACTACACAATGAACAAAGAACTTACAACACGTGATGACGAAGGACTACACCAATTAAACCCGAACGTTGGTATTGGATGACTGCTTCATTATACAGAAAATACAATACGTTCAGTGACCGTGAAATTAAGCAAATTAAACAAAAGCATGGAACGATGATTTTTGCCGAGTTTCCAAACCATCCCCCCTCCACTAACTATGCACAGCCTAACTGATCACTCTCTACATAGTACGCATTGCAACGGCTCAATATTGTTATAGCGTGGCAGACGTAGTTACCCACCTGTGAGGATAGATTTGGCTCTAGTCGAATTAGGACTCCAATTTGTGTACTCTTGCTACCAATTATTCCCGCACATACGTAGTTTTCGGGATTAGGGTCGACATTATCTAACACACTACAGCCAAATCCAATAAGCTACAAACAGAAAGAGAGAGGATTTAAGCATAACCACTATTTATTATTATATGGCTAAGCTTGTTTTCGGGTCATTACGCCAAACGGCGCACGCTGATTGGTTGCTGAGAGGTCCGGAAAAAACCGTAATGCCCTCTCGGCACTGTGAAAGGGCATTACGTCATTTTTAATGGGCCTGCAAGTTTTGGCGGGAAAATGACTGAGTTGATTTGAATGAAAGTAAAAGCGAATTACGATCTGGGCGAACAGCTCTTGGTCTAGAGCCGTGTTTACACTGCAAGCCTTGGCCTACAGGCCCGCAGCGAGCTGTTAAGGACAGGGGGGACAAGCGCCGTGGGCGCGAGAACCCGCTAGGGGGTCTGGGGCATGCCGCCCGGGAAAATTTTGAAAATACAGAGTCTCTGAGATGCTATTTCCTGCGTTTTGAGACGATATATTAAAGAATTCTGAAGGTTATGAAACGTGATTTTAAACAGTCAAAAGACAACATAATTATTTCAAATATTTGAATACATCCAATGTTTTTATTTCGTGGTATTTTTCTTATTAAGTAAGACACTGTAAGCTAACAGTCCAGTAACCATCGTGATGTTTTAGGTAAAACATCGTAAACCAGCTGAAATATTTTCTCTGTTCCTTTTCATACTATTTCTGAGCAAATTTCAGGGGGGGCCATGGTCCCCCCTGCCCAGGCTTCGAAATAAATTTGAAACGTATACCGGTCACTATGACCGGCGGCTCAATAAATTTGCCGGTCACAGCGGAATTTTTACCGGTCATTTTTAGTTATACTTATTTGCGCTCGTTGTTCGCGTGACTCTTGAGTTTAGAAACAATAATATACAACGGGCCAACGGCGTAACCGTTTTCGAGTTTTTAGGTAACGACGGTGAGACAAACAAACACGCACACACAGACAGATAAAGGTATTATAATATAGATTATGAATTATATTTGTATATGAACATTGTTTAAGCACGCTTTAGGCACAACGCCAGCATATCATATTACAATTTGACACATTCGCTCTCACTTGGATTCAAAAATTCACCGGTCATGCATGTCCGCCAAGCGATGGTATTTGCCGGTCAAACTGTAAAATTTTACCGGTCAGTGACCGGTGACCGGCACTTATTTCGAAGCCTGCCCCTGCCCCACCTCAAATACGGGCCTGGCCTAACTTTGGCCTACTTTTTGGCAGTGTAAACACGTCCCGGGCTGGCCTAGGCCAGAATATCTAGGCTTGCTTCTTTTGTTGGCCTATGCTTTGGCCTTGGTCAGGCTTGTGCCAGTGTAAACACGACACATTTACCGCAGGACAGGCCAAGGCTTGCAGTGTAAACACGGCTTAGGACAACTAAGTCAAGATTTCGGTCTCGAACTAACAGTCCGTGGTCTTGACTGTCTGATCAGTCTCGGCGAAGGTCTCGACTACAACACCAGTAACTATGTATTTTATTTAAATGTTATCAAAACCATATTCCAAAATCTGCTAACCTTTGTTTTTACTGTTTCAGAATCCATGGGAAACGCAGCTTGGAAGATCTGTTGTGATTCTTGGCCGGGACTAAGAAGAAACCACAAGGAAGTCTTACAAAATTGAAATGTAGTATGTCTTGTTGTTGCTTGAGCTACTTTACTGAGACCAGGAAGTGTTTGAACTGATTAAAATAGCTTGGAAAACATCTATGCTTATATCCGAGCTAGCACAATTTCTTACTTAGATAATCACTTACGTTGATAATTGTTTCCAACGTGAGAAGAATTCCGTTGAGTTCATTAGCGAAGGTTTAAAGAACTTGTTAGGAAATATTGGTAACTTCAATGTTATTCTTTGATTAATGCCGTTTACACTAAAAGAAAAATAATAGTTACACATCACAATCCCCACCCACATCACCACACCCACCACCATCATCATCACCACTACCACCACCATCATATCACCACAACGTCACCACGATCGCAATCGTCATCATCACTACCATCGCCATCATCACCACTACCACCACCATCATCATCATCACAACTTCACCACGATCACAATCATCATCACCACTACCACCATCATCATCATCACCACTACCACCATCATCATCACCACCACCATCACCACCATCAACAAGATCATCACCACCACCACAACGATCATCACCATTATCCTAAAGACCATCACCATCACTTCACCACGATCACAATCATCACCATCAACAAGATCATCACCACCACCGCCATCAACAAGATCATCATCACCACCACCACAACGATCATCACCATTATCCTAAAGACCATCACCACACCCACCACCATCACCACTACCACCATCATCATCATCACCACCACTTCACCACGATCACAATCATCACCACCACCACCATCAACAAGATCATCACCACCACCACCACCACAACTACTACGATCATCACCATTACCCTAAAGACCATCACCACAACCATCACCACTACCATCATCATCACCACCACCACCACTTCACCACGATCGCCACTACCACCATTGTCGCCACACAATCAGCACAATCACCGCCATCACAATCACCACCACTATTATCCTGAACACCACCACCACCATCAGCACAATCACCATCGTCTTTACCACCACCATCATAAATCACCACCACCACCACTAAAGAAGAAATACTCACGTAAACACAATATCCAATATGGGCTGTTCTAAAAAGTCGCTAATACATTCTACACTGATTTGTTGTTGGATTTGAGCACCTCCTTCCACCGTTTGTGCAACTGACTTGAGTTCAACCGTTAACTGTGAAGCATTGTCAAGAAAACGTTCATCGCGACGTGCTAGGCAATGCATGCAACCATACAGCTAAAATGTAATACTCCCGCAGTCTAAGTTTGCTGTTTTTAATATTTGAAAGTAAGTAAGTAAGTAAGTAAGTAAGTAAGTAAGTAAGTAAGTAAGTAAGTAAGTAAGTAAGTAAGTAAGTAAGTAAGTAAGTAAGTAAGTAAGGAAGTAAGTAAGTAAGTAAGTAAGTAAGTAAGTAAGTAAGTAAGTAAGTAAGTAAGTAAGTAAGTAAGTAAGTAAGTAAGTAAGTAAGTAAGTAAGTAAGTAAGTAAGTAAATAAGTAAGGAAGTAAGTAAGTAAGTAAGTAAGTAAGTAAGTAAGTAAGTAAGTAAGTAAGTAAGTAAGTAAGTAAGTAAGTAAGTAAGTAAGTAAGTAAGTAAGTAAGTAAGTAAGTAAGTAAGTAAGTAAGGAAGGAAGTAAGGAAAGGAAAGGAAAGGAAAGGAAAGGAAAGAAGGGAAGGAAGGGAAGGAAGGGAAGGAAGGGAAGGAAGGGAAGGAAACGAAGGAAGGGAAGGAAGGGAAGGAAGAAAGGGAAGGAAGGGAAGGAGGGGAAAGGAAGGGAAAGTAAAGGAAAGGAAGGGAAAGTAAGGGAAAGTAAAGTAAAGTAAAGTAAAGTAAAGTAAAGTAAAGTAAAGTAAAGTAAAGTAAAGTAAAGTAAAGTAAGGAAAGGTAAAGTAAAGTAAAGTAAAGTAAAGTAAAGTAAAGTAAAGTAAAGTAAAGTAAAGTAAAGTAAAGTAAAGTAAAGTAAAGTAAAGTAAAGTAAGGTAAAGTAAAGTAAAGTAAAGTAAAGTAAAGTAAAGTAAAGTAAAGTAAAGTAAAGTAAAGTAAAGTAAAGTAAAGTAAAGTAAAGTAAAGTAAAGTAAAGTAAAGTAAGTAACTGAGTGACTGAGTAACTGACTGACTGACTGACTGACTGACTGACTGACTGACTGACTGACTGACTGACTGGCTGGCTGGCTGGCTGGCTGGCTGGCTGGCTGGCTGGCTGGCTGGCTGGCTGGCTGGCTGGCTGGCTGGCTGGCTGGCTGGCTGGCTGGCTGGCTGGCTGGCTGGCTGGCTGGCTGGCTGGCTGGCTGGCTATCCCCTCGTGATTTAAATCTGGTAAAACCCTGCTGCGCATGTTTTGAATAGTACATAAAGACCTTTTCAAAAATGTATTGTCACCCTTTCCCCCCTAGAGTGGTACCAACAAACCGTCTGGCTCGTACACTGGAAGGCACAACACCGATGCGTTGATTTGGAAACTTTGGGTTCGATTTCTAGTTGGGGCAGTCAGACTTTTCATATTATTATTATTGGAATATAGTATTAAGTAATTCAAGGATATTATCCGTCAGTTCTCCAGGTAGATGTAGCGTGGTCTTCCAACCTGCAAACTGTGACGACGTTTTGTTACCATAAAACAAACCTAGACGACCTGAAATAAGTAAAAAAATCCTATTTAAGTACTCCAAAATCATTAATAGTTCATGAGGAAAATACAAAGGAAATTAATATTCAAGTTTCGGTTCGCGTATAAACCGGCTGTTTGTATTTTATCATAGTTAATAGAAAATATACATGGTTTAGAAACCCGGCAAACTTCAAAGCGGTTAACAATCAAGCTACGATTCATGTTGAAAGGTACATGAAGGTGCCAAATCCTTTGTTTTAGGTTTATTAATATTTAAACAGTACGGTTGAGTGATTGGACCCAAACGTTGCTATTGTATGATTGCTTCATTATACAGAAAATACAATATGTTCAGTAACCGTGAAAGTGCAAAAATTTCCATAAACCTGAACAAAAACATAAAACAATGACTTTTGTGAGCTTCCAAACCATGTATATTTTCTATAAACTATGATTTTATATATTCTTCAAAAACTCATTAATAATTCATGAGGAAAACACAAAAGAAAATCATGACCGTATCGTATCTTTATATGATAAAGATTTCTCCTGATTTACATAAACTTTAGCTTTGATTTTCTCGGCTTAGTCAAGGTTATTTTTCAAACTAACTCCGCCAATCAACTTACCAAGTGGTTCGTTTTTGAAGCCGCATAATAAACTCGCACTTCGTGTTTTATCAGATATAAAAACACCCGGCTTCGCCTCGTGTCTTTATATCTGATAAAACACTCCTGCTCGTTTATTATACAGTACATAAAGGTGGACAATTAGACGTGTGAATTGGATAAGTCCTATACATGGCTTAGAAATGGAAGGTCAATTTGAAAACATTATAAACATGGATACTGAAGGTGCATTGTACTGTTCGAGTATCAGTACAAAAATGCTTGTGATAAGCCATCTGTAAGTTTTTTCCAAAGACATGACACGACGAGAGTCACCATGTCAGGAAGAGATTTGTTTGAGTTTGGGGCATATTATATCTCAAAAGGTTTACGTCCTGTAATGGTATGTCATCTATATTTGTATATACTTCAACGAGTGATTAGAAATACAGTCTCCAATGTATATTTAAAGTGTTTTCGGGATGTTGTCGTTAAGCAATTTATAACTTGAATGTCTTCGCTCGTTGATTTTTGTATGTATAAACAGTTTTTCTGGCTTTTCTTCTACAGGGTGTCCCAAAAAAAAAATCCCCCCCCCCCCAATCGGTTTTTGTACTGCATCTTCTTTAATATTACCCTGGGTGCCAGAGGCTCCGAGTTTGTGTTTGGGAGAGGGAGAGCCTCTGGTCACGCGAGCTTCAAATCTCACTTTGGCGAGTTACTTCCTGTTAATTATTCTCACGGTTGAGTGAAATTTGAAACGCACGTTGCTATGTTACGATTGTTCAAAGTCCTCGACAGGCAGCAAAGCATACTTCGTTTATGGATTTTATCTCAATTCTAACTCACTGTGGAAAGAACAATTATCGGGCTTCCTCTGTTCACAAAAACTAGACTTTCGCTTTGGTATTTTAGTGAGCTGAAACGGCAATCCGAGACTCAGAGGTGTGTGGTTTAAGTTTTTAATATTTTTAATTACTTCCTGTTGATTATTCTCACGGATAGCTCACTCGTTCATTACTTCGTTTTCGATAAGGAAACTGTGGATTTTATCTCAATTCTAACTCACTGTGGAAAGAAGAATTATCGGACTTCCTCTGTTCACAAAAACTAGACTTTCGCTTTGGTTTTTCAGTGAGCTGAAACGGCAATCCGAGACTCCGAGGTGTATGGTTTAAGTTTTTAATATTTTTAATTACTCACAGTCACGCGTGACTTGCTTTGATTAACCAATAGTAACGCCACAGTAACGCTTTCAGAAATTTAGGCCAATCAAAAACCGAGTTCAGATATTGAACTCGCCAAAGTGAGATTTGAAGCTCGCGTGACCAGAGGCTCTCCCTCTCCCAAACACAAACTCAGAGCCTCTGGCACCCAGGGTACTTTAATATGGGTACAAGAAGTAAATTTTTATATCACGCCGAAAGCCCATCACTTCTTCTTTGTTGTCTGACATTTTCAGAGCTAAATAGTTATTTACTCGCTTCCTGGAGTCATTTAAAGAAGCAACACCAAAATTTGAACTTATCCAAATTATGCAAATTATGTATGCTACCTACAGATTTGGAAAAATACAGGGTGTCCCAAACGAATGTCGCCCATCCCGTTTTTGTCCACAGCTTTGTTTGAGTGCGGAATACAAGTTTGAATATATATGCATGTGAAAACTGATCACAAGGGAATAAAGTTTGATTCCAAATGAAGCAATGCGGCATCAAATCATGTGGGGTTCCTTGGGGTAATAACAGTGCTCATGAGAGTTCCATGCACGTGTTTGCCATGTAGGCAGAAGTGCACTTTACTTCATCCGTCTTAAGATGGTTGGACAACAATTCACTCTCGAGGAAAGAGCATTCATGGTACTTTCCTATCATGAAACAAGAAGCCCAACAAGGACAAGGGAGGCTTTGGGAGAAGATTTCCAAATCTTGACGTAGCATACATAATTTGGACAAGTTCAAATTTTGATGTTGCCTCTTTAAATGACTCCAGGAAGCTAGTAGATAACTACTTAGCTCTGAAAATTTCAGACAACAAAGAAGGAGGGATGGGCTTTCGGCGTGATATAAAAATTTACTTCTTGTATGGGGGGCAATTTTTTTTGGGACATCCTGTACAAATTTGTTGTTTTCACAATTGTCAGAAGCATTTGGATAATAAAATGACTCATTCATATCATAATCACCTTTCGTCTGAATCTATTTTCTCCAGTGTCAAGCGAACTAGTTATGAAAATCGATCAACAGTAAATTCTTTCGGCCCGTGGTCATATATCGTAAAAAACTGCCAGCTCATGCAGCCACTCAAATTGCAGCATTACCTAGGATTCCGCCCACTCCCAACTGATAAAAAATAAATTAAATTATTTTGGCGTACAGACCTTGTTCTCGGTTAAGGAGATTTTCGACTTGCGACAACCACGCGCCTTATTTAATTTTAATTTAATAAATTTTAGTATCTTACCGAAGTAATCCTTGTACTCGGACTTCAACCCAATTTGTAGTATGTCACTCTCAAATACAACACCAGTATTTTTGCAGACGAATCTAGACATTGAAAAATATGCTCGACTTTAGTTACAAGTTGCCGAAACACATGGCACAAGAAAACCACCCCACCCAAGGCAGACCAGACCACGCCATAACACTCTAAACCACACCCTCCATACTTTTCCACACGACACCGCAGTACTACACTCCACGCCACGCCACGCCACGCCACGTCACGCTACGTCACGCCACTACACCGCCACAACATGCCCCTGCACACCACGCACACTACTCTACACCACTAAACACCACATCATTTCACACGACACGACACAGCACCACACTACTCCAGACCACACTATACTACACCACACCACGCTACTCCACACTACTCCAGACCACGCTATTCCACACTACAGCATAGCACACTTCTCCACACTATACCACACCACGCTACTCTACACACCGCACCACACTATTCCACACTACACCGCACCACATTACACCACACTGCAGCACACTGCACACCACCACACCACACCACACCGCACTACATTACACCATACTACACACCACACCACACCACACCACCCTACTCCACACACCACACCACGCTACTCCACACTACAGCACAGCTGAGGACGAACTCGGCGATCGCGCCAGCGCAAAACGTTCGGCAGCGGTGTTCATTCAACATCATTCAACATTGTTGAACGATGTTGAATAACGTTGAAAGCATGAGTGGTCAAATGAATTCAACATCGTTCAACATTCAAGAATGACAATTAATTGAACACGGCTACCACAATAGCTAGAATCGACAATATCCCGCATGGCGCATGTCTCTGTTCAACAAAGCTGAATGAAATGTGGCCAAACGCGTTCAACACCTTTCAACATTTTGAGAACAATAGAAATGTTGAACGCGTGTTGAACGAAAATTTGAACATGTTCAAATTTCGTTCAACATCATTCAACAACGTTCAACATCATTCAACAGGGGTGGCCAAACGCTTTCAACATGTTGAATTCAACAATGTTGAATGAAATCTTGAAAGCGTTTGGTCAGGCCTTTACACGTCAGTACGAAATGGCGAAACAAGGCGGCGGCGCAATGACGAATGTCGTAGTCCTACTCGTAGTCAAAACTAAAGCTCCCAAGTTGACCTACTTTTTAAGATTATCTTCAGCACCAGGTGAAAGTGTGGTTGGTGCACTGCTGTGTACGGTTGTCGTGCTCGTCTCGAATACGTCGACCAGTAACCCCCCGGAGTCGTTTGCCACTACTGGCGGCGTGCTCTGGTTGATGCTCATGTTGATTCCTATAAGATTACGAGCGGCCGGTTCAGGCACCGAGACGGGCGGCGCCGCCGCCGCTGCCTCCGGACTCGCTTGGCCATTCACGGTCGGCTTAACAGGTTCAACAACTTCTTCTTCCGTGATGCCAGCGGCCAGAGCCTTCTTTTTCTTCAGCTTAGCCAGCAGAGAAGACTCTCTCTCGGGGAACGGCGGCATCTCCTCGAGAACAGTAGCCTGAAATATAATTTACAATATTTTAAGCTTCGCCACATTTACGACAAATACACAAATTACACACATAACAAGTACGGTGGCAGGGCATCCACGAGACGTATCTCGGGTCCCGGTACTTACCTCCCCGAAGATTGGATTGGGTGACCGCTTGGGAATAATAATATTATACTAATAATACGTTTAATCAAAGCAATTAAAGCAACTTAAGGCTTTTTATGTTGAAAGACTAAATTCGTTATTTGATGGGGACAATATTCGTACTTATAAACTTGTGTGTCCTAAATGTCGTCGTATAAATGTTATGTCTGTTTGTTCTTGTTAATTATACATTTTGTGTAATATAATGTCATTATTATCATGTATTAGGTTATTTTATTTTTATTTTGAGTGATGATTAGGTGTACTATCTAGTATGGGACCTCGTGTCCTTTTGTAGTTGCACCTGCCTCTTGGCAAATTTTTTAAAATAAAAATAAAATAAAAATAATCAAAGGTTTTGCAGTAAAAATACTGAATTACACAATTGTTTCGTACATTAGATGAATATAAATATTTCCATAATAATAATTGTCTAGGATATACTATTAATTAAAAGACGATTTTACGTATATTTAATTGTAATAAACTTACTGAAGGGTTCAGTTAAAGTTCGTTGCATCACTTGCATGTTATTATTTACATTTCACAATTTGAGATTAAGGGGTCGAGCCGCTACGCACTACGTTCATCAAATGAGAATTTTCTTGTGGTTCCTCGGTCACGCTGCAAAACCTTCGGCGACCGTGCTCTCTCCGTAGCAGGACCAAAGACCTGGAACAATCTACCGCTCTCTGTTCGCAACAGTGATACTGTTAATTCTTTTAAGATTAGACTTAAGACCTTTTTATTTATTTTAGCATTCAAGAAATAGTTTTCTTTGTTTTTTGTTTTTTTTTATACAATAGAGAAATATACAATATACAATTTACAATAGATAATACATATTACATTGTAATTAGATTCTTAAACATTTTTCATCATTTAATATTTAATTGGAATATTGTAAAGCGCTTTAGAATATGTTATATAAATTAAGCGCTATATAAATTATATGATTATTATTAATTCTTTGAACGTTTTCATGGCGATAAAGTAATATAAATAAGTTTTGTGGAAACACCACGTAAAATATTTCTTTGCTAAGCTTTCAGCCTGTTGACTCAGGCATTAAATAGCACGTGGCGTGCCCTATTCGGAGAACATTCTTGATTTTGTTTTCTAATTAATAAAATTAACGTGATACGCCATTGTATTCTTACGTGATTTAATTGATCAGTTGCTTGGTTTATAAATGATGTGAGCCAACAACTTGTTGTCATTGCTCTGATGAAGGCCTGAGTCAACAGGCTGAAAGCTTAGCAAATAAATATTTTACGTGGTGTTTCCACAAAACTTATTTATATTATTATTATTATTTATAATTATGTTATAAAGTGGGTTACTTTTAGATGCTCTAGTCCAGGTTGAACTCACGACTCCTCCCTACGAGTTTCCAAAGATTTGAGCTTTGAAACCTGCAATGCGTCACAGTAAGACATACCAGGATAGATGATCTTGAGGGTCCTCTTTTGAATCGACTCCAAATGGACGGACAAGTAATCCGTTATCGAGCTTGGAACTCGTGTGAGCAGAGCTGTAGTTGATCTCTCCTGTGCTTTGAAGGTTTTTCGCCGGGTTCTCCGGTTTTCCTCCCTCCGTAAAATCAACACCTAACATCTTAGCTGTGACCCGTGGTCTGAACTGTGTCGTTGCCTGGAGATCAACGTGGCCGTGTCGAGGCATATCAAAGGCGTTTGATATGCCTCGATAAGGCCACGTTGATCTGCGTCCTTCGCAATTCAGCCACTGGCTGCAAGCAGGCTTCGAAATAAATTTGAAACGTATACCGGTCACTATGACCGGCGGCCCAATAAATTTGCCGTTCACAGCGGAATTTTTACCGGTCCTTTTTAGTTATACTTGTTTGCGCTCGTCGTTCGCGTGACTCGTGAGTTTAGAAACAATAATATACAACGGGCCAACGGCGTAACCGTTTTCGAGTTTTTAGGTAACGACGGTGAGACAAACAAACACGCACA
Source organism: Corallium rubrum (assembly GCA_964035015.1). NCBI lineage: Eukaryota > Metazoa > Cnidaria > Anthozoa > Scleralcyonacea > Coralliidae > Corallium > Corallium rubrum. The sequence continues at coordinate 13,044,033 of OZ036001.1, forward strand.
CACAGACAGATAAAGGTATTATAAATTTATAATATAGACTATGAATTATATTTGTATATAGGCACAACGCCACAACGCCAGCATATCGTATTAGAATTTGACACATTCGCTGATTTCGCTCTCACTTGGATTCAAAAATTCACCGGTCATGCATGTCCGCCAAGCGATGGTATTTGCTGGTCAAACTGTAAAATTTTACCGGTCAGTGACCGGTGACCGGCACTTATTTCGAAGCCTGGTTGCAATTAAGGGTGATTAGCCCCAGTCTTTCATCCTTTATCCTAACACTGGCAATTTTCCATCAGCATAATAAAGACTTATTAACCGAGTGTGAGGTCTGTACGGGAAAGTATTTGCCTGAGGTTTTCGTACAGACCGAGCGACGAAGGAGCGAGGTTTGTGCGATAAAACCGAGGGCAAATACTTTCCAGTACAGACCGAGCAAACGAGGTTAATAAGGAATTTATTATATGGCTATTGGTTCGTTTTATTTTTAAGCTTCTAGCGTTGTTTTCGTCTTCGGAGTATGTTGTTTACCTTACCTGTTGACTTTTTCGTGTCGCTTCTTGGCCTTCTTATTTACACCAGTTCGGCTTTTATTTGTCGTGTTTTTAGACAAACAGTTTTAAAGAAAACCAGCAGTGATGTTCCAACACATTTTATTGTTCAGAATATTTGAATAAAGATACCTATTTCTCTTTTATTTGTATTCAAATCAACTCAGAAATGTTCCCGCCAAAACTTACAGGGCCGAGAAAAAGCGTATTGACCAGTCGGTCAATATCGTAAAATCCCGACCTCTCAGGAACCAATCAGCGTGCGTCGTTTTGCGTACGGACCGGAAATCAAACCCAGCCATATAATAAGAATACATAAAACATTACTCTTATAGGGAAACACGCTACAGTAATCTTACCAGCACGTAAAGTAAATGCCCATAAAGATCGGCCGTTCATATTTTAACTACTACATAAAACATTACTCTTACAGGGAAAAACGTTAGAGTAATCTTACCAGCACGTCTTGTGTTGCAATAGTACTCAGCTGGTAATACTCCAACGCACGCTGTTGAATTTCAGCATCACTGCTACGTAAATTACTGTTCTGCTGCAGAACCTACAAGTAGAAAACAGAAACTGAAAGCCCTGACAACCTTTGCCATTTCTAGACGACTAAACTGCATTGTTTTATAGATTGGGACCACAGCCATGCAGATCTCCGTTTAACAAGGGTTATAATTAAAATCTTTATGATACAGTAGCTGGGACCTCAGCTTAGCATCCGCTAAGGAGGGGTGTCCGCTCAATACGGGTGTGAGCTTATACAAGAGATGTCCGCTCATGAGAGGGATGTGTGGTCAATAGGGGTGCCCGGTTCTAAGAGGTGTCCGCCCAAGAGAAGCGTCGATTCATGAGGCTTGTCCGCTTAAGAGGAATGTCTGCGTAAGAGAGGTGTCCGCTCTATAGAGAGGTGTCTGTTTAAGAGGAATGTCTGCTTAAGAGAGGTGTCCGCTTATGAGGAATGCCTGCGTAAGACAAATGTCTGCCCTAGAGGAATGTCTGCTTAAGGTGTCCGCTCTAGAGAGGTGTCTGCTTACAGTAAGATGAATGTCTGCTTAAGAGAGGTGTCCACTCTAGAGAGGTGCCTGCTTACAGTAAGATGAATGTCTGCTTAAGAGAGGTGTCCACTCTAGAGAGTTGTCTGCTTAAGAGAAGTGTCCGCTCTAGAGAGTTGTCTGCTTAAGAGAGGTGTCCGCTCTAGAGAGGTGTCCGCTTATAGTAAGATGACTGTCTGCTTAAAAGAGGTGTCCACTCTAGAGAGATGTCCGCTCTAGAGAGGTGTCTGCCTCAGAGAGGTGTCCGCTCTAGAGAGATGTCCGCTCTAGAGAGATGTCCGCTCTAGAGAGGTGTCCGCTCTAGAGAGATGTCCGCTCTAGAGGTGTCCGCTCTAGAGAGGTGTCCGCTCTAGAGAGATGTCCGCTCTAGAGAGGTGTCCGCTCTAGAGAGATGTCCGCTCTAGAGAGATGTCCGCTCTAGAGAGATGTCCGCTCTAGAGAGATGTCCGCTCTAGAGAGGTGTCCGCTCTAGAGAGATGTCCGCTCTAGAGAGGTGTCCGCTCTAGAGGTGTCCGCTCTAGAGAGGTGTCCGCTCTAGAGAGATGTCCGCTCTAGAGAGATGTCCGCTCTAGAGAGATGTCCGCTCTAGAGAGGTGTCCGCTCTAGAGAGGTGTCCGCTCTAGAGAGATGTCCGCTCTAGAGAGATGTCCGCTCTAGAGGTGTCCGCTCTAGAGAGGTGTCCGCTCTAGAGAGGTGTCCGCTCTAGAGAGATGTCCGCTCTAGAGAGATGTCCGCTCTAGAGAGATGTCCGCTCTAGAGGTGTCCGCTCTAGAGAGGTGTCCGCTCTAGAGAGGTGTCCGCTCTAGAGAGGTGTCTGCTTTAGAGGAATGTCTGCTTAAGAGGGATGTCTGCTTAAGAGAGGTGTCCGCTCTAGAGAGATGTCCGCTCTAGAGAGGTGTCTGCCTCAGAGAGGTGTCCGCTCTAGAGAGATGTCCGCTCTAGAGAGATGTCCGCTCTAGAGAGATGTCCGCTCTAGAGAGGTGTCCGCTCTAGAGGTGTCCGCTCTAGAGAGATGTCCGCTCTAGAGAGGTGTCCGCTCTAGAGAGATGTCCGCTCTAGAGAGATGTCCGCTCTAGAGAGGTGTCTGCCTCAGAGAGGTGTCCGCTCTAGAGAGATGTCCGCTCTAGAGAGGTGTCCGCTCTAGAGAGATGTCCGCTCTAGAGAGATGTCCGCTCTAGAGAGATGTCCGCTCTAGAGGTGTCCGCTCTAGAGAGGTGTCCGCCCTAGAGAGGTGTCCGCTCTAGAGAGGTGTCCGCTCTAGAGAGATGTCCGCTCTAGAGAGATGTCCGCTCTAGAGAGATGTCCGCTCTAGAGGTGTCCGCTCTAGAGAGGTACCTGCTTACAGTAAGAGGAATGTCTACTTAAAAGAGGTGTCCGCTCTAGAGAGGTGTCCGCCCTAGAGAGGTGTAGAGAGGTGTCCGCTCTAGAGAGATGTCCGCTCTAGAGAGATGTCCGCTCTAGAGAGATGTCTGCTTAAAAGAGGTGTCCGCTCTAGCGTTTTTAAAGTGGCAGGGATCACAGACAGGTGGCCGCTTAAGGTAAAGGTGGTAAAAACGTGTCGACTGTGCTGAGAAGAGTGATAGAGAAGCTCACGGTGGAAGAACTTACCTCTTGTATCTGAGGCTTGATTTCGGGGAAAAGATTAATAAACTTCACATAGGTTGAGAGTAATAGACCTCGCGTGGCCGACGTACAAAGAGGGAACTTGCTGTGGAGTAAGTGAAACTGAACCATTGGACTGAAAAAAAAGAAGAACAAGGACAGGTCAAAACGTCAGTATTTCGTTCCCAAAAAAATCGTTATTTGTTTTACTAAAACAACCTCACTATTGATTTAGTAAACACGAAATAACAATGAAAATTACGAGGTAATAGCCCGAGTGATTTTTGTTGTTCTCGAGTGTTTGTAACCCCCGGTAAAACACGATACACGAGTTTATGAAATAGCTTCTCAGTCGTCTATTATGTAGTAAAATTCGCGAGGAGAATAGACAATGGTGTATATTAGTGTCTAATGTCTCGTGTTGAATTTATAATTAAGAAATGTAGTGATAAATGGTTCTTTGTTTGTGCCGTTTATTATCTGATTTCTTAATTATGAATTCAGCGATGATTTTTGTAAACATGGAAAGAAAGAACTGTAAAATATAACCCTAATATTTTAACAAAATTTTTACGCCTGCCTCAGTAAACACCGCTGCCAAACGTTTGCGCATGCGAGAATTCGCTGAGTAAACATTACAAGAGAAGTGGGAACTAGCCGTGGCGACAACAACCAGACAGTGAAGACTAATAAGACTCGACTATTCATTTGTGTTTTAAAAAAAGGCTAAAGAAAATTACGAAGGGGTAAATTCAGAATATGTTACAATATTGACAAGGAAGCCATGCACAAATTACCTACCTTATCTCTTTGGTAGTATGCTCATAATATTAACTTTTGTGTCGGACTCTCGGACCAGTCCAAATATCTCAGTGTTTTCCCGCTCTTTTTCCGAGGACGAGCTCGGACGTCGCACATGCGCAAAACGTTTGGCAGCGGTGTTGCCTCAGTATAGCCTGGTGGTGTGACCTGCAATTTTGTTCATCTCAATATTTTTTAAGAAATATCATCATATCCTTAAATTTTTCTTTCTTGCTCGTTCCCTTTTTCTTTAAAAAACAAGACGCCTGCTCAGGCGTTCACTCGGGCTACTGATTTCTGAAAGCTTCGCGAAGCCTGTGCGTATTATAGCAAGGCTACATGACAATGGCAATGCATAATTGCATAGATTTTCATGTTAAATCTAAACAAGGCCGTTTTTCTGAAAATTAAACAACGGATCTAATATATTTAGTAGACAAAACCTATAGTGTCGGATTCGGCAAATTCAAGCGATCATTTTGATATAAAATTTATTTAAATTCGGACAAACGGAAATATTTAAACATGTTTTAAAACACACGTTTCCAAATGTAATACGACACGCGATATCTAGACATGCACTGAACATGTTCAACATATTGATATCTTACTGGTAATTTGCTCTATTCGGTGCTTATTATTATACTTGCATTTTGTAGTTGTCGGATTATAAAGCAGCAAAGCCAGGACCAACCTGTTTTGAAATAGCTCGTCATCTTTTACGTATACTAAGTCTACCGTGATCGCCGGCGTGTCCAGTTGACATGTAAACATTGTAAAGCCTTTGTAAGCATGTTTATGATGAATAGCTATGAATTGAAGACAATTGTCAGCCGAATTACTGATCAAATAGTAACTCGGTCACTTGCAAAGCTATTCAAACAAGTAAAAAACTGAGAAACAGTGAAATGTCTTGCAAATATTAAAAAAACATCGATAAAATGGCAATAAAAGCTTCGTTCAAAAGAGACAACGGCCAAACCTCGGTTTTGCAATTATTAAACATGACTGTTCGCTGACGTCCTTCACTCCTTCAGCTTAAAGTTTCCAATTATTTTGAATACACCTTGATCGCTGACAGTCCAACTACTCTGACATATTTGTTTGAGACGACTGCTGGGTAGTGTGCCAAGAAATGTTGGAGAAATATTCAAAAACATCGATAAAATGGCAAGAAAAGCTTCGTTCAAGAGATTTCAAGAGACAACTCGCCATTAAAGTGAAATCTCGGTTTCGCGAAGCCTGTCGGGTAAATACCTCGACGCGAAAACAACAACCAGACCGAAACCTAGACTCGGCAACCACAGGTAGCCCGAGTAATTAGAGTTATTAAAACTGCAGTTTTTTATTTCAAATATTCAACTAGGATTAAAACTATATTTTGATCGACAGGAGTGGCTATTTCCAGGCCCCGAAGGAAAAAGAGCGCAAATGGGTCGCATTAATGTTTTCTAATCAGGGGGTATTTACAAAAATTCATCTAAAAGCGAGGGGTTATTACGTTTATATACAGGGGGTGGATAAAAAAAGTGGCCATCATTAAAAATATGGTTAATGTGGAATAACTATTATTCGAGAAAAGAAAAATATGTAAAGTGATATGTTTTAGAATGCATGCATCAATATCTGCTCAAATATGATATCCAATTCTAATTTTGTTATTGGTTTAAAAAATACATTAACTTTGAAAGCATGCCACGCTGGGAAGCTGTAGTGAAATCAAGTGAAATGGCAACAAGATATCTAACTATTTTGCTGTTATAACACTTTCATAGTATACAAACTCCATTATTCATTTTGAAGACCAGTTGGAATAAGTCGAACTAAGATTCACTTCATTTGTTACAAGATTGAAAATCATGAAAAATTAATATTTTTTTTAATTCAATGGATAAAATTAGTATTTGATATCATATTTGAGCAGATATTGCCGCATGCATTCTAAAAATATATAACTTTACATATTTTTCTGTACTCCAATAAAAGTTATACCATGCACATTAATCATACTGTACTTTCAATGATGGCCACTTTTTTTTTGTCCATCCCCTGTATTTCTACAATCCTGGACAAAAGTGCTTGGGACACTATGCGAAAATCGTCAAAATCGGCAAATTGGCCCAACAATTTTGTCCAGGATTCTGAAAATGACGAATTTATGAATTTTCAATAAAACACAGCTGGAACAAACTGCGCAGAATCGTCGCGTCCAAATCATTTTTTTTCTTCGATTTTGTTTAATTCGCCATTTTCAGACAATCCTGGACAAAAGTGCTTGGGACACCATGCGAAAATCGTCAAAAGTGGCCCAACAATTTTGTCCTGCATAAGCGTAGAGTTTTGTTTTCCGTCTAGGGGGGGCTGAAGTGCTGAACAGGGCCTTTCTAAGAATTTTCCCGTGGGGGGCGTTTACAAAAAGGGATTCGTCTAGGGGGGTCCGGGGCATGCCCTCCCGGAAATATTTGAAATTTAGAGTCTTGGAAATGCCATTTCCAGCATTCTGAGGGGTAATTTTTAAGAACACTGAAGGTCATGAAATGTCATAAAAACTAGTTAAAATACAACACATTTCAACAATTTTTCAATGTTGTGTTTACTGGGTTGACTTATCACTGTATATGGGTGTTTTTGGCTGACAGGAATGAGGCTGTAACAGTTACTTTAGCCCAACGAGTAACCTACAATTTGTGAATGGTGATTGATGAGTCAGTTGCTGCAAAATTTCGGGGGAGGGGGGGGGGCAACCCCCCCAATTGAGATTTCTCCGGGGGACTAAAGCCCCTCAGCCCCCCCCCCCCCCCCAATACTCTACGCCTATGTTGTCCTGTATTTCTAGTTCAGCTTCGTTACCTTGATCTGTGATCACCAGCAATGAGATTACCAAACTCTCCAAGGATATATCCACCAACGCGAATCATGTTCTCGTGACAAGTAGGTGACTGAAGTGCTTCGAAGACTGTCTTAGCGGCGTAACCTTGGATATCATCTCTGTTGATAACCACTTGAATGACACGAAACCACACCTATCGACATGTACACGAAACACATCAATTTGACAAAACCTTGCAACGAGTGATAAGTCAAAAACATGGTTTACCGGCTACTTTACACGGTAACTCAGCGATACGCAACCTTTTAAAAGTGTATATGAAATGAGAATTAAGTTTGTTTAATTTGGAAGAACTCTTGATATTGTAAAGTAATATCTTCTACAATTTTTCCATATCTTACTTCATTCTTGAGATATTACTATTTGTTTGACATGTAAATGATCACACTGCATACGCCACATTGTATAATGAGTTACTGAGAAATCGTGTATATCATTGACATTAAATTATTAATCTGTTAAATTGCTTGAACCTGTGTTTGTTTAAAGTCATGAGACAAATACACCTAGGCTACATGCCCAGTTTCGTGTGACTTTGTTTGAAAACTTCAACAATATTCCTAATTTTCCAACAACTCATTATACAGTGTGACGTATGCAGTGTGATAATTTACATATATATCTCAAGAATGAAGTAAGATATGGAAAAACTGTAGAAGATGTTACTTTACAATATCAAGAGTTCTTTCAAATTAAACAAACTTAATTTTCATTTCATATACACTTTAATTTGGCTTACAAACCATGTATATGTTCTTATTAACTATCATTTCACATCGTATATATTCACCGTGAAAGTGACGAAATATCAAAATATCATTCAATTCAATGGATTTTGCTAGGCACAGCTTTATTAAGGATTGTTTTAGTCCTGCTAAATGTAGTCGAAGAGATTAATTGGTCCTTAGCGTATAGGATCCAAGAAAGGTTGGAACTATTTCCAGGTCTGACGCGTGATATCAGACTTGTATATAATATTTTGTGAATAGATAATAATGATACAGCTTCTGAGCTTCTGGTATAGTTTTGCTTTGTATACGTTTAGTGTCGGATACGAATTGCGATTGGTTTATGACAATAAACAGTATTTGGTACGAGATTGTGGTTAAAGTGCCTATCTCATGCTTGGGGACTTTGAATATTTGTAATCTTTAGATCGTTCTGAGAAAAATTGTAATATATCTTGTCAGACGAAAATTTCATCTTCATGGGCTTTTTCGCTGTTAAAGGTTCCGGAAGTGATGTCAAAGCAGGAATTTAGAAATAGGGTTTAATATACACATATTCCTGCTTTGACGTCAAAATGACATCACTTCCGGAACCTTTAACAGCGAAAAAGCCCATGAAGATGAAATTTTCGTCTGACAAGATATATTACAATTTTTCTCAGAACAATCTAAAGATTACAAATATTCAAAGTCCTCAACCATGAGATAGGCACTTTAAAGGGTATTGGCAATAAAAATTAAGTTTGTCTCATTTGAAAGAACTCGTCAAATGGTATAAGAAGACCTTTTACAATTTTTCCGTATCTGTTTTGGTTTTGGAAATATTTTGACTAAAGACAGCGTGCTGTCCGCCATCTTGGAATTATTTTCGATATGCAAAATTATGCATGTGACGACATAACCAGGGTAAAGTGAAATTTTTATCTTGTCAACCTTGTGACATTATGAGCTAGAAACTCGATTTTTTGTTGCGCTATTTCCATTTTAAATTGACCCACAACATTTAAAAGCCTTCCGCGGAAATTTGGTCACCCACGGAGTAGATTCGTCAGGTTTACCCTGGTTGTGACGTATCCAATTTCCTAGTTAATTAGACCCAATATTACAACAAGATGGCGGACAGCACGCTGTCTTTGGTCGAAATATTTCCAAAACCAAAACAAATACGAAAGAATTGTAAAAGGTCTTCTTATACCATTTGACGAGTTCTTTCAAATGAGACAAACTTATTTTTTATTGCCAATACCCTTTAACCCGGCCAGTCAAAAATAAAAGTCCATGCAGCCTTACCTCTTCACTAACGTAATCTCCCGCCACTCGTATCAAGCTCAAAATCGTATCGACGTACCACTCGTAGTCCGTGGCGTATTTCTCGGCCAGAATAGCAACCTTTAAAACCTACAGTAACGTAAAAAAACCCAACAAGGCACTTATTAAAGTGGCTATGACACGAAAATTAAGTTTGCCTTATTGGAAAGAATACCTACTGTAAGATGACAAAGTGACATCTTTTGGAGTTTTTGGTTTCCTTGCTTCGTTGTTGAGATATTTCAGTTTAACCCTTTATCGCCCAACGATATCTTTAGTATTTTACTCCGGCTAACGCCAGACGATTTTACTCGTCAATGGAGTGGCTAGTGGGCGATAAAGGGTTAATATTAAGGTGTTACTCCGAGTGACGAACCATACCGGACAAGTAGAGAAAACTCTACTTGGCCTGGCTAGGTAGGATTCGAACCCGCGACTTTCGGTTTTCTAGTCCGATGCTCTACCAACTGAGCTTTAGAGGTCAAAGTTGGGAGCTGAAGGTCGAATGATAGTACTTCGGGTTCGAATCCCAGCTGGGCCAAATAGAGTTTTCTCTACTTGTCCAGCATGGTTCGTCACTTGGAGTAACACCTTAATATTATTGACCTCCACCCAAGTTCACTGTCCCACAATAATCATTTGAAATCGTCATGTACGAAGGCTGTTGTCTAGATATTGAAGAAACTAGTCTGTTTCAAAATATCAAAAGGCCTAAGTACTATCATTCGACCTTCAGCTTCCAACTTGACCTGTAGCTCAGTTGGTAGAGCATTGGACTAGTAAACCGAAGGTACAGTTAGTGTACTTTGATTTATTTAGTTAATAATTGACAAAATGTTGCCTATCTTGTTAATGTTACCGTTGTTGGTTTGTTGTCTTCTACGTGTTATCACGTTATGTATCTAATTTAACTACCTAAAAGACGTTATATAAAATCGTTCATGACTGCATTGATAGCTACTGTATATACATAGTTACATAATTTATAAAATTACAGTAAATACTGGTCTTATCAATTAGTACTGTCAGAAAAGAAAATTAGGAACTGTATATTCAGAACCTGTAGCAAATTCTGTGAAAGAACTGTAACTGTGATTTAGGTATTCAACGGTATTTAATTAGTAGAGTTGTACAATGTACAGTAAGTGTAATTCCAATTAAGTCCAATTTTTTTCAGATTTCCATTAAACCTTCAAAATTTTCTGCAAAAATTTCTGTGAAAATTTGGACCCAAAACAATTTCTAGTAACTACGTTCCCAAGTTCCGATACTTTTTCCACCTCTGAGGAGCACGCAGTCCAGTTATATATATAGGTCAGTGGTTATACGTCTTTGCTATTATCAAACCAAACTTAATTCATTCAGAAGCAACACCATACAACATGTAGAATTTCAAGTGATTTCGTTGCGATCATAACAGCCATGAACCTTCAGATAAACACAGAAACTATGACATGTCAAGAAATTTAAAAAAAACCCAAAATTTTTGTCAAGAACATTATAAATAAAAGGATTCGTAAGTGAATATTGTTCTATATACGGCTCGAGCAATTGATGGTACCGCCACCATCTTTTTCGGTACCGTGACTACATTTAACCACAATGTTTTGCGACCTCAAATCAGCTCAAATAACAACTAAACATTGTTTATCATGCTAAGATGGATTAACTAAGCAAGAACTTCATTCCTACTAAAGTTGATCGTTTTAAAACCATATCTTCCAATAATTCTGCAAGAAACAATATTTACTGCACGCAAAGGATTGTGGTTAAATGTACAAGTCGCCATCTTTTTCGGTACGGTCAATTTTGGTTCAATTTTCATATATCACTCGTATATAGTGTAAATCCTTAATTGCTCGCGATGATCATATGATTTTCTATGCCTTACCATTTCTTCCCTAATGGAGTAATCCGCATGTTCCAAGTAGCCAATCATCTCCGATACGATTTCCTCCGCATTCGATTTGTCGCACATTGAATACAGCAGGTCAGCGGCCCTCTGTCGCACACTAACATCTCGCTCGTCCTACAAGCCAACAAAAAAATAAGGAAAAGTGGGTAAATTTACACTCTGCAATGCCGCGTGCAAAATTTATTTGCGTGCTTATATGTGGGGTTTTAACGTATTTAAATAGAGCAGAAAAAATCAGTTAATAAGTTATTTTGCCGTTTTTGATTTAGTCAAATAGTTCCTGACATATTGGCTTCAGAACATGCCAATTCTCAAAAATTTCTGTCGTTCACTTTAACACCTTGGGGGCCTGGGACTCAGGAACCTAAGCCGACTGTTTTCTTAGTTGGAACTAGCGTGCGTACTGGAAAACGGGTGTGAGCTCGACATTTCGATTTTTCAGTCAAATATATGTGTTTTTGTGAATCAATAAGCCGAAACGTAGTTGTTTTGGATTGACTTGTTCCTGAGTCCCAGGCCCCCAAGGTGTTAAAGTGAACGACGGAAATTTTTGGCGAAAAGCCGAAATTGGCATGTTTAAAGGCTTATATCTCAGAAACTATTAAAGTAAATTACAAACGGCAAAATAACTTATTAACTAACTTTTTTTGATCTATTCAAATACGTTAAAACCCCACAAGTGATATAAGCACTTTACACGAAAACTAGAAGTTACTATCGCAAGTGAAATGCTGCCTCAAATGCCAATCGACCAACTCTACGTTTTTTTTCGTGCTTCCCAACTTCCCGCGTGCATCCATAACTGGATGGAGCACGCCAAACCATGAGCTACTTCAAAAGTAGACGTACCTTGAGAGCCTTTACTACGGTTTCTTGGTGTTTTCTTACGGCATCAGAAGAATAATCAGATTGAGACATCGCACACAATCCTTCTAAAGCTAGGTACCTACAGATAAAGAAATATGTGGTATTAGCATATACCTCAACTGTAAATTGTCCAGTCAGAAAGCTTGATTTGTACCACGTCACCAGTCAATTAATCATGTTATTATACGCGTGACAAAATTACTACATTCTGATTGGTTGAGAGGAGTACTATTATTTTATTAATTGTACTGCAGTACAATTGATAAAAATAGAGATGGCTCTGGGAACGATGTTGACAATAAAATTCAAAATGGCGGCCAATTCTGCAATGGAAAGTTTTCACATTTCTAACGATTTGTGGTACATTATGAAGAACATACATACATACATACATACATACTTTATTAAATACTCCCAAAGGGCTTTTCAGTAGTTAATTACAAAGAAATCAATAAATATTAAAATATGTAACTATATATCTAATAAATTATTTAAGAAGAAAACGTTTAAAATCTGTCTTAAAACTTTTTAGTTGCTCTTTGTTCTTAATATCATCCTTAACATATCACGCACTGGCAGCCACTTTAGCTGTTCTAAAACCGGTGTTATATGGTCGCACTTCTTAGTACCAGTGATTATGCGTGCGGCAAAGTTCTGCACATTTTGCAGTTTAGCAATGTTCTTTTTTGACGTGTAAGCCCATACGCAAGAACAGTAATACATGCTGCTGAAGACTAGGGTGTTAATGACGGTTATCAGAGTCTTTTGATCTAGGACGTGTTTCACGCGATTGATCTGACAGAGGCTCCCCATGCACTTGGAAACTACTTGCGTAACATATTCGTCATATGTTAAATTAGAATCTAGTATGATTCCAAGATCTTTCGCGAACGGTAATGGTGAAATATCTTTACCAAGAAGCGATACATGAACTAAAAATTCCATGTAAATATTTTGAAATGAGTACAGAGAACACCCAGAGTGAAAATTTTTCTTGTCAGGTGATGAAACAAGATGTTTTTAAAGGCGTGAGTGAGTACGAAACGTACGTGTCGTAATTTTGTCATGCATATAATAAATGAGTAATCATGTGACTTTGCTCGTACAAATAAGGATTTACACTACTCGTGATATTTGAAAATTATGCCAAATTGTACTCATTTGTAGTGTAAATCCTTAATTGTACTCGCTATCATATGATTACTATAACGTGGAAGACTGTGTCCTAATTGTAGGACTACTGGCAGACCTTTCTGCTGCTAAGAATGTGTATTCTTGCAAATCTGTAATTTTATGTCAAATCTTTATTTTAGTAGTGTATGCGGGGGTTGGCCTAGTTGGGACTTACAGTCCGTTCGCTAGCCCCTTATCTAACTCACTTAACACTTTTGTTGTTTTTAACGTATTTGTAACTTGTCTTTTTTATTGTATTGTATTCAGTGAGTTTGATTAAACCTTCTATATTCTAGAATACCCCGCTACAGCGGGGTATGGCACGCACGATTTACTAAGCTGTCAACAAATGGTGGAACAAGAAGACGTTCGGCCTGTACATTTAGATATTGACAAGAAAATTGTTAGGTTACAAGAAAATAAGAATTCAGGGAATACAAAGAATGCAACTAAGAATGCATCCAGAAGCCTTGAGACGACACTTATTACCAACAGAATGGAAACAGACAATGAAAAGCTGACAAAAGTTACGCTAACTCTTAAAATTATTTAATTTTTTTTGGAAAGATTATATGTTTCGGTATAATATGTAAATTATAGACCCTTCGCTCGGGGTATTCCACAAAAATATACCCCTCGGGATGAAATATCCCTCGGGCTTCGCCCTCTGGTTATTTTATCCCTCGAAATATCCATTTTATTTAATACGGTACGGTAGAGTTTTCAAATGGCCGTCCAAAATTTACAAAGGCCGTCGTCCAAAAGACGGCTGGCTAGCTAAAACCATGTGTCTGGGCTTTGAGAAAACTTGAAAGAAACACTTGGAAGACGTTGGATATTGCAAACTTCATATCCTTTACCTTAAATTTGTTTCCTTATGAGTTAAAAATTGCCCCAGCTGGTTGCAGGCCCGTATAAGTAAACTCTGCTCGCTACACAAAATAAATCAGAAATATCCATTAGCGAAACTCTCCATAGCCACAAAGCCGTGGGCCCCCCCCCCCCCCCGCCTTTTTTATCAAACGACTCTAAGGGGCTGTTTACATGGGAGGCGGGACGGGACGTTAAACGGGATTTCGCCATGCATGTATATCTCTCTTATTTATCCCGTTCCGTTTATATGGAAAGATGTTTGCCTGGACGTTTTTCATCCCGTCCCAGCAAAGCGGGATCCCGGTTTTCTCAACCGGGATCCCGGCAAATCCAAGACAATTTTTCTCATGTAAACACTCCGTCCCGCTTTGCTGGGACGATATTCTGCTGACTTTGCAAGATCTGTCATGTGATGCAAAAACAAAAATGGCTTCTACAGAGAAGAGGAGTGCCTAGTCCGAACGTTTTGTCAAGAAATAATCCACTGTAGAAGTTATAAAATATATTGGCAGAAATATAATTCACCTTGCTGCAACATACGTACAGTTTATCCAATCAAATAGCTTAGTTTCCTTAAAAAAAGAGAAATACCAAACATGTCCAAATCATAATAGTGGCCGCTGTCATGATTTCTTTTTCGTATGTATTATAATCTGTCTTCTCCGAATGTTTTCTCGAGTAATAATATACATGAAAAAATTTCTCAATTCTGATTGGGTGAGAGGAGTGCAATTTTAGTGTAATTCAGTGCAGAAAAATGAAATAAAGTGCAAATTTTGTAATTTTTTAAATTTGTACAAAAATAATTTTTTACTAGAAAAAAAGCTGCTCCTGTTAATTTTTTTTCTTCATGTATACTTATTTGAACAAAGCATTTTGATTAGAAAGATTCTCTTTATGATAAAGATTTTCATCTATATTATTAATAAGTAATAGCATGATTTCTCGTGCAATTTTGATAAAAAAAAGGAACTCGTGAGTTTTTCGAAGACCTCAAATAGCACTCGTCCTTCAGACTCGTGCAATTTTGATAGTCTTTGAAAAACTCACTCGTGCATGTTTTTTCCAAATTGCACTCGAAACCATGCTATTACCTATACAAATAAACCACTGTAGTAGCTTCAAATATACACTGGAAGAAAGATAATTCATCTGGCTACAACATACGTATAGTTTATCCGACCAAATAGCTTAGTTTTCTTAAAAAAAGCGAAATACCGAACATGCCCAAATCATAATAGCGGCCGCTATTTGAAATTCTTTTTCGTATGTATTATAATGTCTTCTCCGAAACTTTTCTCGAGAAATAAACCACTGTAGAAGCTATCAAATATATTGCAAGAAAGATAATTCATCTGGCTATACGTCGGTTTATCCGACCAAATAGCTTAGTTTTATTAAAAAAGCGAAATACCGAACATGCCCAACACGAACTAGAGATGCTTGTTGAACGTCCCGGGTATTCCAGGGTGAAATCGTCCCGGTAGAAACATTCTCATGTAAACCCGGGATAAAAAACGTCCCGTCCCGCCTTCCATGTAAACACCCCCTAATTATCAAAAAAGTTAGGCCCATTTAAGTCATTCCTTTTAGCGATGACATTCTGACAAGTATCTTAGTAGGTTGCGACTAGCGCGGTTGTTTCCCTACTACAGTAAGTACGAAATAATCTTACCAGTCCATATGAATGATCAAGCTGATTGCTTCAAACAGCACAGCATTCTTTGCATTAGAGTGTTGGACTTTCTTTGATTTCGGCGGTTCCTGGATAGAACAAACAGCACTTCGTGTTAGAGTGTTGACTTTCGCCATAACTTAATAGTCATGTGGGGTGTTTTGAGCCTTTTGATTGGTTAAATCACATTCACTCAGTTTGCAAATAGCAATCTCGTTCCCAGAGCCCACGTTCCCCACCCGGGAAACGACAGACTCTGGGATAATCCGTTTCACATTGATATTTCATTGGCTGATGAACACAGTGAACTCTATATAACTCTTCTTCAGGATAACACGAATCCTGTGATGGCGTGAACGGATTATCCCAGAGCCTCTCGTTTCCCGCCCGCTGGGTAAGGGGAACGTGGGTTCTGGGAACGAGATTGGCAAAATGGTTGAAACCTAGTTGCAAATTGTGGTGTCACGAATGACATGAGTATGCTTGTTTTACTGAGGTTTTTAAGTGAACTTTTCTTCAAATTCTTCATGTTCTCACATTCAGATGACTATGTTCAGGGGCGCCGGAAACTAGTTAAGGCGGCGGGGGCAGCCATATAAAAAGGGCACTTTTTCTCAGCATTAATTTTTGCATGTGGTAATTAATATTCGCCAATTTTGCTGTATAGCATAAAATAACCAAAAGCCATTATATAATAAATTGCAATGTATTGAAAAAGTAAATTCAACGACTGAATTGTACATATTGATGCTGCACTCCTATTTACATTTAAGAAAATTAAACATGACATCATAAGTTGTATTATACATAACATGCATGCATGTAACAGACGTTCGGTGGACGTTGGTCAAGCTCAATTACTCAAAAAAAGATTTGAGCCCCAGACAGGGTTCGAATCTACAACCTTGTAATGACTGGTTAATGATGTTAAACAAATGTCAGCCAAGGTAAAACATGACATCCTTAACGAAATCACAAAACACCCACCAAGTTAAAAAGGCCTGCATGAGCAGAATTAAGACAGAAGTAACCCAAGGCAAAATTAGTTTGCTGTCTCCCCGCGGTCTGAAGCAATAAACTAGCTTGTAAGACATTTTCCATGTTAATACAACAGTAATCTAATACAATAATACGAATGGTACTTTCTGTAGAAAACATTCCTCGTACGGAAAAGGGCAATTGTTGCCCCCGTACTGCCCCCGCACCGTGAGGGCAAGGGGGGCAGCTGCCCCCGCTGCCCCCGTGGCTCCGGCGCCCCTGACTATGTTGACGTTTCAAAGGATTTTACCGCCTTAAGAACCTGCTTAAGTCAGAATCGAGTGCTCGAGGTAAACGTTGTTGATCTTTGTTTTGATGTTTCCTGTTTCAAAGAAACTGGCGTCCCAAAATAGTACTTTGTTTTGCTTGGAATTTGTGATGCATATTTTAACTAGTAAACCTTGATATTTTCTTTTAAAATGAGTAAGAAGAGATGGGAATTTTATCGTATTGTGGCTTTGTCGTATTTACAGGCAGTCCGATTTTCATTTTAAGTTGTACTGTTCCTAAACTTTGAATATACAAGGGATTTTTAAGCTTGTCATTTTCAACCAGGTTATCGGCATCAAGTTTCTTATCCAGTCTTTTTACTATCCATGGATATGGAAGCAGTAAGATCAGTAAATAGATAAAGGTAGGTAGGTAGGTAGGTAGGTAGGTAGGTAGGTAGGTAGGTAGGTAGGTAGGTAGGTAGGTAGGTAGGGAGGCAGGCAGGGAGGTGTGCTGCGTAGGGAGTGTTGAAATACAAATCAAAATATAGTAAGGTTTGAGTACTGCTGAAATTATTGAAAATAGTTTGTAACAAGAGAGAAACGTGACGAGGGCCTTCGCTCGAAACGTTACAAACTACGTTCAATAATTTCAGCAGCACTCAAACCTTACTATATATATTTCGATAGGTAGGTAGGTAGGTAGGTAGGTAGGTAGGTAGGTAGGTAGGTAGGTAGGTAGGTAGGTAGGTACGTAAATAGGTAGGTACGTAGGTAGATACGTAGGTAGATACGTAGGTAGGTAGATAGGTAAGAAGGAAGGAAGGTAGAAAAGTAAGTAAGTGAGAAAGTAGGTGGAAAGATACATGTGTAGGAAATGTAGAAAGGTGAGTAGATAGGTACTGTAGGTACAGTATACAGTAGGTAGGTATAAGAAGAAAAAGGTAAGAAGGTAACTAGGTACGGTAGGTGGGAAAGTAGGTGTTAAAGGTAGGTAGGTAAGAGTAGATATACTGTAGGTAAGTAAGTACTGTAGGTAGGTAGAAGGAAGGTAGGTAGGTAAGTAGGTAGGTAGGTAGGTAGGTAGGTAAGTAGATGGGTAGGTAGGTAGGTAGGTAGGTAGGTACGTACGTACGTAGGAGGTAGGTAGGTAGGTAGGTAGGTAGGTAGGTAGGTAGGTAGGTAGGTAGGTAGGTAGGTAGGTAGGTAGGTACAGTAGGTAGGTAGGTAGGTAGAAAGGTGAGTGGGTAGGTAATTAGGTAGGCCAGCAGTCAGCCAGGCAACGAGAGGGAAGGAGGCAGGCAAGAAGAGAAGGAGGCAGGCAGGCAGGAAGAAAAAGAAGGAGGCAGGAAGAAAAAGGAGGCAGGCAGGAAGAGAAGGAGGGAGACAGGCAGGAAGAGAAGGAGGCAGGCAGGCAGGAGGAGAAGGAAGGAGACAGGCAGGAAGAGAAGGAGGCAGGCAGGAAGAGAAGGAAGGAGGCAGGCAGGAAGAGAAGGAAGGAGACAGGCAAGAAGAGAAGGAAGGAGGCAAGGAGGCAGGCAGGCAGGAAGAAAAAGGAGGAGGCAGGAAAAAAAAGGAGGCAGGCAGGAAGAGAAGGAGGGAGACAGGCAGGAAGAGAAGGAGGCAGGCAGGCAGGAGGAGAAGGAAGGAGACAGGCAGGAAGAGGAGGGAGGCAGGCAGGAAGAGAAGGAAGGAGGCAGGCAAGAAGAGAAGGAAGGAGGCAAGGAGGCAGGCAGGCAGGCAGGCAGGAAGAGAAGGAAGGAGACAGGCAGGAAGAGAAGGAGGGAGACAGGCAGGAAGAGAAGGAGGCAGGCAGGAAGAGAAGGAAGGAAGGAGGCAGGCAGGAAGAGAAGGAAGGAGACAGGCAGGAAGAGAAGGAGGCAGGCAGGAAGAGAAGGAAGGAGGCAGGCAGGAAGAGAAGGAAGGAGACAGGCAGGAAGAGAAGGAGGCAGGCAGGAAGAGAAGGAAGGAGGCAGGCAGGAAGAGAAGGAAGGAGACAGGCAGGAAGAGAAGGAGGGAGACAGGCAGGAAGAGAAGGAGGCAGGCAGGCAGGAAGAGAAGGAAGGAGGCAGGCAAGAAGAGAAGGAAGGAGGCAAGCAGGCAGGAAGAGAAGGAAGGAGACAGGCAGGAAGAGAAGGAAGGAGACAGGCAGGAAGAGGAGGCAGGCAGGCAGGAAGAGAAGGAAGGAGGCAGGCAAGAAGAGAAGGAAGGAGGCAAGGAGGCAGGCAGGCAGGCAGGCAGGAAGAGAAGGAAGGAGACAGGCAGGAAGAGAAGGAGGGAGACAGGCAGGAAGAGAAGGAGGCAGGCAGGAAGAGAAGGAAGGAAGGAGGCAGGCAGGAAGAGAAGGAAGGAGACAGGCAGGAAGAGAAGGAGGCAGGCAGGAAGAGAAGGAAGGAGGCAGGCAGGAAGAGAAGGAAGGAGACAGGCAGGAAGAGAAGGAGGCAGGCAGGAAGAGAAGGAAGGAGGCAGGCAGGAAGAGAAGGAAGGAGACAGGCAGGAAGAGAAGGAGGGAGACAGGCAGGAAGAGAAGGAGGCAGGCAGGCAGGAAGAGAAGGAAGGAGGCAGGCAAGAAGAGAAGGAAGGAGGCAAGCAGGCAGGAAGAGAAGGAAGGAGACAGGCAGGAAGAGAAGGAAGGAGACAGGCAGGAAGAGGAGGCAGGCAGGCAGGAAGAGAAGGAAGGAGGCAGGCAAGAAGAGAAGGAAGGAGGCAAGGAGGCAGGCAGGCAGGCAGGAAGAGAAGGAAGGAGACAGGCAGGAAGAGAAGGAGGGAGACAGGCAGGAAGAGAAGGAGGCAGGCAGGAAGAGAAGGAAGGAAGGAGGCAGGCAGGAAGAGAAGGAAGGAGACAGGCAGGAAGAGAAGGAGGCAGGCAGGAAGAGAAGGAAGGAGACAGGCAGGAAGAGAAGGAGGGAGACAGGCAGGAAGAGAAGGAGGCAGGCAGGCAGGAAGAGAAGGAAGGAGGCAAGCAGGCAGGAAGAGAAGGAAGGAGACAGGCAGGAAGAGAAGGAAGGAGACAGGCAGGAAGAGGAGGCAGGCAGGCAGGAAGAGAAGGAGGCAGGCAAGAAGAGAAGGAAGGAGGCAAGGAGGCAGGCAGGCAGGCAGGAAGAGAAGGAAGGAGACAGGCAGGAAGAGAAAGAGGGAGACAGGCAGGAAGAGAAGGAGGCAGGCAGGAAGAGAAGAAAGGAAGGAGGCAGGCAGGAAGAGAAGGAAGGAGACAGGCAGGAAGAGAAGGAGGCAGGCAGGAAGAGAAGGAAGGAGACAGGCAGGAAGAGAAGGAGGGAGACAGGCAGGAAGAGAAGGAGGCAGGCAGGCAGGAAGAGAAGGAAGGAGGCAGGCAAGAAGAGAAGGAAGGAGGCAAGGAGGCAGGCAGGCAGGAAGAGAAGGAAGGAGACAAGGAGGTAGGCAGGCAGGAAATGAAGGAAGGAGGCAGGCAGGACGAGAGAGGAAGAGAAGGAGGGAAGGAAAAAGGAAGAGAAGCCTGTACAGGCTACTTTCAAGCCTTAATTCTTCACCTACCTGCGCCTTGTTAAGAATGGCCTCCAGGGCTTCATTTAATCTTCCTAAAGTGGCAGGATCATCAACTAGAAAAAACGTGAACAGACGTCAGAAGACACAGTACCATACATGTACGGCCACTTTTTTTTGTTCAACCCCCTGTAGACGTAAAACACTCGTGTCAAAGGTACAAAGACTAATGTTTGCAGTAGTCTTACCAGGTGGAGGATACAGTTGTAATAGCTTAAGTAATTTCACACAAAGCCATGGTGCAGGTACGAAATAGTAAGTGTAGTCTTGAAGGTCTGTGTAGGACGCCGTTACGATCTAAAACAAAACAAAACACGCACTTGAAATAAATGACAAGTTGTAATAAAATTATAAAGGAAACAGAGTAAATAAGCAGTAAAAATTATATTACTTGACTACAAACTGAACATTTCAATCAATATATTATTTTTCATTTCTGATTAGCTAATAAACAACAGTATTATACATCTGTAAGTACAGTACAGTACAGTACAGTACAGTACAGTAAAGTGAAGTGAAGTGAAGTGAAGTGAAGTGAAGTGAAGTGAAGTGAAGTGAAGTGAAGTGAAGTGAAGTGAAGTGAAGTGAAGTGAAGTACAGTGAAGTAAAGTGAAGTAAAGTGAAAGTAAAGTAAAGTAAAGTAAAGTAAAGTAAAGTAAAGTAAAGTAAAGTAAAGTAAAGTAAAGTAAAGTACAGTACAGTACAGTACAGTGATGTGATGTGAAGTGAAGTGAAGTGAAGTGAAGTGAAGTGAAGTGAAGTGAAGTGAAGTGAAGTGAAGTGAAGTGAAGTGAAGTGAAGTGAAGTGAAGTGAAGTGAAGTGACACTGCCTATGCAGCACGCTACTTTTATTACACTAAAAGAATTAAGTAAAGTATTGATTTTATGATTTACCCTGCTCAATCGTCCCACAGCCACTTGCACACATCCTTGGTATTCATCTGGGCTTCTTTGAACAAGCGAGTGAATTAAACTTGTTGCTGATGTTACTACACCCTACAGATACAAAATACATATGCAGAGCTAAATTAGGAGAAAATTTTCATAATTCTCCAACACTGCTAAGGTCAACAAAAAAATGTTGACTTACAGTACAGTATGCGGGATTTGAACTTATACCCTCACAACACCAGCTTGCCGCTATACCTAACCTCGAACTATCAAATTCACAAAGATTAGATGTGATTTTATATCCAACTGCACGCATACAGTATCGAACACTTCCTTGCTTCATTGTTGAGATATTATATACAATTATTGGATGAGGTTGAGCAACATGATACTTTGCAAAATGGTACTTTTCAAAATGGTACTTTGCAACATATGGTACTTTTCAAAATGATACTTTGTGAAATGGTTCTTTGCAACATGGTACTTTGTAAAATAGTACTTTGCAACCTGGTACTTTTCAAAATACCGTTACCTTGCATGATAGCTTGTGTTATCAATGCCGAGGTAAGTGTTGTTAACCAGTTTGTTATGCTCATGCCATCAAGTTTCCCATCAGTCTCTTTACTATCCATTGATTTAAGGACTATTCAGCTATGAAAAACTTCTGAAATCTGCTTCCAGCAATGATGTATTTTGTAAAGTACCACATTGCAAACTTGACTATTTGGTAAAGTACTATTTTACAAAGTACCACGTTGCAAAGAACCATTTCACAAGGTACCATTTCACAAAGTACCAAACATTTTGCAAAGTACCATGTTGCAAAGTACCATTTTGAAAAGTATCATGTTGCAAAGTACCATTTTGAAAAGTACCATTTTGAAAAGTACCATGTTGCAAAGTACCACGTTGCAAAGTACCATGTTACAAAGTACCATTTTGAAAAGTACCATGTTGCAAAGTACCATGTTGCAAAGAACCATTTTGAAAAGTATCATGTTGCAAAGTACCATTTTGAAAAGTACCATGTTGCAAAGTGCCATTATGAAAAGTACCATGTTGTAAAGTACCATTATGAAAAGTACCATGTTGTAAAGTACCAAGTTGCAAAGAACCTACTTCACAAAGTACCATTTTGAAAAGTACCATTTCACAAAGTACCACATATTTGCAAAGTTGAAAAATGGTATTTTGGAAAATGGTACTTTGAAACGTGTGACTTTGCAACTGGTACTTTGTGAAATGGAACTTGGCAATGTGGCACTTAGGAAAATGGTAGTTGGTAGCATGATACTTTGCAAAATAATATTTTCTAACATGTTACTCGGCAAAATGGTTCTTTCCAACATGTTACTTTGCAACATGTTATACTTTCTGAAATGGTACTTTGGAAATTGAAACTTGGCAACATGGCACTTTGTTACAACAAATAATACTTTGCAATGTGGTTCTTTGGGTATTTAAAAATAAATAAAATCTGGTACTGTAATCTGGCACTGACTGGAAGTGTTTTATTGATGTTTCCACCACTAATAAAAACGATAATCACACATGCATGATTATTTATGAAATCTCACATGTGTTGATTATTGTGAAATGTATTAGAGTTTACTGCTCTATTTCTGTGGGGAAATAGGACTATTTTTTTATATAATAAACGGAACAATACATGAATGCTTGGCAATATAAAATTCATTTCTCGTGTTGAGCAAGATACCTCACTTGTTCGCTTTGCTCACTCATGAGATATCCTAGTCAACACTCAAAATAAATTTCATATTTCCACGCATCCATGTATTATTCTCTATGTAAACCACATACTAGATGCTTGTCATTTAGTAACTGCACAATCCTTGATGTCCAGTCGCTCTGATGAAGAATGTCCATTTTAATTCGGAATAGGTGAAGAAGGCACAGAGCAGCACACTGTTTCACGCTGTCTGTTGTTTCACCAGAGATCAACAGCTTGGGAATCTCTTGACTGAAAGCCTCGACCATTTCAGTGTTGCCAATGTTAGCAATGCATTGTAAGGCCAGGTTGACGTGTACTGGGTTACGATTGACCAGATCATTCTTGATGTTTTGAATAATCAGACGCATCAGGTCACTATTGGCACTGACTAGAACTGAGATAAACAGATAGCCCTGCAGAAAAGAAAACATCTATTAATCAACTCATAGGCAAAACAAATAATACAGTACGTAACAGTATATACCGTATTTTCTGGGCAATAACTCACGGGTTATCTCTTAATTTTGCTAGGAAACATAATTAGTGTGGGTAATAGGGTGGTGCGGGTAATTTGTTGAATTCTTAAGATGATGCCATCACGAGAACCAGGGACCAAGGATTCTACTTTCATCTTTCAACTACTGGTACTGTACTTTTTTTAAATTTTGTGGTCCCAAACCAAGGGAGCACGGCAGACTGACCTGTATTTCGTGTACGGCATTCCTTCAATTATATTCAGGCATTTTGAATAATACAGTATATTCACTAGCGTATCGCAGGTGCAGGCTATGGCCCAGTTATTTCATTTTAGGAACATGCTTGGGTTTCCTTCGGCCCCGTAGCCCGCGCCTGCGATACGCTAATGATATATACTGCATTATTCAAAATGGCTGAATATAAATGAAGGAACGCCATACAAAGAAGAAATACAAGTCAGTCTGGCATGCTTCCTTGCTCAAACCTATTATTAGCAGCTGCAGGCTATCCGATGGTGTGGGTAATACGCTGATTTATTTTTCCAAGTGACATTTTTGTTGCTGTGCAGGTTATACACCGTGCGGGTTATCGCCCAGAAAATATGGTACTATCAGACAGTAGTAAATTTGTAGATACAAAAGTAAACCCTTCCAATTTCCTATTATTCATACTGATTAAGAAAATTGAAATCAGAGACCAAGGATTCTACTTTCATCTTTCAACTACTGGTACTGTACTTTTTTTAAATTTTGTGGTTCCAAACCAAGGGAGCACGCCAGACTGACAGGTCTGTATTTCTTCTTCTTTGTTCGGTGTTCCTTCTATTACATTCAGCCATTTTGAATAATGCAGTATATTCATTAGCGTATCGCAGGTGTGGGCTACCAGCCCGGTTATTTCATTTTAGGAACGCGCTTGGGTTTCCTTCGGCCCCATAGCCCGTGCCTGCAATATGCTAATGATATATACTGTACCGCATTATTCGAAATGGCTGAATATAAATGAAAAGTAAACACTTCCAATTTCCTATTTTTCATACTGATTAAGAAAATTGAAATTTTTGAACTCTTTAGGCAAGCAGACCTGTATAACAGATGAAGTACAAATTCATTTGGAGGTACCTGTATCAGTGATACCACCAGTGACACATGAGAAGCCTGCTCTGACAAAAAGATTGTTGTTTGGCATCACCAATCCTGTCTATACTTCTTTATTTTTTCTAAGACTAATAAATATACAGTACTTACAATCTGTTTCTCTGTATATTTATTGGACGACAGCAAGTTGACAGCTTCCATGTGGCCAAAATCAATATCATGTCCCAACAGAAATATGAACAATAACTTGCATACATATTTCTTTTTCTGATAACCATCAAGTTGTTTATCTCCTAAAACAAACAATCAATTATTTGATGTAGGATGCAGAGTTATAATAATAAGGTGTTACTCCAAGTGACGAACCATACCAGAGACAAGTAGAGAAAACTCTACTTGACCTGGCTGGAAATCTGGGATTTGAACCAGTGACCTTCAGTTTAGTAGTCTGATGCTCTACCAACTGAGCTACAGCCTACAGGTAAATTTGTGAGCTGAAGGTCGAATGGTAGTACAGTACGTAGGCTATTTGATATTTTGAAACAGACTAGTTTCTTCAATATCTAGACAACAGTCTTCATACAGGACGATTTCAAATGATTACTGTATCAGTCATTTTCCTAAGGAAAACTGCACGTGTGCGGTAATTTGCAAGCGTAAAGAATTTTGCACCTGCAAATCACACGTGTGTTATGATCAGTTATGGCACAGAAATATGTAACTAACTTTTATATTTTCTACACATCTGAAAAAGAAAGCTGTGTTGCTTGATATTCATTGTAAGACGTTATCTTTCGCTTTAACATATTAGTGTAGTTGTAAAACGTAAAACTGCTATACTGTGAAAATTGTTATGCAGTAGCCTCTTAAAAACGATATATGTTACATTGCAAGACCTTCATGTTGTGAAACCTTAAGTTATGTTGTGAGATATTACATTATGCTGTGAGACCTTACGTTACGCTGTGAGACCTTAAATTACATTGTGAGATCTTGCATTACACTGTGAAACCATAATGTAAAACGGCATGAGACCTTACGTTATGCTGTGAGACCTTACGTTACACTGTGAGAGCTTACGTTACACTGTGAGAGCTTACGTTACACTGTGAGAGCTTATATTATGTGTGAGACCTTAAATTACATTGTGAGACCTTGCGTTACATTGTGACATTACTGAAACTTTCACACATTTTCACAATTGCAATGTGAACAATTGAACATGGCCTTTCACGCCTGTGACAAATAGCATGCGTGGTTGAGTTTGTGCATGTGCTGGTGTGTGCATGTGCAATGGTACTAGCCAAACGAGTTTGCTGTATGTACTATCATTCAACCTTCAGGTCCCAACTTGACCTGTAATATCGCACTAGTAAACTGAAGGTCGCAGGTTCCAATCCCAGCTGGGCCAAGTAGAGTTTTCTCTACTTGTCCAGTATGGTTCATCACTTGGAGTAACACCTTATCAATCTCCCCCCGAGTTCACTGTCCTACAATTATCATTCGAGATGCAGAGTTAGTTTGGCTACACACAAAGGATCAATATGGTAATATTGATGGTAATATACATATTAGGCAACTCGCACTAAGAGCTCACATGATCTCAATGCACTTAAAATAGCAGGTATGGGATTATAACCCTTTATAAAATAAGGTGTCCTCTCTACACACTGATTGGCTGGGCTCAGTCTGTGCATTTATAAGAGCATGAAGATCATGTATGGTGTAAAATGGCATGGAGTGGCATAGGATGGTGTCACCTGGTGGGAAAAGCTAGTACTAGTGAACTTTCAAAACTATCCCACTTTTAGTTTGTTTCTTTAAATAAATAAATAAATTTTAAATAAATAAATAAATAAATAAATAAACTAAAATAAAATTTTCATGCATGTACAAAATCTTCCTGAAAACTGAAAAGAAAAGTTTTACAATAAAACCTCAAGAAACATGTAGGAAAATGGTTTGATGTATTGTGCATGCCAGCATGATCAAAATACATTTAGTTTTTGGCTGCCACATTGGAGGACACAAATTTGCTATCCAACACAAAATTTCCAAGTTGGAGATAATAACATTAAAGTAATGTTTGATATCGCTTCTTTTAACTGTTAAATGGACAATTAATGAACAATTAAATGGAAGTACAGGTATGTTATTTAGCATTTGAAGATCATCCTTTCCCCCCTAAAAATTGAGACATCATTAAAATACCGTAGAATCCCAAAAGTAGCAGCCCCACCAAAAGTAGAGGCCCCCCAAAAGTAGTGGCAGATTTCAGATGTCTTAAAATTTTCCAAAAGTACATGTAAGGCCCCCCGAAAGTAGCAGCCCCTCAGATTGTAGGTAGCGGCCCCCGTAAGCAGTGGCTCTTTTGAAGAGTGAACTTCCACGTTATGCACCTATCAATTGAAAACCCGACTCCCCCCACCCTGGGACTGGGTGGGGATTTGATTTTGCATAAAATGCTTTCAAATGCTATAAAATTCCCCACATTTCCCCCACCTTGTCCTGGTGTGGGGGGAGTCGGGCTTTCAATTGATACAGTAGGTGCATTATGCAGTGAATACAATTGATAATGGTAAAATGGCTTGCAAGAAAGAGGAAAAATCAAACCACATTCATATTAAGAGGATATCTTACATTCGTTTTACTACAGCAAATTTAGTTAATTGTATTTACTTTACTTACTTATTCACAGTATGTTAACATATTTTACCACCCAAAACCCAAAAGTAGCAGCCCCCAACAGTGGATAAAAGCAAAAGTAAGGGGGGCCTTCACCTTTATTTTCCATGTGAGAGTGACATTCTCTCAATCAACAGATCTCTCCAACAAATCATTTAGCCATAGCTAAGTTCATCGTTCTAACTTGGAAAGATGCAGGCACAACAAGTTTTTATGAAATCAGATTGCAGTGTTTGCTAAAAAATTAAATAAGCACCACATCCGAATAAAGCCGCATTCACACTACCCATCTGTGCCTGGCCTGGGCCTGGCCTTGGCCCACATTTTTGATGATGTGAACGGGTTTTACCTGGCCTAGACCTGGAAAACTAGGCCGACAAAAGTAGCTGGCCTGTGCCTCGTTTATGCTGATGTGAATGGGTTTTACCGGGGTCCGGCCTAGGTCAGGCTACATTGCCATGGTAATAAGCACGCACGATAAAAACTGGTCAGATGCATGATTCAAGAATCGGAGGGAAAATGATTATAATAAGTTGCGGCTCGTACGTTTCAAGACATTTTTATTCTAATAATTTTCATTCATATTCATGGCAAACACTTGGTTGGATATCGAAACCAAGCTTCTTGTTACACTTTAATTAGGAGTGATGCAAATGTGCAAGGACTAGAGATGAGCCGATCACCAAAAAATACCAATCGGCCGATTCGATTAATCGGTGGCCGATCATGACACATAATCGGCCGATTAATCGGCCAAAGCCGATTATTTTCGCATCAAAAATCACTGTAATTGCTGACAAATTCTCTCACATTCAAAGTACTTGTCTGTCGCTTGACTCCGCCAATTTTACCCGAGAATATAAACTATTATACTTTGTCTCGATTTACTGCGCTTACCAGTGATCGCCTTTAGTTTTGTTTTTTAAAGTGAACGTTTACGTAAACGAAAATATTGACTGCATGAGAAATGTATTTGCATTAATTTTTCAACTTTATTTTATAAAAGAAATAGGAAACTTAGTCCCAAATTGAAAGGAACTCGAGAATCTGCCAAAACAATCGGCTATCGCTGTGTATTTTATGCACCGTTCATATGTTTTTCAAGCAGTCTTTTCTTCTTCCGCTTGCAAACTGCACTTGTCACTGAACACCTTATCGCCATCTTGGCATCTATTTTTGTCAGTTGTTATTGTCGAATCACTCGAATGTTGAGTTCCGACAGCGAGAAAGGTGAGATTGAGATTTCACTGATTGCGTTAGGCACACCCAAACTTCGAGAACAAGAAAACGATGCATATTTTCACGTATTTTTATCAGAAATACGAAAACTCGGCAATAATCGGCAATCGCTCGATTATGGATTAATAATCGGCCGATTACCGATTATTGAAAAACGGCCGATTATCGGCTGATTAATCGGCTTAACCGATTAATCGGCTCATCTCTAGCAAGGACAACTAGAAAACCACAGCAAATGGAACAATGCAGTATTCAAAAGTGGATTTAAGTGACATGCTAAACAATGCCAGTCAAAAATCAAACATCTCAGAGAAAAATATTGCAATTATAAAGATAAGGATGCTAGATCTGGTGCTGGTAGTGCAAAACCACCAAAATTATATACACATATGAGCAGGCCTGTTTACTTTGGCCACCAAACCTTGGCCACGCAAGTGTGAACGGGTCACACTTGGTCCAGGCCAGGCCTAGGCCACTAGTGTAAAGACAGCTTACAGTTGATTTCACATTACTTTACCGCTGTGTGTTGCGAAGTTCGTTGGGAAGTTCTGAAGTTCGTTCGGAAGTTCGGAATTACGTTGCCAAGGTTGAAAAATTATCCAATCATAACGAGTATCAAACTTCGGAACTTCTCAACGAACTTCCCAACACATGGTGGTAAAGTAATGTGATATCAACTGTAAGTGCCCCCTCTCAAATAAGCACCCCTCTTGAATAAGCACCCTCCCCCCCCCCCCCAACCTCCTTAAAATTAAACAAGCACCCTGGGCACTTATTGAATCATTACCATACTGTATTTACAAACCAGTTGAGTTCAATTCCATTTTAAATAAATGCATTTTCAATCTGTTATGATTGGGGCCCATTGGCTGAGTCATCGGCCTTGCTTGCTTTCCAAATTGCTCATACTGATTGGCTTTCCAATCATGGATTTTCATCGAGTATTTTATAAAAACAGATACGAGCAACAAAAAAACTAAATCGAGAGCTAATAAAATACACGGGTGATGACCCACAGAAGCGGAAGTAAGACAAGGTATTTGTACTATGATGACGGTTAAAACTCCTACGCTTAAAACAAGCCATAAACACTAATTTAGAATGAATCTCTATTCAATTCTCAATACTGTACCATTCTTTACAAATGTCAATATTGACCGTCAATGGCACTCAGATTGGCGAACTGTTTGGAAAAAGGCCATGTTATCAGGTTTTAATACACGTCAGGGCAAATCTGTACCAGAAATTGCTTTGAGAAGCAAAAACCCAAATCCTCCATTTCTGTCACAGCACAGAGAAATTACATACAGAACAATATCAAATTCTATAGTCTGCTACAACAGTCCTTTCAGACAAAAACATGCCAAAATATTCACTAATGTATCACTCAGTGACTCCATTTGTGAAGTCACAAATGAAGGGAAATCTTTACAATCCGAAGAATTTGAAGGGAAATCTTTACAAGTGAGCGAAATCGTGCAAACAGGGGACTAATGAATCAAAGATGGGGAAAAATCGACATCAAGTGGTTTATACAAACCAGGACAAATATCGACTGTCTTGCCACGCAACACACACACACCCATGGTCGAGTCGAAACGCTAACCTTTAAATTTCGATCGGATGTTCGCGAGTTCTTTATTGATTCTCTTCAGCTCCGCTTCCCTCGATTTGCCTGTCGAAAAACAGAGAAATAAAGGATGGAATTTGTGTGGTAAGGACATGAGCAAAATGAACACTACACGTCGTACAAATCCCCTTAGGTCGGTTGAGAATACGAGGGAGTCGAGTCTCTGTTTTAATATGAAACATTTGAAGTACAACTCACAGTTCCGTATGTCCGATATGAAAACAGACAGACCACGCATCCCTTCTCCCTTCACGGCAGGCATTTTCCACCACTCGATACAGTCCACAAGCCGTCGAAATTATAAAGGAATATCGGCGATAGGGCTCGACGGAAGGCAAGCTCTCGGTGACTCAACCTCGATGACAATTTTCCCTTTGTCTTTCCAAAACGCCCTTCTTGGAACACATTGACCATAAAATCAGTGCAGTTGTTCCCGATAAGTTCCAGGGATAGATTTCTGGCTCAAAATCGTGCGGAGAAAATTAGAATAGTATTCAAAAATCTCCTGACCGGCTAGCCTCGCAACGAGAAACGTCTCAAGCCGCTTCAAGCCGCCATGAATTTCAACGAGTGAAAACGAGGCTCAAGTGAGAACACGAAGGTTTCCACGTGACCACGTAAACACGCGCGCGCTTTTTCGTGTAAGAAGCGACGGAATAACTGCACCCGCTTGTAAATTGCTTTGTAAATTGCGATCATCGGCAAAACATCGGCAGAGCCGATTAACGGCTAGTTTTTCTCACAATCGACCATCGGCCGATTGTCTTTCACCATCGGATCGGCTGTCTCGTGACTCTCGTCCTCGTTTATGGTTTATCATAGCCTGTGTACAGCCGCAACCCTCCCGTCAAAATTGGGGAGCGAGCGTCTGTGGTACGGCGTCAATAATCGCGTTCTCGGTCACGTTACAAAATCGGTTTGCGCTCAAAATCGTGAATTGGCTTGATGACTTCCTCTCATTGCAAACTTGAGATGAATAAAACGACAAAACGGGAGCACTGAGCATTAGGTTAGTGAACATCGGTTTTGCCGATTAATCGGCCAATGGTGGGGAAATATCGGCTCTTAACAATCGGTATCGGCAGTCGGCTTTTTTTTTAACATCGGCTCACCTCTAACCCAGACTCAATTCTTATTCACTCAAAGCTAAAATGATTTGATCATCTTGGACGTGCTTCACACAGCCTTCACTGAGCGACGGAATAGCCGCACGGTTTCCTCGCTGAAGTCGTAGTTCTTTGTGAGGTAATCAACAAAAAAGCTTTCTTGCAGTTTCTTGCAGATATTGTATTAAAACTTGGAATATTCTTCAAAGCGGTTTGAAAATAAACGTCCGTAGCGATTCCAACACCAACACGAAATAACTGTCAACTTAATTGTGAATGTGATTGCAAATCGAGTCGGGCAAATAGCCAATGAAAATTGCAATGTTGTTCGTCAATATTTGCAATGTTGCGCGCAAGAGAACATCTGGTTTGACTGTAATTTGATGCTAAGTGGCGCAAAACTAATAATTAGCATAATTAGCATAATTATGTTTCACGAGGAATGTTTAAGAAAAGCAATCAACCAATGAAAACGGTGAGTCCACCAGCCAATGACAGGGCCTTTCCCCACCCGCTCAATTTCAAAAAGGCCCTGGGAACGAGGTTATTGTAAGTTGTAATAATAAACATACGCCTACGTGCTGTTAGCGCGTTGCCTTTCGCCAATGAAGTTAAGCCCCGTCAGACGGGTTACTGCACGATTTGGATGCGCAACAAATACCTTAACTTCGTCAGTGTGAGGTGTGAGGTGTGAGTATAGGTTTTCTCCGTTTCTCCGATTTCCCTCCTGCAGCAAAACCAACAGGGTGATGATATGAGCTAAATATATTTAAAGTGCTTCAAAATCATTAATAATGCATGGTGAAGATTCAAAAGAAATTAATGTTTAATCAGTGCCTTTATATGTGATGAAAATACCTCCTGATTTACATAAACTTTAGCTTTGATTTTCTCGGCTTAGACAAGGTTATTTTTCAAACTTACTACGCCAATGAACTTACCAAGTGGTTCGTTTTTGAAGCCGTTCAATAAACTCGCAGTTCGTGTTTTATCTGTCAATTTATCAGATATGAAAACACACGGCTTCGCCTCGTGTCTGTCGGATAAAATATGTATAGTTATTTTGAGGCTACGAGGGGATATGTGATTTATTCACCGGGCGCGAAGCCCGAGGTGAATTAGCCTGGAGGTTTACCCTCCAGCTTGAGGTGAATAAACACATATCCCCGAGGGGCCTCAAAATAACTTCACATGGCGAGATTGACAGGATTTCATAAGATAAGGAGTGGTGCGGGGGATATTAGACGGGAAGATTAGAGGAGAATATTATAGCGAGGAATGGTAGAGGGGAATATTAGAACCTTAGAGGGGAACATTAGAGGGGAATATTAATCTTTTGTTTTGCCAGGGGCTATTGAATATATTCCCCTAAAAGAACAAAGGAAACCGAGGCATGTGAAAAATAAGTTTTTGTAAATAGCAAAAAGCATGGCAAAAAGAATCATATCATGTAAATAACACGTAGAGACTTTAATGTGTAGTTCGTTTTACGTAAATGATTGTAATTGTATTAGTAAATTAGTCGGTTAAGGTAAAACTTGTATTTAGTTAAGATAAGCCATGCATGTATGTGTAAATATAGATCGGAAGAAATTAAATGTAGAGGGGAAGAAATGTAGAGGGGAAGAAATCCATAATAGTTGTTTTTAAGATGTAGTTTCGAATGACATTTAGCCGAATAACTTCCCATTGGTTAGGTATAAATATAGGAGTGCATGATAATGTCTCAATCAATTTTTGCGTTTTAGAGTACCGTAGAATCTCGTAAGTAATGTCAACAAAATTTCCGAAAGTAGCGCCCCCCCCCCCGAAAGTAGCGGACCCCCGTAAGTAGCGGGCCCCAACAGCAGATAAAATCGAAAGTAAGGGGGGGGGGGCGCTACTTTCGGGATTCTACGGTATTGCAAATGCCCCACCATGGGGTCAGCATAGCTGTACAAAATCTCCGCAGAGGTCTTGAAATTGATGCAAATGCCCCACCCATGGGAATTTAAAGAAGCAGATGTTTATATTGTCAGACAGCTGAAACAGCCGTGACCAACCATATTATTAAACATAAACATATATTTAAAAAGTAAAGGTCAAAAACTACTTTCAAACGTCTCAACTAAGTTGTGCAAGCCTTTTTCCCGAAGCCAAACTCCTGTAAACAGTGGCGTCGCTCTCTTCAAGACCAATTTTGACCTTCTTTCAAATCCGGTGAGAAACGTGGGGGGAGGGGGGGGGGGGGGGGGCTACCCCTCGTGGCCTCAAAATAACGTACTTATTTTTCACATGGCGAGGTTGACTGGATTTCATAAGATAAGGAGTGGTGCGGGGGATATTAGACGGGAAGATTAGAGGAGAATATTATAGCGACGAATGGTAGAGGGGAATATTAGAACCTTAGAGGGGAACATTAGAGGGGAATATTAATCTATTGTTTTGCCAGGGGCTATTGAATATATTCCCTAAAAGAACAAAGGAAACCGAGGCATGTGAAAAATAAATTTTTGTAAATAGCAAAAAGCATGGCAAAAAGAATCATATCATGTAAATAACACGTAGAGACTTTAATATGTGTAGTTCGTTTTACGTAAATGATTGTAATTGTATTAGTAAATTAGTCGGTTAAGGCAAAACTTGTATTTAGTTAAGATAAGCCATGCATGTATGTGTAAATATAGATCGGAAGAAATTAAATGTAGAGGGGAAGAAATGTAGAGGGGAAGAAATCCATAATAGTTGTTTTTAAGATGTAGTTTCGAATGACATTTAGCCGAATAACTTCCCATTGGTTAGGTATAAATATAGGAGTGCATGATAATGTCTCAATCAATTTTTGCGTTTTAGAGTACCGTAGAATCTCGAAAGTAGCGGCCCCCGAAAGTAACGACAAATTTGAGATGTCAACAAAATTTCCGAAAGTAGCGCCCCCCCCCGAAAGTAGCGGACCCCAACAGCAGATAAAATCGAAAGTAAGGGGGGGGGGGGGGGGGCGCTACTTTCGGGATTCTACGGTATTGCAAATGCCCCACCATGGGGTCAGCATAGCTGTACAAAATCCCCACAGAGGGGTCTTAAAATTGATGCAAATGCCCCACCCACGGGAATTTAAAGAAGCAGATGTTTATATTGTCAGACAGCTGAAGCGGCCGTGACCAACCATATTATTAAACATAAACATATATTTATAAAATAAAGGTCAAAAACTACTTTCCAACGTCTCAACAAAGTTGTGCAAGCCTTTTTCCCGAAGCCAAACTCCTGTAAACAGTGGCGTCGCTCTCTTCAAGACCAATTTTGACCTTCTTCCAAATCCGGTGAAACGTGTGGGGGGGGGGGGGGGGGGGGGGGGGGGGGGCATATCCCCTCGTGGCCTCAAAATAACGTACTTATTTTTCACATGGCGAGGTTGACAGGATTTCATAAGATAAGGAGTGGTGCGGGGGATATTAGACGGGAAAATTTAGAGAAGAATATTATAGCGAGGAATGGTAGAGGGGAATATTAGAGCCTTAGTATAGGATAAAGCCCGAGAACGAGGGATTTATGCTATATACAGACCCGAGGACGCGAAGCGTCCGAGGGCTTTATATAGCATAAATCCCGACGTTCGAGGGTTTTATCCGACTTAAATAATTATTGAGGAGGTTTTCCAACAAAGTTTTGTCTATTTTTTCTACCTTGGACAAAGATTTTCCTAGTATTTTTCTTCATTTCTTTTCTAATTAGTATTCATAGGGTTGTATGCTATATACAACCCTCGCAAGAACAAAGAAAACCGACTCAATAATTATTTAAGAGGGAAATATTAGAGGGGAATATTAATCTATTATTTTGCCAGTGGCCTCGGCTATTGGAATATATTCCCCTAAAAGAACAAAGGAAACCGAGGCATGTGAAAAATAAGTTTTTGTAAATAGCAAAAAGCATGCCAAAAAGAATCATATCATGTAAATAATACGTAGAGACTTTAATATGTGTAGTTCGTTTTACGTAAATGATTGTAATTGTATTAGTAAGTTAGTTATAGGTTAAGGTAAAACTTGTATTTAGTTAAGATAAGCCATGCATGTATGTGTAAATATAGATCGGAAGAAATTAAATGTAGAGGGGAAGAAATGTAGAGGGGAAGAAATTCCATAATAGTTGTTTTTAAGATGTAATCTAGAATGAGATTTAGCCGAATAACTTCCCATTGGTTAGGTATAAATAGGAGTGCATGATAATGACATGTCCAACCAATTCCAAGCGTGACCACCCCCCCGAGCATTTGACGTTTTTGGGTTAGGGTACCGTGGCCCCGAAAGTAGCGGCCCCAAGAAAGTAACAAATTTGAGATGTCTACAAAATTTCCGAAAGTAGCGCCCCCCCCCGAAAGTAGCGGCCCCAAGAAAGTAACAAATTTGAGATGTCTACAAAATTTCCGAAAGTAGCGCCCCCCCCCGAAAGTAGCGGCCTCCCGTAAGTAGCGGGGGGGGGAGGGGAGGTAATGATTCCAAGTGCTCAGCTCACACCGCTAGCTGGGCAAATAGTACAAGTGTGTGAATGTGCTTTTCATATCTTTTCTTGCGTTAGTTCACTCAGGGCCGTATCCACAGCATATCCTCTCATTTCGAAATGATGGTTATCGTCATTTGTGAGATGTCGTTGAATTAACAATAATCATAATTTTAAAAAAAGAATTCCCTTCCCCCCAAACCCCCAACTCAACCCCCACCTCTAAACCTGACCCTAACCCTAACCACAACCCCCCTGACAACCCTAACCCTAACCACAACCCCCCGTTGGACCTAAGCCTAACCACAACCCTCCGGAAAAAAGATCCAGCCTCAGACCCCGACCACAACACCCCTAATGGTTCTTTTGTTATATGCAATTTAGTTTAACATCCCGCATGCACGTGGGACAGAATCTCACTTGAGTATCATGATAATCATCATATTCGACTGTGTGAAGAAATGATGATTATCATGATACTCAAGTGAGAGGACATGTTGGTATCCAGGTGGTTTGAGACGCCGGTACACCGGTTTGGGAGCCCAAACTAGGTGCCCAAAAAATATAAACTATGTACTACAATCTGAGTTTTTTTCAAAAACCGTACAAGAATTTAAAAATCGCCGGCCTCAGAATGTTAAAAATCACATCTCAGAATGTAGGAAATGGCATTTCCGAGACTCTAAACTTCAAATTTATCCAGGGGGGCATGCCCCGGACTCCCCTAAAGGGTTCCTGCTATATGTGTTAGGTCCACACAACAATTTGGGTTAAGTTTACGAATGTTTGGGGGTTAAAGTTAATGCACCCGAAACCATATATATTTTAAAATCACAATTATCTATATAAAAACTATTATGTAGAATTAACATGAATTACCAACAATTATGACGTCTATACCGATGACGTCGTCATTTTGCCCCCCCCCCCCCCTCTCCCAGATCTGGCGACGCCACTGCCTGTAAATCCGCCATGATTGATTACAATCACATTTTATAATACGGTCAAAGAACGGTAGACATGCGACATTTTTGGCGCTTGTGAGCCAGTGGTATTTTTATGGTGGTGTGCCTTTATAAAAGATAGAATTTTTGAAATTGAGTATAGATTTACAGTACTTAACGTTTGCCAGGTTACTTTCCAAGAAAATAACAGGCAAATATATACTATTTACGTACTTCAAGAAATTCCCCACCCCGACGACCTGCAGAGGCATTATCATCAAATGCCCGGGGGTGGTGGGGTGGTGGTGGTGGGCATGGTCACGCTTGGAATTGATTAGACATAAGTGATTGGATCGAATATAGATTGAATATAGTTTGGAATAGAGTGATTAAGCTAGGCCTGGTTCTCATATGTCGCCGATCGTCGCCGCACTTCAATCTAGGCCTTTAATTAATAGAGTTTCATTCGAGTCCAATATAATTGCGCCAAAAGCGTCCGCATAAAAAAGAGACAATTAAAACTTAATCGGTAAAAAAAACGTCTTATGTTTTTGATCGGAACCACAGATTACTCTTAATTGAAATATTTATAAGTGGTTTCAAAATAAAACAATTTAAAATAAAGTTGAGAATACTGGCGCGACAGAATACTGGAAATATATGTGGGGGAATGGATAATCGACTGACGGAATTGACGGCTAAATATTAACGACCAAGATTAACACAAACACGCAATATACTAAATGTTGACGACGGGAAAACACTCAGACTCCTGTCTGGTTGCTCGTTTATAAATTGAACGCCAAATTTAAAAAAAACCTACTTAGTGCCAACGAATCTTGGAAAGAAAATCGAGAAAAATCAGCGACCTTCAGCCGCGCCTTGACTGTTCAATCGTGTACCCAGATCGGTCAACACCACGTTGAAGTCTTTGAGATTGAACCGCATAAACTTCAAACAAAGGCCAACAAAGAGCCCGACATTTGTGATCTGTATCGATCGCAAAAAAAATCTGCCTTTTCTGCTTTCGTGCGGGTAAATCACGGGTAATTCAGGAAGTGAAGATGAACTCGCTGAAAACGGTTTTAATTTCAGTGGATTGGCTTATTGTCTTGATTGGGATACTTGGAAATACCCTGGTCATCGTTTCTATACTGTTCCACAACAGCATCAAAAACACCGTTAACCGAATGCTGTTCGTAAACCTCGCCATCACCGACTTGGGCGTTCTGGTCGTGCGCCATTCTTTCCACTCTATTCAACTCTACCTAAAAGGACGGTGGGCTTTCGGGGAAATCGCCTGCAAATTTATCCCGCCCGTTTCCAGGACATTTCTCACCGTGTCAATCGTGACCCTCGTGGCTATATCCCATCACAGGTACAACAGTATAGTTCATGTACTTCACGCCGAACATTCGGTCAAGAAAAGCAGTATTATTCTCGCGTTGATATGGCTCACGACTCTCGGATCCTACTGTCTCCTCGACGTCCCGTTCCGAAGACTGGACGAAGCCACCGAACGATGTACGGACAGTGTTGGTCCTGTGAAGTACATAGCTTCAGTCATCGCCGAAAAGGGATTCTATGTCGTCTGTTTCGTGTTCATTTTGTACATGTTCTCCAAGATGAAGAAAGCACTTCTCAGAAGTCTCCAGGTCCAGCAAAACTCAAATATCACAAAAAGGCGAATTTCGCAGAGCGTGAAGACATTGCAGCTGCTCAAACCTACTGTTTTCGTCTTATTCATTACTCTCTTTCCAGCATGGCTTCTGCATACGTTCGTTTTGGCGAAACGAGACGACCTCTCCCCGGAGAGTCGTTATCTGCTCTATCATGTCATTGGAATTCTGATGGTCATCAACAGTTCGGCCAATCCCTTTATTTATGTCATGGCATCGCGCTCTTTCAAGAATTCATTCCGCCAAATGCTGTGCGGGTTTTGCACTAAATCCAGTGGGCAAGAGAATTTTTTACGGCAGAATTCAAAGAAACCAGACGAGCTCCCGGTTGACGTGTTGTAAGCCACTAGCGGAGCCGTTCGTTGTAACCACTGACCTGTATATAACTGGACCGCTTGCTCCTATTATCTTTGAGTGATGAAAAGTGTGGCCATTTGAACGTGGCGTCAAATGGCGAATTTGAGTCCTTCTGCTCATGGTAGACAACACTGACCGCGATTTTGACTGGATTACAGACGCAGGCTTTATAAAATATCCCGTGAAAATGAAGAAAAAAATCCTTGACGCACTGATATTTTCAAAGATAAACACAACAAATCTTTTTTGAAAGGTTAAGAAAGGTACAGAAATAAATACACAAAGCAGTTATATTGTTAATTCCTGTCGGTTACTCGGTTTTGTTGTTGCATATATATTTAATTGTTTTTGTTGCCGAAACGAAGAAGGGACAGCTGAACTGACAAGTGAATACCAGGCCAGCAATTCAACGGCTTGTATTTTAATACTTTTCGTAGGCTTTCGGCACATTTTAGTACTTTTCGAAAAGGATTTAATGAGTACTGTTGTAAAACATCAGGTCAGGTCAGTGGTTGTAACCATGGATTGTAACAGGACTGGATAGGAAACTAAAGCCCTGTTTACACGGCCAAAATTTAAGCGGGATCTGAGCCACATCTGACTTTAAGCGGGCTTAAAATGTCCGTGTAAACAGATCGGCGTAAATTAATCGCCATTAGTTTGCACCACCTCAAGGAGGTGGATTAAACTGAGCACGATCAGTTAATCGCGCTTAACTTGGCCGTGTAAACGCAACGGGATTGAAAAACGCTTGCTATTAATACGGTGTTATTAATACGATAAAATGCATTTTTTTGCCCTGCTGTAGAAGCTTCCATCTCACTATTCTTTGTTCCTTTGTTTCTTTCTTTCTTTCTTTTAGCTACTACTCTTCTCGTGTACCGATGTCTTCCGTTGTTCTTTGACGCACGCTACCCACACGAAGCTTCCAAAACCAAAAACATAGCTCGTCCGCCATGTTGAATAATGGTGTACGTGTTTTAGTAAGGGATTATTAAATGACCGTGTAAACGCACCAAGGTGGCGCATTTTAAGCATGCTTAACTTAAGCGTGCTTAAATTTTGGCCGTGTAAACACGGCTAAATAGTCACATGCATGTGGGGTGTTTTGAGCCTTTCACTCAGTTTGCAAAATGGTTGAAATCTAGTTGAAAATTGTGATGTCACGAATGGCGTGCGTATGCTTGTTTTACCGAGGTTTTCAAGTGAACTTCAAATTCTTCATGTTCTCACATTCAGATAACTATGTTGACGTTTCAAATGATTTTATCGCCTTACAAATTTAGCCACAATCTTTGTTTTGATGTTTCCTGTGTTGTTTTGAAGAAACTGGCGTCCCAAAATAGTACTCAGTTTGTTTTGCTTGGAATTTGGGATGCATATTTTAACTAGTAAACCTTGATATTTTCTTTTAAAATGAGTAAGAGTACACGGGCATTTTATCGTATTGTGGCCAGCGCCCTGATTGTGGCTTTGTCGTATTCACAGGCAGTTCGATTTTCATTTTAAGTTGTATTAATCCTAAACTTTGAATATACTAGGGTTTTTTTAAAGTGCCC
The DNA here is from genome assembly GCA_964035015.1 of Corallium rubrum. NCBI lineage: Eukaryota > Metazoa > Cnidaria > Anthozoa > Scleralcyonacea > Coralliidae > Corallium > Corallium rubrum. Next base: position 13,084,127 of record OZ036001.1, read on the forward strand.
CTAACCTCCACATTTTTTATTGTCTTATTTGGAAGAACTTTTAAAACGATAAAGTATTAACTTCTTTAGAAGATTTTCGCTTCTTCGCTTTGTTTTTGAGATATTTCATTTTGTTTGATATGCAAATGTCCAGAATCTACGTCACACATGCATAATGACTTATCAGAGAATGTTATATATCTTCGCGTTCATCAAATAAAAACACTAAAGTATGAATAACATGTGTGCGTGTTTCTCCCATAACACCAAACTTCTGGATTTTAAAAGATTTCGTTCGAGGATGAAAGAGATACACAAATTTCTTCGATAAGTCACCTTCGATAAGACAATAAAAATTTTCGAGGTTAGGGGCACTTTAAGCTTGTCAATTTCAACCAAATAAGGTATCAGTATTTTTTTTTAAATAAAGATGTAAACATCATCATTACTGTACGTCACCTTTAAAGGTGATCTACAGTACGTTCTGCGCATGTACGAAACTAATGTTCACATCTTTATTTACAAAAACAAAAACTGATACCTCTTTCAACATTGTAAGCTTTTCTTGCTTCCTCTTCATTACTTGTATTTGAAAGAAAACATTTTTAGCGGAAATAGAAGAAATCCGAAGAGATATCCTCGCCGAATCGCTTGGTTTTCTGCCATGTTGCTCCTAACAGTTTACACTGAGCTGAGTACTTCATGTAATTATCGATGAATGTCATGTTTGAGGCCATCAAAACAAAGATGGCGGATCATGCGCAGATCTATGGGGCACCGTTTGTAAAAAAATTATTTAACGTATTTTAAACGTAATTTAGTATATTTTTACGCAGTTTAATAAATAGCACATGCGATTTAATAAATCACATTGTGATTTAATAAATCGCATTGTCATGAGGAAAATTCAAAAGAAATTAAAGTTTAGTCAGTGTCTTTATATGTGATAAAGATACCTCCTGATTTACATAAACTTTACTTTTGATTCTCTCTGTTTAGACATGGTTATTTTTCAAACTTTCAACGCCAGTGAACTTACCAAGTGGTTCGTTTTTGAAGCCGTTCAATAAACTCGGCTTCGCCTCGGGTCTTTATATCTGATAAAACGCTCCTGCTCGTTTATTAAACAGTACTTGCGATTTAATAAATAACAGTTGCGATTTATTAAATACCATTGCGATTTATTAAATAACATTGTGATTTATTAAATAACTGTTGTGATTTATTAAATAACAGTGCGATTTAATAAATCGCAATGTTATTTAATAAATCACAATGCGATTTATTAAATCGCATGTGCTATTTATTAAATTGCGTACAACTATACTAAATTACGTTTAAAATTCGTTAAATAATTTTTTTACAAACGGCGCCCCATACAGAACGCACTGTAGATCACCTTTAACGAAGCGAGATTAAAAAATTCTCGGCTGTGTACGGATAGCCCTAGTAAGAGGGCTGGAATTTACTTCGCGTTTACATGAGCATTTTTGGTAGGGCTAGCTCTAGTAAGAGGGCTGGAATTCACCTGGTGTTTACATGAACTTATTTGGTAGGGCTAGCTCTAGTAAAAAGGATGGAATTTACCTAGCGTTTACATGAACTTTTTTGGTAGGGCTAGCTCTAGTAAGAGGGCTGGAATTTACCTCGTGTTTACATGAGCTTTATTGCTAGGGCTAGCCCTAGTAAGAAGGTTGGATTTCACCTAGCGTTGGCTTGTTTACTGACTTGTGCAACTTTCCCACGAAGCCCGAAATCATGTTTCCGCAAACACGATTTGAATTTATAACAGACACATGAACAAACACAACTTGTAAAATAAAAAGTCGAAGAGGGTTGGAGAGGTGCGACGGTGCGGAACTTTGGTCAATTCCTTCATGTAAACACGGGTTGACTTGACCCGGGCTCGTGTAAAGTGTTGGCCGTACGATAGTTTGTGTTGAGAAAAGCTGACCAGGGTTGGGAAAAAAAGCAGCCAACACGGGTTCATGTAAACACGAGAAAAAGTATAACCAGGGACGGCAAGCTGACCCGTGCTGGTACTCAACCTGGGCTCGTGTGAAGAGGGTCGCCTATACTTTTCGCGTGAAGCGTGATTGGGTTATTTTACTTACCCGTGAAACGTGATCGATGATTTTTTTTAATCCGTGATTCGTGATCGTAAGATTTCAAATCTTTTTACGTGCACGTGAAAGTAATTTTTGATTTAACTGTGACCCGTGAATGAAGGCTAGAATTAAACGTGATTCCGTGAATCGTCTGTTTTGCGTGAACACTTTTTTTAGGATTTATGGAATTTCTGTTGTTTGTCTTGTCTGTCTTCGAACAGTTGAACACCGGAATAGCATGTATATACTTGATATTTTACGCTAGCTACTTACAGATTATTTTGACTGTTTTACTCTGACTAACTCCAGACGATTGTACTCGTCAAACGGAGACCTTCAGGCTTTAGAGTGTTGAGACAAAGATAATAAAAAGCGACGCCAGGCGAAATTTTGCATGATCGCAGTGTTTACAGACCTTTACAATCGATTGCAAGGACAGAAAGAAATCTTTCAAACTTGCTGCATCCTTCTGAGATTGAAGAGAAAGACTTCGAGAATGCGAAATATTATTAATCAGTCAGATGATGCGAAATATTAATCCGTGCATTGCTTTTGCATTTTTACGTGAATTGTGATTGCCTCGATTTTCGTGTGAATGTGAAAGAGTTTTTGCGATTTTTCGTGACTGGTGAAAATATTAAATATTTTTACGTGAATGCGTTTTGTGAATGGGTATAGGGGACCGTCTGTGAAGGCCCCCTAAGTTACTTAAGGTCTTCGCTAAGGTTTGCAGGGTCATTTCTGTAAAGCGCTCTCAATTCGTCAGAATTTATGCCACAAAAATAAAATAGATATCGTTAGAAAGCTATTAATTTGTAGAATACAATGGTGCCTTTGGCGTCGCTATCAACACAAACCGTTAATAGTTATGAATTTTTTAATTAAAACCCGAGGGCTTCACTCGGAGCGACTTAAGAACGAAGCGTTTCATTTTGTTCAAAAACATTTTTCGCAGTCCGATTCCGGGATAAATGTCCAGCAAAACGGTGTCAGGGTTTTTTTATTTATCGCCTGGTTTTGAACTTATGACTTATTTTGTCCGAATGTTGGTCCAAAAACAGCATTTTTAACTTTGGTCGTCAATAAAATCGGCAAAACTCGACATATCAAAAAACGCTGACACCGTTTTGCTGGAAATTTATCTCGGAATCAAAGTACAAAAAAAGATTTTGAACAAAATAAAACGTTTTTTAGATCCCAGAGTGAAGCCCTCTGGTTTTAATTAAAAAAAATTCACAACTATTAACGGTTTGTGTTTATCGCCAAACCAAAGACACCATTGTATTCTACAAATTCATAGCTCTCTAAAGATATCTATTTTGTTGTTGTGGCATAAATTCTAACGAATTGAGAGCGCTTTACAGAAATGACCATGAAAACCTATACGAAGACCTCAGGCCCTGTTTACATGGAGGTAGGGTGACCCTTCTAGAAGGGTTACCCTTTGAAGCGAGTCAAAAGATAGCCCTTGTTTACATGGAGTAGGGTGACCCTTGTAGCAGGGCGAACACTTCCAGCAGGGTCATGTTACTTCTGCGTGACCATTTTACTATATTTTCGGTTTACATGTTATTGTTGGCGTCATTTGCTTGATATCTTCAAAAGACTTCACAAGGTGTATAAGAGCAGAAAGGGCAGCCACAAAATCGTTAAGACATTTTGTCCGGTACGCGTTTTTTTTTTCTCATTGAAACATAACCCGGCTGCCAGGGTCACCCTAGCAAACGCGTTTACATGGCTTATGTAAACAAAAAGAGAGCCCTGCCGCCAGGGTTACCCTAGCACTCATGTAAACGAAACACGGAAAGACAATGAACTAGGGTAACCCTTTTACTAGGGTAACCCTTTTATTAGGGTAACCCTTTTACTAGGGTAACCCTTCTAGAAGGGTCACCCTACCTCCATGTAAGCAAGGGCTTAAATGAGTGGTGATACTCACTTGGGAGTTGAAGGCGGAAATTCAACACTGCATGGATGCAGTCCGTGCCGGCACTCATAATCAAATTTTCTCATTCGCACTTATGACACAGAATAGAATTGTGGTAATAGTAGTAACGTCAGTTGAGACATTAAAAACGATTCGCTTTATTTTACAAAATATCTATTATGAAACTTCCAAAGAAAAGTCTGCTGAAATTCTATATTCACATAAATTCAATTCTAGTTTAATTCCAGCATTATCGTCCACAATATTTGCCATCGAGGTAACTTTAAGCTAGGTTGAATGCACGAAAGAATATTGCAATACGAAAAAAAGTAAGGAGGCTTGGCTACATGATATACAAATCCTAGATTGTAGCAGAACTTCTAAGGCCGCGATGCGTCATATGCTCCACTCACTGACCTGAGTATAATTAACTGAAATGCGGGTGCCCTATATCCCTCCGACTGACAGCGAGTGGCCGATCCAATACGGTGGTGTATGGATTCTGACCTCATAGAAGTAACCGCTGACCTTATTTTCATAAATCAATCTACAACTAATTGAGTGGTCTGCGGGCGCGGCTGAGCCCACAGTCAAATAAACATATTGGGCAGAATGTCAGCGGTCGCTACCACGAATAGCAAGGACCCATATTTCCGTCATTCCGTCATTAGCTATTCTGGCCTCAGTTATTTGGCCAGTTGGTCGCGGCTGGTGGTTTTTGCTACGACACACAACGATTTCATCCCTCGCTTCATCCCAAGCCGTACGTTTGGCATTGTATCGCTTGCAATAGCTTACGCTTCAGAATGCGACGAGACGGATAGAGCGGCACACTCATTCGCTGTCCACATGTACTGGCCATAGGTAAGGCCTTCGGGTTACCTCTGATAATGTCAATCGTAATGTTGATGTCATCTATAAACAAATTTCAAGAAATCCTTTCAATATATATAAGCTCAGCTCCGTATGAAGCGAACATGTAATGCTCCAATCTCGTTCCCAGAGCCCACGTTCCCCGCCCGGGAAACGAGAGACTCTGGGATAATCCGTTTCACATCGATATTTCATTGGCTGATGAGCATGATTACTCTTCTTCCGGATAACAAGAATCCTGTGATGGCGTGAACGGATTATCCCAGAGTCTCTCTTTCCCGCTCGCTGGGTAAGGGGAACGTGGGCTCTGGGAACGAGATTGGTAATGCTCTACAAATAGATCCCCAACAAAGCCTGGAGACGAATCAGACATAGTTTAACGCAGTGATCGTTGTACGTATATTCAAAGAAGTATACACACAAAACATCTTAGGAACTTTCAATGTAAAAGTTGCGCAAAACCTTTCTTAACGTTGCATTCTAACGCCTGTATTCTAAAAACTCACTCACATTCAATAACTGCAACTCAACACTGCAACTCCACTCACCCTCACTGAGTATGAGACCACACTCACCAACCATTCAATTGAATGGTGTGAGTTGATCTTAATGAGTGTGAGTGTGAGTGTGAGTGTGAGTGTGAGTGTGAGTGTGAGTGTGAGTGTGAGTGTGAGTGTGAGTGTGAGTGTGAGTGTGAGTGTGAGTGTGAGTGTGAGTGTGAGTGAGCTTTTAGAATACAGGCTTAAGAATCGTGTATACATCGTGAAAAAACGGAGAAAAGATGCCATTTATTCCACTCCATGCAATAACTGTAATCAGGAGTACATCGGCCAGGTTAACCGCCAGTTTGGTACCAAAAGACTTGTTTTTTGGGGGGTTTTTTTAAGAAAGGAAAAAATTCTACTTTGTCGGAGCACATGTGTCAAACCAGTCATGAATGCCATTCTCTCATGATCTTATTCGTTCCTAGCATATAAATTAACGGAAAGAAATGTCGGGTGAGCAGATGTTAGCGAGGGGAGCGCACTGACGTTTAACTATATATAAACGTGGTTTCCAGTCCTCGCACGGATTCCACTGAATTCTCATCACACGCAGCTCGTTGCGATAACTCGCGAGGTTTCAAGACTGATATAGCCAAGTTTTTTTTAACAAACTTCGAAGTGTTTGGCTATCCTGATGAAGTACTGTTCTGAGTGTTTGATACGCATCTCAAACAAATTGGTATTTTAAGAGAAAACCGAGGTGAAAGTTCGATTAATTTGGGTACAGTATTTTTACACAAAGCAACATCAGTTATGAAATGTTCAGTGTCACAAGGCGTTTTTATGTGCACAGTTTCAAGTGATTTCGTTGAACAGATTTAGAGATATAACTGATTTTGCTACGTGTGAAAATACTGTACCCCGCTCCTGACGTCAGAGACCATCTCATTTACATATTAAACAAATTGAAATATCTTGAAAACGAAGAAAGATACGAAAAAATTGTAAAAGATCTTCTATTACAATTTTATGAGTTCTTTCAAATTAGACAAACTTAATTTTTGTTGCCAATGTCCTTTAAAGGGATACTCCAGGCCCCAAACAAGTCTTGTTCAACCTTACCTCCGAATGGCTATTAGTTTGCTTCAAATATTTTTAGTTTGGGAGAAATTTGACTTTGTTTGCCGTATTTTCCGTATACTGTGAGCCGCCATTGTTGCTTGATTGCGGGCGAAAGCGGTCGCTCTCAATAGTATTTCGACGTCATTGAGTGATTAAAACAGTTTCCTCTTTTGTTATGATTTGTTTCTATCACTCAATGACGTCAAAATACTATTGGGAGCGACCGCTTTCGCCCGCAGTCAAGCAACAATGGCGGCTCACAGTATACGGAAAATACGGCAAACTAAGTCAAATTTCTCCCAAACTAAAAATATTTGAAGGAAACTAATAGCCATTCGGAGGTACGGTCACATAGGTCTTTCATTTGAACATAGTCAATCGAGATATGGTTGGGAGACTCAGCTAAAGTCTTTGGTCTATCTTTTTGTTTGCCTTTATGCATTTTTGTGCACGGTGCACGGTCACTGAACACATTGTATTTTAGTATAATGAACGAATTGTCCAATAGCAACGTTTCAGTTCAATCACTCAACCGTGCTATTTAAATATTAATAAACCTAAAACAAAGGATGTGCACGGTGTAAGGTACAGTTCAACATAAAATCCCAGCTCATTATAGGCGCTTTGAAGTTTGCCGAGTTTCCAGACCATATCTCGATTGACTATGATTTGAACAAGACTTTGTTTTGGGCCTGGAGTATCCCTTTAACGACAGTTACAACTCCAATCTTACCTTGATCGTTTTCTTTCCTCTCTGGCATAGTGGGCAACATGGCACTTCCCGTAGCAAAGTAAAGAAGTTGCTGACGTTGTATTGGTGTCATTTTATTTACAATTGACCAGAACCACCTGGAAACAGGAAAGAACTGAATTAATCTTAGGGTCTTTTCAGCCTAGATCATAGGCTTTTCCGTGGCTAAGCTGTGGCCTATGGGACTGGGAACTAAATTCGCTTCATGACGTAGGTAGAGTTAATGCTCCTGAAAAGCCTAGTAGATTTGCCAAATCCCAGACCATTGTATATATTCATTTTTCTCACAGTTACAACCAACGGCATCGAGCAACCACTTAAACATCAAATCTATATTTTACAACCATAATATTAAGTTAAAATTATTTTTAGCAATTGTCCTCTGATCGATTCCTAACAACTTCACGCTCTGGATTCGACTATTAGACACATGAAAATACGACATCTTTCAAGCGTATTAAAATACTCCTGGCAAATATATTACCCTTTCAGAATCATCTTCACTCTTCAGAGAAACATCAACAGAAAATCATGAAGCATTGGCCATGCATGTGGGCTGTGGCAAACGTTTATACTCCACTCACGAATTCACCTTCATTTGACATTAAAATGCATTCGACTCGTTTGGGAAGTCAAATAACTTTCACAGAATGCCAAGAATACTCGATTGATATCGTAAATGCTTCAACAATACCTTGAACTTTCATTAACTCGACAAAAATATGAATAACTTGAGATTTGGCGCCACCAACTTTGAGAATCTACAGTGGGGCAGTTTTTGGGGCAGTTTTGATTGCGAAATCTACTTGGCCTTTTATTTCCCATTGTCTCTCCCCTGTCCTCTCGGTCATCCCGGGCCCCAAATATTTTTACACAAAGCGGAGTATGAGTCAAATCGACCAAAACAACGGAAAATGTTTTAACATAGGCAATCCGATCTGCTTAGAAGACTAACAGGACACCGTTCTTTAGCCAAGCCGATTCTTACCTGAATCCCAACTAAACCTTGTAAATTGACTCCAGCCATTTGTTTTGATCAGATCGAAAACTTTCAATCTTCTTCACGTAAACACAACTCATAGAAAACGACGGCGAGTTGTCTAATTGTTTTTGTATAAGTTTACCAGCAAAAGTTAAATGAATTCTCGACCATTACGTATTCTTTGAGGCTCGTTTAATACATTTTTTAAAGGGCTTATGCTGTGAAAAATAAGTTCGCGAGAGATTCACTTATTTCAAAGAACTTTGGAAGTTATAAAGGTTGACGTTTGCAGCTCTTCCATATCTCACTTCGTTCTTTAGATATTGAGATTTGCGTAATACGCAAATAATATACAATTATTGGATGAGGTTGAGCATGATATCAAGAATTATCAAGGCCGAGGTTTGTGTTATCTGCCGAAGCCGAAGGCTGAGGCGGATAACACAAACAGAGGCCTTGATAATTCTTGATATCATGCGATAACCGAATTCAATAATTGTTTTATTATACAATTATAAATGTAGAAGCCTTTAGAAAGTTTTTTAGAAAGTTAAGTAAAAATAGTAAGTATTCATACCGTCTTCAGTTCGAGGTTCGCTACTTTTTTCGCTTTCAAATACAATTTCCTCTTTCAAACACTGCTTTAAACTCTAACAGCTGTATGTGTAGCTCGCTTGTTTTTACTTGGTGGTTTTAGCGTCAACAAAACGTGCCAAATCCGCCGGATTAATCCGCTTCTGATCTTCACTCCTAAGGACGGCCGCCATGTTTGTTTTGTTCAAACCGCTGGCCATCGCGTCCTACCTACAGATAATTTTTGATATTTTGTAGGTGGCAAGACATCAATAATTATCTGTAGGTTTTTAGCCATTCACAGTTGAGATTGTATCAGTATTGTATAATAACATCACTTAGACGTCACACTGTATAATGACTTGTTGGAAAATCGTGTTTATTCTTGCAATAATTCACTTGAAACTTTTCATGTATAGTGTCCTGCGATACACAGAAGCATGCATGTATAGGTTATTTCGAGGCCATGCACGAGGTTCGCCCTCGGTGAATAAACACATATCCCCGAGGGGCCTCAAAATAACGTACTTATTTTTCACACGGCGAGGTTGACAGGATTTCATAAGATAAGGAGTTGTGCAGGGGATATTAGCCAGGAAGATTAGAGAAGAATATTATAGCGAGGAATGGTAGAGGGGAATATTAGAGCCTTGGAGGGCAATATTAGAGGGGAATATTAGTCTATTGTTTTGCCAGGGGCTATTGAATATATTCCCCTAAAAGAACAAAGAAAACCGAGGCATGTGATAAATAAGCACAGTTAAAAGTGATTTCGTTAAATAATCTCAAATTGATATTCAAGATTTTCCAACAAGTCATTATACAGGTGACGTCTAAGTGATGTTGTTTACATATAAAACAAACCCCAAGAACAAAGATCTTAATCTCAATCTCAAGAACGAAGGACAAACTGTAAACGTCCATCTTTATAAATTTAAACGTTTTCTCAAATAAGAGTTTCGTTTGAACTTCATTTTCGCTGCATAAGCACTTTAACTGCCAACAACAAACGTTCAACAGTCATTTCGGACATTTCTTTGGTCCCGTACGGTAACTGATAGAAATGTAAAGTTTTCTTGCATAACTTAGCATGGGTTTTCATGTACAATATTGAAACAATATATTTCCATTCATTTGGTATGTAAAAGTGACAAAAATTTGAAAGAAACATTAATTTTAGCTTGTAGGTTTACATCACGAAATCTTGTTAATAGTAAGCGTGATTCTGAAATGTGTTCTGTTTACACAGATAAACAATTTAACGATCTTACCATTAATAATTTCCATTCCAACTATTTTGTAGCCGTTTTTGTTTTCTGTAGAACTTATTGCTTCGCCTAAATGTTCAATTTCTTCTGTTATTTGCCCACGCCATTATAATTTCGGCGCCACTGATGCTTAACCATTGAACTCTAAATAAACTGGAACGCTAACTCCATAAGAAAGGCCCTATGATTGGGTGAAGTCAAACTTCCGGCCGCTGGGGGTCGCCATTGCACGTCTGACGTCAACAGCACCTATGAGCGGCACGTACAATGAAAAACTGAAAACTCGCTGCAAAAAACAACCATTTTTTAGGCCTAAAGTTTTTTTATAGATGATAACGAAGAAGCTACAATCATGGAATAATTACATTGGGACAACTTGCAACAATGTCACTTCTAAGCAAAGATGCATTTTGCACAGTTAAGTTATCCTCCTCCTCCCCCCCTCCCCCACCATACAATGTTGGTTCAGAAACATGGTATGAGGTGCGGGTAAGGCCTGCCCCCAGGGACCAACATTGCATGGTGGGGGGAAGGGGGGAGGGTATACTTGTGAGGGTAGAGGAAGACCTGTGATGGTGGTTTGGAGCAGGCGACGGATTTTTTTTTCAAAGAGTTCACGATGCCGTCAGAAATCGCGCTCGCGCGGAAAATGTCCCAATTAATTATTCTATGATTGTCTGAAATAGGTCAGGCGGAAAATATTAATGATCAAGTGAGTAATTTATAATTTATGCTCCGCGAAACGACCAGTGGTAATGCTCTCAACATGATATCGCTGTTTGGTCATATTATATGTCACGACGTCACGGCTAAGGCCTGTTTAATTAGTTAGACACGGTTCTCCACTACGGTACTCCACTAAAATACCGGGATTTCTCATTTCATCAAATTGGGATTTCCCTCTAGTGTTAACTATTGATAACTCCCCATTCGTACACTAATGCTCGCGAATGTTTATTGCTTCCCTATGTGTTGTTCTTGAGTTATAAACGGTGCTCCAGGAAAGTACTAACAATAACAGGGCATATTAAAATACTTTATTATACCGCAGATGGAGTACCGTTGAAAACTAAGATTTAGAGGGAGATTCTGTCTCAAATGTGACAAATATAGATAAAGTTTCATGTGCTGTAAAAGAGACTGCGACAACAATCGTTCATTTTATGTTTAATTTGTAGGAAATAACTAAAATACATGGAGTACCGTCTTTGTTTATGTTGAAGTGTCAAGGATCAAAGCTCATTAGAATAACATATAATGAAGTGCATTATGTATTAATACAGATATTAACTATTGTTGCTAATACTTTGTTCCCAGAACCGTTTCCGTTTATCACCGCATGAATTCGTAACTCAATGAACCAAACGATTTAGTGCGGCAGTGATACTTTTAAAGATTTTCGATAATATTCTAAGGAAAGTTGTGTAATTTAAATAATAAAAATAACGAAAAATGCGTCACGTACATTTTCAGACAATCATGGAATAATTACATTGGGACAACTTGCAACAATGTCACTTCTAAGCAAAGATGCATTTTGCACAGTTAAGTTATCCTCCTCCTCCCCCCCTCCCCCACCATACAATGTTGGTTCAGAAACATGGTATGAGGTGCGGGTAAGGCCTGCCCCCAGGGACCAACATTGCATGGTGGGGGGAAGGGGGGAGGGTATACTTGTGAGGGTAGAGGAAGACCTGTGATGGTGGTTTGGAGCAGGCGACGGATTTTTTTTTCAAAGAGTTCACGATGCCGTCAGAAATCGCGCTCGCGCGGAAAATGTCCCAATTAATTATTCTATGATTGTAGTACGTATTGGCTTATTGGCCTTGTACCTGAACAATTTCTACACACGAAAATGGATGGAATAACGAAATATCTGCCGAACAAAAGCAAAATTCGAGTCCGAAACTCGTACGGAAAATGCAGGTTTCTCTTATTTTTCTTTGTTATCTCAAACGTTTGAAGGTTGTCTTGCCAAGAATTAGTAATAAGATCATGCTAAATGATAGCTTTAACTCAAGTTTTAGTTGTGGAAATGCTAAATCTGACATTTTTCGATACGAAGAGTAATTCCAGAGCTGTAATAACACACGGTAAAGTGCATTTTGTTGTTTTTTTCCTACTGAAAATTTAAAAATTTAAAACCCAACTGTTTTTATAAACAACCTCTTCATTTTAAACCTGGGTTTCATATGTATTTTCTTTATATTTGTCCAAACCAATGGCAATTTTGGTTGCGTATTGTTGACTTTCATTTGAGAGCTTATATTTTTACTGTTTTCCTTGTTTTTACTCGTCATGTCAGTGTTCACCTACTCTACGGTATATTGGAATTTGATTTAAGCCTAAAAGTGGTTAACAAGTTCAGTTTTTGTTTGATTTCAAGCTGTTTTTGCAACCCAGTTCACCAAATTCAGCTTCATTTTCTCTCGGCTATACAGTAGAAGGGACTGGGGTTGACGTGCATGGCGGCCCCCATGTTGGCTTCATGATACGCCATCGAGTTATCGTTCCAGTTTACTTAGAGTTCAATGTGCTTAACAGAACAACCGCTGGCTCTACTGATCATTGCGCGTGACATACTACGCAATTTGTGATTGGTCAATTTTGAAGGCTTTTCATTGGCTTATCGCCAGAGGTTTCTATTTAACAATTAGACAACGAGTCCGAGTTGACTATTCGCGCATAGACAACGAGGACGAGTTGTCTAATTGTTTTAGTATACACCCTGTACCTACTCTAAAAAATACAGTTTTTCTAGTGCAAACTGACGAAAATGGTGTGTTATTTAACCACTCGTGAGCGGCAAGTAAAAGAAGATTTATTAATAAAATACAGTTTAATTGTATTTCGTTCCTTACCATTAAAAATCTTCATGCCATATTTTGTGGCGTTTTTAGTTTTCTCAGGGATAGAATTTTCTATCAAACTCTCAAAAAATTCCCCCAAAACGTCTGCAAAACGAGAGTTAACTGCCATATTTTTTCAGGTTTGTTTTCATTTTTCTCAAACGTTGTCCATCACGAATAGACAACGGTTGAGCAGCCAATCAGAATGCAGGATTTGTAATAGACGATGGTTGGGTGTATACTAACAGTGGATAGTAACTGCTGCGATAGCCAATGAAATTCATGAATTTGTGATAGAAACCTGTAAATTTATACTAAATATCGTTAACTTACTTTTTAAAACGGTCCAAGATGTCGGATGAACAGCCATTGCTGTTGACAAATGACGTGATGGATTTAAGGCGGTTGATATCAATGTCTAATGTACCTCCAGAAATGAGCAACTGAAAGTCCTGCAAGGAGAATTCAACAGATTAAAACGAAGACAAGAGTAGACGAGAGTTTAGAAAGAGTTTGAGTTACACTGTTACAGAGAGGCAAAACCACTGACCTCTCACCTCTATATAACTGGACTGCGGGCCCCGATACTTTTGCATTAATGAAGTGTCCCTAATATATACACCTTTTCGATAATTACATCACGCTTCATGAAAACGAGGCTCCCAGGCCAAAGTTTCACAATTTTGATTATCATAGTAATCCCGCCATATTTGTTTATGGAAGAAGATGGCTAATAACGTCCAAACTATATATAGTAGAAATACATCGTGTACGTATGTTGTTAGGCATTTCATAAGCTTTCATTTGATGTATATTTTAAGTTTCTGTGACGTGTGTAACTTTTTAAAGTGTCCAAAATGTTCGCAACATATATTGCTCGTCAAGTAATATTAAATGGACTTCTCACAACTGTTGTAGAATTCGGATATTGTTTTTAAAATACATAACGCACAACTTTGAAACATATATCAAACAGAAGATACTGTAAAATGCTATTTGCGGTAGAACTTTCAAGTATTTTAAAAATGGGAAAACGTACTATTATCTTGGTCTGATGGATATTTGTTAAGTTTGTTTTATTTACACCTCAGACCAAGATAATAGTACGTTTTCCCATTTTTAAAATACTTTCTCTTAAGCTAGAAACTTATGTTATGAAAAGAAACCTGTAACTATATTTAGTTTAGTTGCACTTTTTGCTTACCGACAATCATTTTTGGCTTTCAAAATGTTTGTCAACTCTAAGCTCTTTTTTTTTTTAAATTTGGTCATGCCCTTTTTCCTCTCATAAGACACGGTTAGCCAAAAGCTGGCCTGTGATTGGTCAATTTCGCGGCTCAGACCTAACAAGATGGCGTCTGATGGCGTGTATTTGGGCCATTTTTTCGTGGGAAACCCGCAGTCCAAGTTATATAGAGGTCAGTGGTCAATATTAGAACTACAGTACCTGTACTGTTATTAGAGGGAGTCTACTGTAATTGAAATTACAAGAGATCCTGCAGTCTGGTTGTCATATACAAACAGTTAGTATTATTTTCGCTGTTTGTCCTGATTTTCGAAGCAAGAACCTGTGCTAATTTTTAGGCTCAACAGGTTCTTATATAATGGAGGTTTAAATGCCAAAATTTTAGCCTACAGGTTCTTAATCACTAGGTTCTTATATGCGGGTTTTTACGGTACAGGGTTCCGCTCGAAATGAAACGAAACTGACTGTCTGTCTGTCTGTCTGTCTGTCTGTCTGTCTGTCTGTCTGTCTGTCTGTCTGTCTGTCTGTCTGTCTGTTTGTTTGTTTGTTTGTTTGTTTGTTTGTTTGTTTGTTTGTTTGTTTGTTTGTTTGTTTGTTTGTTTGTTTGTTTGTTTGTTTGTTTGTTTGTTTGTTTGTTTGTTTGTTTGTTTGTTTGTTTGTTTGTTTGTTTGTTTGTTTGTATGCATGTTTTATTTGTTTGTTTGTTTGTTTGTTTGTTTGTTTGTTTGTTTGTTTGTTTGTTTGTTTGTTTGTTTGTTTGTTTGTTTGTTTGTTTGTTTGTTTGTTTGTTTGTTTGTTTGTTTGTTTGTTTGTTTGTTTGTTTGTTTGTTTGTTTGTTTGTTTGTTTGTTTGTTTGTTTGTTTGTTTGTTTGTTTGTTTGTTTGTTTGTTTGTTTGTTTGTTTGTTTGTTTGTATGTACATTTGTTTGTTTGTTTGTTTGTTTGTTTGTTTGTTTGTTTGTTTGTTTGTTTGTTTGTTTGTTTGTTTGTTTGTTTGTTTGTTTGTTTGTTTGTTTGTTTGTTTGTTTGTTTGTTTGTCTGTCTGTCTATATACAAACAAATAAATGCAAAGAGAATAACTCGTACTTCGGTTGTAAGAGGTTCAAGCAACTCAGACGGAATGATTTCATGGACGCCTTCTTTCATGGCAGACAACTCTTCTTGTACACAGTCCACCATCACCTTTTGCGCATAAAGTCTACGAAAAAATAACAATCAAATACCGTAATTATCATGGTCACTCAATCAGTGATGGATCCAGGTTGATCTGGTGGGGGGGGGGGGGGGGGGGGGGTGTGCTGAGCGAGCGAAGTGAGATCAGGCCTGTGGCGTGACCGAGGGAGGGTGGAGGGGCCCACCAAACAAACAAACAAACAAACAAACAAACAAACAAACAAACAAACAAACAAACAAACAAACAAACAAACAAACAAACAAGCAAACAAACAAACAAACAAACAAACAAACAAACAAACAGACAAACAAACAAACAGACAAACAAACAAACAAACAAACAGGGGGCGGGAAGAAAAAAAGAAAAACCCAGAATGACAAAATGAATAAATCAAGAAGGGAAGAAACATGGGTAACTACAACAAATATTACACTACCTGGCATACTCAAATGTTCGACTTTTCGTCACAGGAATATGACTTCCATTAGCGACGAGTTCGACTGTTTCTCTAGCGATGGACACCTATAAAAGATGTTTAAACGCAAGTGCTTAAAGGGTGTGGCACAACTAATATTATTTAAATTGTCAATGAAGTGATAAACTTCAGGATAAGGTTTGTGGAACACCACAACGTTTAATATTTATTTGCTAAGCTGTCGGTCTGTTGACTCAGGCCTTCATCAGAGCAATATAAGACCCTGTTAACATGGAGGTAGGGTAACCCTTCTAGAAGGGTTACCCTTTGAAACGAGTCAAAAGATAGACCTTGTTTGCATGGAGTAGACTGTGAAAACCCTCGTACATTTAAAACAATCTGCTTAAAATGTAACTGTTCCCGTAGCCTTAGGTACCCTATTTCTTGTTGTTATTAACATATTTAGTTTAGTTAGTATTTTGCTGTTATTAATTGTAGCTAAGATTTGACTTTGTGGTTAGTATATTTATTTTCTAGTTTATTTAGTTTAGTTTAATTTTGGACCCGAAGTAATTGGCTTATTGCTGTTGTGGTGACCATGTCGTTATATGTTGAATTCATTTTGTAATGCATGTATATACTATTGTGAAATGAATAAATAGTAAAAATCCCTTTGGGATATTGAGATGCTAATTAGTTACAAGCACTAGTGGTTGTATCAGAAGAGTATACATCCACTAGTGGTTGTAACTAATTAGCATCATTGGTTTTAGTTTGTATGGGGTTTACAGGGGTATACATGTGACGCAATTTCTGAAATTGGATTGGCTGCAACGCTCATGAATTATTAATAAATTTCACAAGTTTTCGGCTCGTGATTGTATATTCAATACAACACGGCCACTCGTGTTGTAAACATTACTAACACTATAACGGCGAATCTAATAAAAAAAAAACAACCAAAAAACCCTAGCAAGCTGGTAGGGTAACCCTCCCCCCAGGATCACCCTAGCACTCATGTAAACGAAACAAGGAAAGACCATGAACTAGGGTAACCCTTTTACTAGGGTAACCCTTGTGTCACCCTACGTCCAAACAACAAGCTGTTGGCTTACGTCATTTATAAACTAAGCAACTGATTAATTAAATCACGCAAGCACACAATAGCGTATCGCGCTATAGTTTTAATTACTTAATTCTGAGACACAAAATCAAGAATAATTAATTCTTTGAAAGTTTTCATGGCGATAATGTAATAGAAATAAGTTTTGTGGAAACACCTTTGAAATATTTCTTTGCTAAAATATTTTCGTGGTGTTTCTACAAAACTTATTTATATAAAATCAAGAATGTTGTCCGAATAGGGCACACCACGTGCTGTTTAATGGCTGTCCCTCCTGAGAAATAGTGTGATGTTTAGCAATCTCAATAGATTCTCTTGTTCTTCGCGTCAAGTATTGCCTGTCGCTGGCAAAGAGTGATGACTCTTCACACTTAACACGGTGGTCATACAAGCGTGTTTAGCAACCGCAGATTTTTCATGTTGGGCTATTATATGCAACACGACTTGTGTTTCTTCTAGAGGTGTGAGAATCCGATCCGAATCCGATCCGATCCGATCGGATTAGGATCGGATTCGGACTAAACTTTTATCGTTCGGATTGGATCGGATCGGATTTTGTTCTTTTTTTCTCGTTCGGATCGGATTTTGTTCTTTTTTTCTGAGATCGGATCGGATTTTGCACTTTTTTACCCGCATCAGATTCACTTTTGTCATTGTTTTTGTCACAAAATTAACAAGTTCACTAGTTGTATGCACGTTGCACAACAAATGAAGGCTATTATTACATAAGATTATTATTGTATAATAGTTTTCTTAAATTTATTTGTTCATTGGTTTTCTTTTCGGAAAGTTCGCGGAACTATTGCAACATATATCCGGTGTTTTAATTTTTTCGGACCGGACCGGATGGGATCGGATTTGAGCAGCTGTTTTCGGATCGGATCGGATCGGATCGGACTACGATTTTTTGGCTTCGGATCGGATCGGATCGGATTCAGATTGACAGTTTTGGCAAACCCTCGGATTATAAGGGGTCAATTCGATCCGACGCACACCACTAGTTTCTTCAGGAGAGTTGAGAAATTCCTTCCCGTTTCCCGGATGTATACTAAGTCACACTCGTCACAAGGAATGCGATACACTCCAGGCTTTGATAAGCCATATCCACCTCATCTTTATGTGTGAAAAGTACCTTGAACAACTTGTGTTGACTACTGTGAAATACCTTCATATACCAGACACCAGTGCGATTTAGAATCCTCTCAATCTTGTGCGATGCTGGTCCAATGTACGGAAAAGAAACTGACGGTGGTTCTTCTTGGGTACTCGATTCCGGATGTACCGAATGTGCCATAGTCATAGAAGATTGAGTTGTTTTTTTAGGGAAACCGCGTTGTTTAGTTAAAACCAACTTAAGGTGATCTAATTCATCCTGAAGATGTTCTTCATCACAAAGTGAAAAACTTACTGGCACTTTTTTTGTTTTAATGAACAGAAGAGCATGGCGGAAGCATTCACTAAAAATGTCAAGAAAATCTGGCATACAGTTCTCGAGTTATGAAATCTCCAAATTCCGCCAGAAATGCTCATCAACCGTTCATCACAAAAAAAAATATGCCAACGCGTTTTACACTTCATACTTCACGACATAAAAATACGTGTTTGTAAAAGTTGCTCGTCTTAGTTAGTGCAATCTTGAAAAACCTGTTGGGCTCTGTTTATATGAAGCGGATTGGCAGTTCAATCGGATTGAAAAACGCGAGTGAAGTCAATCCAGGCACATGTTTACATGGAGAATCCGATCTGCTTGGAACATTGTTTTCGGTTTTGGAACACTATTTTCTGTACTTCCCTCAATGTCTGCCATTTAGCACGACACGCACCAACTTCACTCATGCGTATCAGGTCATTTTCAAGTCAAACCGTGTTTAGATGAATCAGATTAGAGACATTCAAGTCAATCCTTGTTTGAATCTCAAGTCAATCCACTCCACTGCGTGGACTGACTTCAGCCATTCGTTTCGATCAGATCGAAAACTTTCAATCTTCTTCATGTAATTGAATTACTATTATTATTGTAATATCTTCATAATTATCTATATTGCTCTTTATAACTTATTTTTAAGCCTAGTTTATAACTGTTATTGTTATACCTATTTATTACTTGCAATTTATTTATTTATATTTATTTTAATGGTCGAGCGTTTGTAACACGAGCCTCTGGCTCGGGAGAATGGGCAACCACTCCCCACGTCCATCGACAATAAATAAATATTGTATTGTATTGTATTGTATTGTATTGTATTGTATTGTATTGTATTGTATTGTATTGTATTGTATTGTATTGTATTGTATTGTATTGTATTGTATTGTATTGTATTGTATTGTATTGTATTGTATTGTAAACACAACAAGGAGAAACAACATGCGAAATTTGACTTAAACACTCAATCCACTTCATGAAAACAGGTCCTTAGGGACCGTTTACATGAATCCGGTTGAGTTTCAATCCGGATTGAACTGAACCCGGATTGAGTTTCTTTTATCTGTTTACATGAATCCGGAAGAGATTAGCTAAACACGGATTGATTTCGCTTTTCAATCCGGGTTGAAACTCAATCCACTTCATGAAAACAGGTCCTTAGTTAGTAGCGCTGGGTTCTCAATGGACATTTAATATCTCTACGAACCTCGAAATGACAGCAATACGTCGACTGGAAGGTCTCTTCTGATATCGTATCGTCCATTGAGTCAACAATCATTCGAGAAAGACCATCGAACAAATCAGCATTGAAAAATGCCAAGTCTTGCCAAACAATTTCGCTTTAAAAATAAAACAAAAAATGTCAGGGGTCTTGGGCCGGGTAAAGGCCTGGCCAAACGCTTTCAACATCGCATCAATCTCGTTCCCAGAGCACACGTTCCCCTTACCCAGCGGGCGGGAAACGAGAGACTCTGGGATAACCCGTTCACGCCATCACAGGATTCTTGTTATCCGGAAGAAGAGTTATATAGAGTTCACTGTGTTCATCAGCCAACGAAATATCGATGTGAAACGGATTATCCCAGTCTCTCGTTTCCCGGGTGGGGAACGGGCTCTGGGAACGAGATTGACATCGTATTTGAACGATGTTCAATAATGTTGAAAGCACGAGTGGCCAAATGAATTCAACATCGTTCAACATCATGAATGACAATTAATTGAACGCGGGCTACCACAAAAGCTGGAATCGACAATATCCCGCATGGTGCATGTCTTTGTTCAACAAAGTTGAATGAAATGCGTTCAACACCTTTCAACATTTTGAGAACAATAGAAATGTTGAACGCGTGTTGAACGAAAATTTGAACATGTTCGAATTTTCGTTCAACATCATTCAACACCATTCAATAACGTTCAACACCATTCAACAGGGGTAGCCAAACGCTTTGAACATGTTGAATTCAACAATGTTGAACGATGTTGAATGAAATGTTGAAAGCGTTTGGCCAGGCCTTAAGAACGCAAACGCTGCCGTATGAAAAGAACGATGACAAGCATTGACGACGAAAAGTTGCACCCTTGGCCAACTTTTGAAAACTCGGAAACAAGTCCTTTGCTGCACGCTTAACGCTTGAACGCAAATGGTAGTATCCATAGGCTTAGCCAAAGACCTGTCCACCCATCACTTGGACTGGTGTTTTTTAAAGTGGTCTGGCAAAAAATTATCGACAAGACTTTCCAGAATTCCCAAACTGAGGACTTGACAATAGCAAAAATAAAAAACGATATATTTTGCTGCTGTTTTCTAGACTTTCAAATTTAATTTTGATTTTCAAAATGCTCAAAATTACGTTTTCGGAAGACCAGATTTCTAAAAATTTCAGACCCTCCTACCCCCCCCCCCCCCCCCTCACGAGTTCTTCGCTTCATTTTGGACGGATAGATTTTTAATTTTGCCTAAATCCTTGGTAGTATCGTTATTCCGGAATTGCCATACGTTTTGAAATTTTAAGGTTTTGTACTTGCTGTATAGCTGCATAATTAATATATTTAAATATTCTGAGCCAAGTCTTCATTATTCTTCGCTGTCCAGTTGTTGTTGCTGGGTACGCATGCAAATTCACGCATGCGCAAACGTTTGGCAGCGATGTTGCTAGACTTGTTCCAAGTTCGCCTCTTAGCGCTAGTTTTTGCAGGCGGGTGGAAAGGCGGGCGAGCGGAAAAGCGGGAGGAAAGAGGCGGACTTGTTTTGCTTGCAGGTTTTTGAATCTAATTAAATATTCTGGCGGGAAATCGCTGAAATGTACATCGCCCTGTTTTTCGGGTTGTCGTACATGCAATGGAAAGTGGTTCTACCCCTACTAAAACGTTTTCAAGAGTCTGTTTAACTCCAACTTCCAAAAATAGCACTTGCATAGCAATTTAGCCTGAATATAATTACTTCCCGAATTACGTCACCGGTCGAAAAATTCACCGGTGAATTTTGGCGCGCTGCAGGTGGGAAAAGTCCTTTTCAACGAGGAACCGAAAGGTCAAAAATGTCGAAAGGTCAAAAATGTTTGAAAAGGACTTTGAGAAAGTCCCTGGATACAGGTTTCACTAACGCGTTCACGCTGTTGACGTCAACCTGGTTCTCAGGCTTCTATTTTTCAACGTCGAGTTGAAATTATATGGTAGAGAATGTTTATGAAAGACCGTTGACAAATTAACTACTACGCTTGTAATTGCTCAAACTTCAGTCTCATACCTTCCCAGAATGTACTTGATCACTGTCCTGGTTAGATTAAGTGGAATGGTGTTGCTAAACCATAAACACAAACCAAGGAATCTTCCAATAGACTTAAACATGGTCTGGCGTTTCTAGAAAGATAAAAGATCAAATGACATAAGGCCACACAACGCAACGCAGCACAACACAATACCTCACAACGCGACGCAGCACAACACGACACCTCACAACGCAACGCAAAACAACACGACACCTCACAACGCAACGCCTC
Organism: Corallium rubrum; assembly: GCA_964035015.1. Classification (NCBI taxonomy): domain Eukaryota; kingdom Metazoa; phylum Cnidaria; class Anthozoa; order Scleralcyonacea; family Coralliidae; genus Corallium; species Corallium rubrum. The sequence goes on from OZ036001.1 coordinate 13,105,924, forward strand.
ACAACGCAACGCAAAACAACACGACACCTCACAACGCAACGCAGCACAACACGACACCTCACAACCTGACGCAAAAACAACACAACACCTCACAACGCAACGCAGCACAACACGACACCTCATAACGCAACGCAACGCAACGCAGCACAACACGACACCTCACAACGCGACGCAAAACAACACAACACCTCACAACGCAACGCAACGCAACGCAACGCAACGCAACGCAACGCACCACAACACCACACCTCACAACGCAACGCAACACAACACCTCACAACGCAACGCAACGCAACACAACACCTCACAACGCAACGCAACGCAGCACAACAAGACACCTCACAACGCGACGCAAAACAACACAACACCTCACAACGCAACGCAACGCAGCACAACACAACACCTCACAACGCAATGCAGCACAACACAACACCTCACAACGCAACGCAGCAGAACAAGACACCTCACAACGCAACGCAGCACAACACAACACAACACAACACCTCACAACGCAACGCAACGCAACGCAGCACAACAAGACACCTCACAACGCGACGCAAAACAACACGACACCTCACAACGCGATTTGTATGGTAAATAGTATCTTAAACACTACTAAAAAACTAAAACATTGATGTAAGCGGCAACGATAACGGAAAACGACACGGCACGACACGGTATGACACGGCACGACACGGTATGACACGGCACGACACGGTATGACACGGCACGACACGGTATGACACAGCACGACACGGTATGACACGGCACCACACGCTATGACACGGCACCACACACTACTATATATATATCCACAACTCACCAGTAACTCAGGCTCCTGTTTTAACAAGTCATTTCGACAAGAAGGACGCGGCGAAAAGTAACCGCTTTGCTCCGGTAGTTTACCAGGCTCGTACAATAAGGAAGCCGCGCCTGTTGGCTGCTAGAAATGAGAATGAAACAAAGAAGAAAGCTTTTACATATTACAACTATACTACAAGAAAGACATGAACGCAACAACCCCTCGCCCGCTTTATATGCATTTTTGTACACCTCCCCCCGAATTAATGGTTTTGTTGTACTAGTAACACACACAAAATACCCCAGAAAATTAATTAGAAAAGTTCATCTGTAGCTAGTCATGTATTGACACACCGAAAGAACATGCAAAGTCAATATTAAAAAAACAAAAACGAGATGAACCAAATGACAAAAGTTCATTCAAAAATAGATAATAATGGCCAAGAAAAGACACAATGCCAACGTCCTAGCGTCCAAAGACAACTATGTATTATAAATACATAAATAAATACATAATTAAATACATAAATAAATACATAAATAACTACATAAATAAATAAATAAATACATATAAATAAATAAATAAATAAATAAATAAATAAATACATACATACATACATACATACATACATACATACATACATACATACATACATACATACATACATACATACATACATACATACATACATACATACATACATACATACATACATACATACATACATACATACATACATACATACATACATACATACATACATACATACATACATACATACATACATACATACATACATACATACATACATACATACATACATACATACATACATACATACATACATACATACATACATACATACATACATACATACATAAATACATAAATAAATAAATAAATAAATAAATAAATAAATAAATAAATAAATAAATAAATAAATAAATAAATACATACATACATACATACATACATACATACATACATAAATACATAAATAAATAAATAAATAAATAAATAAATAAATAAATAAATAAATAAATACATAAATAAATAAATACATAAATCAATCAATAAATAAATACATAAATAAATAACTAAATAAATAAATAAATAAATACCTACCTTGTCATCAGCTTTTAAAGCATTAGCAACAGCAGCAAAGAAGCCACGATTTACACCAGGCCCAGACCCCTCTTCGCCTTCGAATTTCACACGAAAATTCGTGTAGTGAAAGGAAGACATCTGCAACGAAAAGAAAATTGTTATAAAGTTTTTCTTTGAAGTATTTTGCTGTGAAAAATTTCCCAAGTTGAGCTCTTAGGTCATGACTCGACATTTCAGATAATAATAAATTAACAAGACGCCTAGCGGTCAGGTATCAATTGGGACGTAAGTCCTGTTCCTTTCTCCTGTCACAATTGTATTAGTATTCGTGTAGGTAATTGTATATATATAACTTGTAAGCGTTTTTGTGACAAATACATTAAATAAATAAATAAATAAATAAATAAATAAATAAATAAATAAATATAGATAGATAGATAGATAGATAGATAGATAGATAGATAGATAGATAGATAGATAGATAGATAGATAGATAGATAGATAGATAGATAGATAGATAGATAGATAGATAGATAGATAGATAGATAGATAGATAGATAGATAGATAGATAGATAGATAGATAGATAGATAGATAGATAGATAGATAGATAGATAGATAGATAGATAAATAAATATAAATAAATAAACTTCTGACCAGAAGAACTGATTTACAGTCGCTTGCACCTAAGTGGAAACACCGCCCGTTAAAACATGTTCTATTTCAACGTCAAATATAAAAGTTTTCCTTGGAAACATATTGTGCTTCCCTTCGATATGCCTTCAGTCAAACGCGTCTTGCCAATCCCACGGTGTCAGTTTCAAAACGGTTAACTTTTGAACATGTTTCGAACGTGTTTTGACGGGCGATGCAAACTACAGTAACTCGTGCATGGCCAAAAGTGGTGCATTGTATAGTGTGTATATTTACCTCGCCAAGGAACTTCAACATATCTTCCAGTAAGTGAGATCGACGAACATTTAGAGAAAGCACTGTACCCATCCGACCACTGAATCCGTACGCACCAAAAATACCCTGCTGCTGGTCAGTGTTAACGCTGTCTCGAAGATGGGACAGAGCGCGACGAAACCTACAAACACACCGGACATTAGTAAACGTACCCGTTACCAGTGCCTATGAAAGAAACTCTCTTCTCAAATTCATGAATAATTCATGAGCTAATTAGCCAATCAAAAACACGTATTTCGTCACGTGCGTGAGTTGCGAAATCCCGGTAATAAACGAAAAATTGAATTAATAATTAGGAAATTAGATAATAAACGCTTTAAACATAGTCCCTAGAATTATATTGTCTGGAAACGCGGCGATCATCAAAGCGGTTAACAATGAGCTACAATTTAGGTTGAGGGTGGCAAATAAGGTGCACAAGCTTTTGTTTTACGTTCATTAATATTTATAAAGCAACGCTGCTATTGGTTGATTGCTTCATTATACCAAAAGTACAATGTGTTCAGCAAGCGTTAAGATGAAATAAGGTGCACAAACGTGAACAAAAACCTTGAACAAAGACTGTGGCCGCGTTTCCAGACAATTTATTTCTAGGGACTATGCTTTAAACAATAAAAAGCGTACATTACAACATTTCTAAATTATAAAAACAGTCAAAACAAAGAAAACTGTATTATTACCACAATTCTAAATTATAAATGCAAAACTCAACACAGAAACCAATTAAGTTAGGTTATATAATAGCATGCCATCTAATTAGGGAATTCTACAACAATAGACTATTGTCAACTGAGAAGTTATTTCATAAACTCGTGGCTCGCGTTTTACCAGGGTTTCCAAACACTAATTGAATTCACTCGACTGTTCACCGCGCGATTTTCATAATTGTTCTCTCGAGTTTGTAAAACACTCAAGACAACGAAAACCACTCGGCCGTATACCGGCCTCGTGTTTTCATTGCCTTTCGGGTTTTACAAACTCTCGAGAACAATTATAAAAATCGCTTGGTGAACAGCCTCGTTAATTCAATTGTTTTCGCGTGTTTGGAAACCCTGGTAAAACACTCGCACTCGTTTATGAAATATTACTTCTCTTCCAGTACGTTTAGAACTCTTTCACATCTCACTTCGTTCTTGAGACATTGAAATTCAAAGTGCCTATGAAAGGAAAATTAAGTTTGTTTTATTTGAAAGAACACTTTAAGTGGCAGAGTAACATCTTTTGTAGTTTTTCGTTTCCTTGCTTCGTTCTTGAGATATTTCAGTTTCTTTGATATGGAATTGAACATTTTGACACACGTGCATAATGAGTTATCGAAAAAGTTATATATCTTTGCTATTATCAAACACAATAATCACTTGAAAATCTACATGTTTAGTGTTGCGAGCGAAACACAACATGCTTCATTCAAATTAATTTGGTTTGATAATAGAAAAGATATCTAACCTTCTCTGATAGCTCATTATGCACCTACGACGTCAAAATGTTTAATTTGCATATCAAACAAACTAAAATATAATTGTCAGTTGTTTGCTGCACAAGCTGTGTTAGTTAGTAATACTCAGAAAAACTCTGAGCTCTAAGCGGGACTCGAACCCACAACCTTCTGAATGCTAGCCAGACGCTCTAACCATTGAGCCACTAGAACTCAGATAGCGGAGTATAAAGTATTCTGAGTATTACTAACTAACACAGCTTGTACAGCAAACAACTGACAATTATTACTAACATCAAGCTGCAATTTCTGAAACTAACAAACTAAAATATCTCAAGAACAAAGCATGGAAACGAAAAACCGCAAAAATGTTACTCTATAATTTTAAGTGTTCTTTCAAATAAGACAAACTTAATTTTCGTTTCATTGGCACTTTAACACGTGCGCAATGACTTTTTGAAAAAAAAATGTATATATTTGTAATTACACACGTAAAAATCTCACAGCTTGTCAACAGGATGTGTTCGCAACAGGCTTGTAGCAAGGCTGTTAACAAGTTGTAACAATGCTGTTCATTCAAGAAGCTGCTACAACCTTGTTAGCATCAACCTGTTAACAACTTGTTGAGTGCAGAGCGGTAACAGGTTGTTGGAACAACTTGTTATCAGTCTGTTGGAGTCACCAGCCTTGTTACAAGTTGTCAACAACCTGTTACAGACATGTTAACAATCTGGGACAGCCAGTGCGAATACATGACGGTGACAGCCTGTTGAACAGCCTTGTAACAACTTGCTTGCAGGTATGTAACAGCTTGCGCGTTTTTACGTGTGTAGCATATACCTCGCAGGTGAATAGTGCTTTTCACGCAATCTGATTGGTTCCTCTAACTCGGGATATCCTGCACTATTCACCTGCGAGCAAAACAAAATGGCGGCCAGTTTTGCTAAATGTTTACCGAAGCAGGAGATTTTGTTGATAAACAAGGCTGATGTAGTAGAATAACGAGAAAAGTCAACAAAATTAAGTGTCCAAAGGTATGTTTCTTTAGAATTTTCTAGCCATTAATATATTCAAAAGTTGTAAAAACTGTTTTGTCGCGACAAATATTGAGTACGCCAAGTTGCTAGCAGCCCTCCCGTTCCAACGTGCCTGCTACTTTCAAAATTAATGACAACCTTGAAGCGCCCCCTTAACAAACAGAGAATAGAAAAATGCTCTCAGTGTGGAAAATTATGAGCCTATTGGTGTACCTTGCTATACGTCCAGCCGTACCGGCCCTAGTAGCTAAGAAACTATCACGCTCTCCTCCAGGGCCCTCGGCGAGAAACAGTCTGGAGAAGATATCAATGGAGATCATCCAGCGTTCGCATACTTCATCAGCGGACCACTGGTGCATGATGGGAAGCTTCAATTCACGACTACAAGAAAATTTAAAGACACTGAAAAGTTAGTAACGGTAGCGATAGTAGACTAGTGGCTGGTAACACTGGTATAGGCAGCTTAGATGCACTATAGAGGTTTTTAGAATCTCTATTTGAAAGGTTAACTAAACCTTTTGAAGTTATAGTCGCTTCTGAAAGAGTTATCATCTAACTTGGCAGAAGTAACGAAAAATATGAATTTCGAGATAAAAGCAAAGAATTAATCAGCGAAGCCTTCTCAGGTTCTCTTGAAGCATGACCACGTTTCTAGAATGGGTACTGCATTGTATTTGACGTCATACCGGTAAAATCCACCCTTGTTGTTTGTTACCGGTATGACATCACAACGTTCTCGGGATTTATCTCTTACTTACTTACTTACTTACTTACTTACTTACTTACTTACTTACTTACTTACTTACTTACTTACTTACTTACTTACTTACTTACCGGCTTACTTACTTACTTACTTACTTACTTACTTACTTACTTACTTACTTACTTACTTACTTACTTACTTACTTACTTACTTACTTACTTACTTACTTACTTACTTACCGGCTTACTTACTTACTTACTTACTTACTTACTTACTTACTTACTTACTTACTTACTTACTTACTTACTTACTTACTTACTTACTTACCGGCTTACTTACCGGCTTACTTACCGGCTTACTTACTTACTTACTTACTTACTTACTTACTTACTTACTTACTTACTTACTTACTTACTTACTTACTTACTTACTTACTTACTTACTTACTTACCGGCTTACTTACTTACTTACTTACTTACTTACTTACTTACTTACTTACTTACTTACTTACTTACTTACTTACTTACTTACTTACTTACTTACTTACTTACTTACTTACTTACTTACTTACTTACTTACTTACTTACTTACTTACTTACTTACTTACTTACTTACTTACTTACTTACTTACTTACTTACTTACTTACTTACTTACTTACTTACTTACTTACTTACTTACTTACTTACTTACTTACTTACTTACTTACTTATATAAAATGTTTTGGCATTCAACTATACACATTAAATAGAATCCATATGCAGTAATATCATATTTCGGTTTATAAGCACTTTAATATCCTACTTTATCCTACTCTAACCTACCTATCCTATACATTATTCTACTCTACCCGATTACATTTTAGTCTACCTAATACACTATCTTATCCTGCATATCCTATCCTATTCTACTATATGCTATCTACTATATTTTATCCTATACCATGTACTATCCTATCCTACCCGTATCCTATTCTATCCTACCCTATCCTATTCTACCCCCTCCTACCACTAAACTATCCCATTCCATTCCATCCCATCCCATTCTATCCTACCCCATACTATTCTAACATATTCTATCGTGCTCTGCTCTACGTAAACTCCATTCTATTATATTTTATCCTATCCTATCCTACCCAATCCTATCTTACCTCAACTTGCCCTATCTATGTCCTTTCCTATCCCTATCCTATAGACCTACAATCGTGGACAAAATTGTTGAGACACTTTGCCGTGTTTGACGATTTTCACTTGGTGTCCCAAGCACTTTTGTCCAGGATTGTAGAAAGATGACGTTACCTTGACAAGCCACGGTACGAAACCGGCAGAGAAGAATCACGCAACTTTATCCTCTCTTCGAGATCCACCATGCTGTTCTTTTTGTCAAACAGTTCCAAAGATACAGACGGTACATAGACACGAGCCGACTGCTGCAAGTTATGTTTCAGTTCTGTCGCAAACATGTCCAATGTTGTATCTGTAGTGGCAGACAAGAAAAATCGACGTGTCGTCACGTCCAACAAGAGCGCACTGGAATTTCCAGAAATATTCGAGGGCGCCTGGTGACAAACATAAAAGACACAATTACATTGCGTTCGTATTTGAAGTACATTGTAAAATTGAAAATAATGCGTCGTATGCAATAAAGCGTAAACCCAATCTACTTTACCGTAGAATTCCGAAAGTAACGGCCCCCGTTTTTTTCTGTAAGAATTGCAATAAAAGGACGACATATAGCCGCTTTAAACAATACCTGAAAGTCTCCACTTAACCCCCTTCTATAGATAATATAAGGGATTGGGGACTAATCATCCTTAGTTTATTCAGGCATAAAATATCTTTGATGTGCCGCGGTTAACATATAGGTTAGTTACCTTGCATATTAAATGACCTACTATATCGCTTTAAAACTATACGTCTAGAATACTACTTTTTGTTAAATAGTGGCAAATATCGTCTGTATCATGAATAAAGTAAGCAATAACTAGCTTAGTTATATAGCTAGAGTTTCACTGGATGCAACGACGACTGTCATTGGTTGGTTTGTGGTCACATGACCTTAGCTAAATTTCAATGTCTACCGAACAGGCAATAACTGAGAACTTATTGCCTGCTCGGTCAATAAGTTTTCAATTGTTGCTCGCTAGAACTTCGAACTCTTCACGGCATCCTATAAACAAAAGCTTCTTTGGTACGAAAAAAAGAATATTATAGATCTTCAAAGCATGTGTGAAGATTAACTGGAGAAATGTATTGCTGTTCTTTTGTTCTCTTGTTTTTGATAAACGTCGAAATTATTCAGCGAAACTCAAGCTATGTAACAAAACACTTAATGTCTGCTCCCTCGGGAAACAGTTAGTTTTGTTTTCCCTCGAGTCTCGATGTTTCCCGAGACGAAGTCGAGGAAAATATCAAGACTCTCGGGAAAACAAAACTAACTGTTTCCCTCGGGAGCAGACCTTAAGTGTATAATATCGTCTGTATCATGAATAAACTAAGCAATAACTAGCTTAGTTACCTCCTTCTCGGTAACTAACCTAGCTATCCTTACTCGCAGCCAGCGACCGTGTCCGCGTCGAGGCATATCAAAGGCGCTCAAGACAGCCGCCATACGACACAGTTCAGACCAACGGATCACAGCTAAAATATAGGTGTTGATTGTACGGAAGGAGGAAAACCGGGGAAAAAACCCTCGAAGCACAGGAGAGATCAAACAGTGCGAACCTACCACGTCTACGTTGGGCTTGATATTTTCATCCTCTATGCTTGAACAAATATCCATCGCAGTTTCAGTGTTGTCACTGTTGCCAGATTTTGGCCAACCGTTGAGAACGTAAAAGAAAGCATCCAGCACATACACGGCATGCTCGTAACTAAAATATAAACAAAATGCTGGAAATGAGAAGCTATTCACTAGATATGAAAAGCACAAAAATTGCCTCCAAGAAACAGCTAATAAAACGAAATCGCCAACAGACGTTATTGGAGGATTGGTGCCAAGCCCCGGGGGGATGCCACCCCCTGATCGGAGGTAACCAGGCAAACCCGGCCATAGCCCACATCCAGGCACCAGTCACACTGTCAAAGCAGTGGAAATATATATACTTACCTTGCATTCTATCAGGAGTGGGTGGGTTGGTCAACACAGCGCAAAGCAAGAAATCCCCAAGTATCAACTGAATAAACAGCGCGCAAAACCACGCTGACAAGACTCTGATGATCGAGCGCTCAGATAATCCCCACATATTATAAATGAGTGACCACTGACCAAATGTCAAATAAATAGTTAAAATATGCATTAATAATTCATGAAGAAAATTCAAAAGAAATGAATGTTTAAACAGGTGTTGTAAATCGGATACAGCATTGCCTAATAAAAATTCAATGTTGTATCCGATTTACAGCATACTAATTAGGACCCAATGGCTCAAATTGAGCTTTTTCCTTGTTCAAATAATTTGTTTTTGCCTTTTCTACGACTGCTAAACAAAGTATTCATGATATAAACTCATCGTAGTTTAAGTAAGATACAATATTCGGCTCGCCATTGTAAATCCCATGCAGTTCGGCTGCTCATATTGTATCTATTACATAGCGCGCGCAAAACCAGTCAAGCTCAGACCACGCTGACAAGACTAGTGCCGAGATAATCCATACATGGGTGACTGCCGACTAGCATTGTCTCCTTTTTTACCTTGCCTAAATTACATTTAGCCACATTAAAAAAGCACTGATTTGGAGTATTGCTCTATGTGGAAGCAATCACTGATCTCTATACAACTGCATGGATTGCTCATCCTTCACCGGCGGTTAGCAGTACTAAGGATGAGCAATCCAGTTACTTATGACTGCACTTGAGAAGTTGGGAGAGCACTCAAAAACCTCGCTTACGCTTTTTTCGTGCTCTCCGAACTTCCCACGTGCATCCATAACTCGACAGAGCACACCAAACCATGAACCATTTCTTAAATTTAATTAATTTTAGAACAAACGAAATCACGTAACTACACCATTGTGTCCTTACGTGATTCTGGTTGTCAAGATGTTTTTGTTTACATGATGACGTGAGCCAACACGATGTTGGCATTTGCTCTAATAGAATAGAATAGAATAGAATAGAATAGAATAGAATAGAATAGAATAGAATAGAATAGAATAGAATAGAATAGAATAGAATAGAATAGAATAGAATAGAATGGAATGGAATGGAATGGAATGGAACGGAACGGAACGGAGCGGAGCGGAGCGGAGCGGAGCGGAGCGGAGCGGAGCGGAGCGGAGTAGAGCGGAGCGGAGCAGAGCGGAGCAGAGCAGAGCAGAGCAGAGCAGAGCAGAGCAGAGCAGAGCAGAGCAGAGCAGAGCAGAGCAGAGCAGAGCAGAGCAGAGCAGAGCAGAGCAGAGCAGAGCAGAGCAGAGCAGAGCAGAGCAGAGCAGAGCAGAGCAGAGCAGAGCAGAGCAGAGCAGAGTAGAGTAGAGTAGAGTAGAGTAGAGTAGAGTAGAGTAGAGTAGAATACAATAGAATAGAATACAATAGAATAGAATAGAATAATTTTTATTGACCAACTCCCCAAAAGGGGCTTTTCAGGGACAATTGCAACCGGTAATTTACAAAAATTATTATAACCTATTATGCATTTAAAAGCTAAAACTGCATCGCGAAGATACATTTTGGATTTTACAGGAAGCCAGTGCAAGTCCTTTAATGTAGGTGTAATGTGGTCAAACTTCCTTTTGCCGCAAACTATGCGTGCCGCAAAGCTGACGAAGGCCCGAGTCAACAGGTTGAAAGCTCAGCAATAGAGTATAAACGTGTTGTTACCACAAAGTCTCGCTTGTATAACTATGGATAGGAAACTAACAGTCATGTGGGGCAGGCTTCGAAATAAATTTGAAACGTATACCGGTCACTATGACCGGCGGCTCAATAAATTTGCCGGTCACAGCGGAATTTTTACCGGTCATTTTTAGTTATATTTATTTGCGCTCGTCGTTCGCGTGGCTCGTGAGTTTAGAAACAATAATATACAACGGGCCAACGGCGTAACCGTTTTCGAGTTTTTAGGTAACGACGGTGAGACAAACAAACACGCACACACAGACAGATAAAGGTATTATAATATAGATTATGAATTATATTTGTATATAGGCACAACGCCACAACGCCAGCATATCGTATTACAATTTGAAACATTCGCTCTCACTTGGATTCAAAAATTCACCGGTCATACATGTCCGCCAAGCGATGGTATTTGCCGGTCAAACTGTAAAATTTTACCGGTCAGTGACCGGTGACCGGCACTTATTTCGAAGCCTGATGTGGGGTGTTTTGAGTCTTTTGATTGGTTAAATCGCATTTACTCAGTTTGCAAAATGATTGAAACCTAGTTGCAAATTGTGATGTCACGAATGACGTGAGTATGCTTGTTTTACTGAGGTTTTTAAGTGAACTTTTCTTCAAATTCTTCATGTTCTCACATTCAGATGACTATGTTGACGTTTCAAATGATTTTATCGCTTTCACAAACCTGCCTAAGCCACAATCGAGTGTTCGAGGTAAATGTTGTTGATCTTTATTTTGATGTTTTCTGTGTTGTTTCAAAGAAACTGGGCGTCGAAAAAAAGTACCTTGTGCTTGAAATTTGTGATGCATATTTTAACTAGTAAACCTTGATATTTTCTTTTAAAATGAGTAAGAAGAGATGGGAATTTTATCGTATTGTGGCTTTGTCGTATTTACAGGCAGTTCGGTTTTCATTTTAAGTTGTATTATTCCTAAACTTTGAATATACAAGGGGTTTTTTAAGCTTGTCCATTTCAACCAGGTTGTTATGCTCACGCCATCCGTCCTATTAAGTCTTGTTACTATCCATGGCATAACTATTTGTTACCATGCAAAGTTTCAAAGAATTAATCACTATACTAGACACAATAAAATCGTAAGCCATACGCCATGGCAAGTTTTACACCACTGATCTCTATATAAACTGGATAGGCCATTCCCTATGGCCCAGGGGCGGATCCAGGATTTTTCGTACGTTAGTCAAAATTTTCGTTTGTGAACATTCGGGGGTTCGGGTACGGAAATTTTTCCGGGGGGGTATGATTAGTTATTAATACCCACACTAGATCTTTTTCTGGATTTTCGGAAAATAAAACGTGAGGTGCAAAACTGACTGTTTCGCCCAATACCAGGGCTCATCAGCATGCCTAGAAAACACATAATACTACACGGCAAGCTTGTGATTCCAACATGGGTCCACAGCCTTTGGAAGGCCGAAAAAGAGCAAACTGGTTTTAAATCAATTTATTTAAATCAATTATTATCAAGTCACAATTTATCACATCTGAACTAGAGATCGTATTACACCAAGCCATGTGGTCTAACAAGTCAACAAGACACTGACACAGTCCATATACATTACATGGATAATAGATATCCAAATCAAAATCTTAAACTAACATCAGGCGACAAAAAGCATAAACAAAATGCCTACACTACAGTATATATTGGTTCGGCTGGGTTCGCGGTATATAAGTGAAATATTTAATATTAAATATTTATTAACTTTTGACCGCAGTAATATGCTAATTTCATAAACGATCATGCCAACCGGTCATGGCGCACAGATTGTTCGGTTAATACAAGTCCAAAACTATTATAATAAGAGTTAAATTTAGTTAAAATAGAATATATTTACGTTATGGTTGTACTTGTTTTTCCTTTCTCGAACATACCTTGGGTTGAAAGATTCGGCACCAAAATTTCTACTGAGGCAGAAGCTCGTGTTGTTGATACTGATAGCACTCAACAGCTCTTCAACAGAACTCTTCGGCAAAGCGTCGATTCGCTTCATCAGATCAGCGTAACCATCTCGAAGATATGGCCGATCGTTTCTCTCAAACGCGGACTGCACAATCTGGTAAATACTACAAGACATTGGAGTATATTCGCTATTTCGCTTTTATATTTCTGTGGCACTTGAAATTGAACCTTCGCGTTCAAGCTGCGATCAGAAAGGCTATAGAATCATGCCGTATACACTGAAGGCTGATGTATATGATCGATCAAAAAATGTAGCCAATGAGAATTCAGATATTTTTTGAATTAGCCAATCGGATAGCTTGTATACGAGCCCCTGATCCACAAACCGATCAGAACTCCCCACAGATCGATCAAAAAGCAAATTGGCCAATCGGATGGCTGGAATCAGAGTACAGAGCGATCAAAACTCACGCGCAAGACCGCTGTTCTGTGACTTGATATATTATATCGAAGGCTTTGCCGCTGTATGAAACTTGATAACTGGACTATGCTATGGCCAGCAGTCAAACATTTCGTGCCAGTCGCCACCATCTTACGTAGTGGAACATATGACGCATTGCGGCCTTAGAACTTGTTCCTAAAGTTGACAACGGTCAGATTAACCGGGGGGAAGAATAAATAAGTGCTCTGTGCCGGGGGTCGGAAAAGCCTTAAAGCAAACAACAGATGCCGGTTCGTTTAGTTTTCACTGTTTAACAACAAATACAGTCAAAAGATGGAGTACACAACACGAAATATTGTTAAGGCATTAAGATTACTATAAAAGGTACAATTTAAGACTTGGAATTGAATTTTTCGTAGATTTTATATTCTGTTTTTCAGTTTTATATATTATCGTGAAGTTTCATCGTTGTCGGCACTGAAGAAAACCAACGAAATTTAAAGGTTTTACAGCTCAGTAATAGAAACAAATACAAGAAATTAGAGTCTTAAACCTTATTGAGTACTTCTTGTGTCCTTACATTCGTTTAAATTTTCTTAAAATAACTCTTTTTGTCTGTTTTCAATCTACGGAAGCTTATGAACTTCAGTGGCGGCCATCTTGGGTAGTGGTCACGTCATCATACAGCTGGCACGCTAAATTCGGCCTCATGCTCTATCCAGTTTATATAGAGATCAGTGTATTACACCCACCGCAATAAAAACACAGTAAACTCGCTTACCATAACATATCCATGACGGGCAAGGTGTCTCTATGTTCATTGGTATGAGAGCGTAACAGAAACATGAGATATTCTTCGGGGGTAGCTCCAGGCATGTTCAATGATGCTCGGCTCACGCCAGTCGACTCTGAATCACCACCTTGCTGGAGAGATATTAGGTAACGCTACAGAGGAAAAAAATATAACCTAACTGTAAGATGATATAATATACAATTATTGGATGAGGTTGAGCATGATAGCTTGTGTTATCAACGCCGAGGTAAGTGTTATCTGCCGAAGCCGAAGGCTGAGGCGGATAATACAAACCGAGGCTTGATAACACAAGCTATCATGCGATAACCGAATTGTAGAAGCCTTTAAGGAGTTTTATACAAAGTTGAAAGTAAGATAAAAAAGTGAATCATATCATACCGTCTTCAGTTTGAGGTTCACTTACTTTTCGCTTTCAAATACAATTTTCTCTTTCAGATACTGCTTTAACTCTAACAGCTGTATGTGTAGCTCGTTTGGTTTTTCTTTTTGATTTTGGTGTCAACAAAACTTGCCAAATCCGGCCAATTAATTCACTTCTGATCGTCACTCCTAAAGGTCCCGGCGGCCATGTTTGTTTAGCCCAAACCGCTGGCCAGCTCGCAAAAATTACGTCATAGCTACAGACAATTTTTGATATTTTGTAGGTGGCAAGACGTCAAGAATTGTCTGTAGGTTTTTAGCCAACCACAATCGAGATTGTATCAGTGTTGTATAATAACATCACTTAGACATCACGCTGTGTAATGACTTGTAGCAAAATCATGTTTATTCTTGCAATAATTTAAGTAAATCACTTGAAACTTTTCAAGTATAGTATCCTGTGATATACAGAATCACATGCACAGTTAAAGTGATTTCGTTAAATAATCTCAAATTAATATTCAAGATTTTACAACAAGTCATTACACAATGTGATGTCTAAGTGATGTTATTTACATATAAAACATATACCAATATCTCAGGAACGAAGTGAGATAAGGACGAACTGTAAACGTCCATCTTTATAGATTCAAACGTTTTCTCAAATAGGAGAGTTTCTTTTGAACTTCATTTTCGCTGCATAAGCACTTTAAAGTGTCTATGAAATGAAAAATTCGTTGGCATTTTTGTTGTTTTATTGTACAGAGGAGCATGGCAGGAGTACTCACTGAAAATTTCAAGAAAATCTGATGCGTAGTTTTCGCGCTATCAACTCTCAAAGTTTGCCATGGCTAGTTCGTTCTTGGAGAAAAATTGGGCTTTCGGTAACAATACTTATGACGTACGCAAATGGACAACTATGCATAAGAACAATAGATTTCATTATTAATGATCCATCTGCGTACGTCATAAGGCATTGTACCAAGAAGCCCAAATTTCCCCAAAACAAACTATCCACGGCAAATTTTGAGAGTTGATAGCGCGAAAACTACGCATCAGATTCTCTTGAAATTTTCAGTGAGTGCTCCTGTCATGCTCTTCTGTACAGTAAAACAACAAAAATGCCAACGAATTTTTCACTTCATAGACACTTTAAGCCTGCATCATGCATGCATACACTACAATTTCCACAGTAAACTCTTGTAGCCATTTACTAGTTTATACCTTAGTGTCAAAATGCTTTCCACGATATAACTGTCCCTCTACTGTGTCCATGACGTTGATCAACCACAACCAAGACTTTTCCAAGATATTCTCGCTGTATTCCAGAATTGCGCTTCTTTCGTTCACGTTGAACACAATAGAATCCTAAAACAGAAACAAGAGTAGAATTAGAAGTGGCAAAGACTTTCACAGTCATTTAAGGTGGCCTTAGACCTTAGCTCATTTGCATATCGAAAAAATAGCTGTTGGAGAAAATAGCTGTTGTTGCGTTGTTCGGGTTTGAAGTTCACGGCAGAAGGAAACATGACCAAAACCTGCCCCAAAAATACTACAGTTTGAAAACCTAAAGAGCTAAAAAAATCTTCGAACTTTAAGAAATGTTACATTTAGATCCGGATCATCCACACGTATGTTCTAACGATTTTGGGTGAAGGAAAATTCGAGTGTAGAATATATACATTTTAAGACCAAACCGGGACCAGTTGCGAAAAATGCAACTACACAGGCCTTCCGGCAGGAATTGAACCCACGACCTTGCGATTCTAGTGCAATGCTCTGACCACTGAGCCACGGAGGGCGTTGCCGAGAGCTTGATCGCGAGTTCTGTATATATAATAAGGTGGTAATGCCAGGAGAGAATTGGGTATATTATAAGTAATATTGGGCATTTCACTCGATTACATAGCATGTTCTAACGATTTCGGGTGAAAGAAAATTCGAGTGTAGAATATATACATTATAAGACCAAACAGGGACCAGTTGCGAAAAATGCAACTACATAGGTATATATTCATGTATATATTCTACACTCGAATTTTCCTTCACCCCAAATCGTTAGAACATGCTATGTAATCGAGTGAAATGCCCAATATTACTTACATCATCCACACGTATACGTTTTCGTAGCGTTTTCATACTGTTTCAGGTAATGAGACCATTGTTTTCTGCTCCCCTGAGGACCGAGAATAATATAAAAACGCTATGAAAACGCATACGTGTGGACATGGCCTTAATGTCTACAGCCAAACCTTATTCGTTTCCTTTCCTTGTCCATCGACAACTTTTAAGACATCAATCACTTCCTTTGCCAACCGCGAGAACATTCGCGCCAGATAGCAATTCCCAGCATGTACACTGGGTGGAGAGATATTTCCTACAGGGACGCCAAACTAAAAAGAACAAATCATATGTTTGTTGTTATTATTAAACTACGCTTAGTATTAACACTACTACTATTTTTACTATTACCACTATTTTTATTATTACTAATATTACCATCATTACCATTACACCATCACCCTACCATCATCACCATCACACCATTATCACCACCATCATCATCAATCACCTTCACACCATCATCATCTCCATTACACCATCACCCTACCATCATCACCATCACATCATTATCATCAATCACCATCACCCTACCATCATCACAATCACACCATCACCCTATCATCACCGTCACACCATCATCATTATCATTACACCATCACCCTACCGTCATCACCATCACACCATTATCATTACCATTACACCATCACCCTACCATCATCACCATCACACCACTATCACCACCACCATCATCATCATCAATCACCTTCATCACCACCATTACAGCATCACCCTACCATCATCACCATCACACCATTATCATCACCATCACCATCATCATCATCATCATCAATCACCTTCACACCATCATTACCATTACACCATCATACCATCATCACCATTGCACCATTATCACCACCATCATCATCAATCACCATCACACCATCATCATTACCATTACACCATCATCCTACCATCATCATCACCATTACCCTACCATCATCACCATCACACCATTATCACCACCACCATCATCATCAATCACCTTCACACCATCATCATTACCATTACACCATCACCCTACCATCATCACCATCGCACCATTATCACCACCACCATCATCATCAATCACCTTCACACCATCATCATTACCATTACACCATCACCCTACCATCATCACCATCACACCATTATCACCACCAACATCATCAGTCACCATCACACCATTATCATTACCATTACACCACCCTATCATCACCATCACACCATTATCACCACTATCATCATCAATCACCTTCACACCATCATTACCATTACACCACCCTATCATCACCATCACACCATTATCACCACCATCATCATCAATCACCTTCACACCATCATCATTACCATTACACCATCACCCTACCATCATCACCATCACACCATTATCACCACCAACATCATCACCATCACACCATCACTCTATCATCATCACCATCACCCTATCATCATCACCATCACACCATCATCATTACCATTATACCATCGCCCTACCATCATCACTACCATCATCATCAATCACCATCACACCATCTCGCCATCACCATTATCATCATCGCAGACGTTTGGTGGACGTTCGTCAAGCTCAATTACTCAGAAAAGATTTCTGAGCCCCAGACAGGGTCCGAACCTGCAACCTTCAAATGACCGGTTAGACGCTCGAACCATTGAGCCACTGAGGCTAAGATGGAGAGCTAAGGTTGCAAATTCAATTTGGTGGGCTTGACGAACGTCCACCAAACGTCTGTTACATTATACCAAGCTCGCAAAGGAACCACATATACCACATGTATACGTACAACTTATCATATCATATCATATCATATCATATCATATCATATCATATCATATCATATCATATCATATCATATCATATCATATCATATCATATCATATATCATCATCACCATCGATATCACCATCTCATTTCTATCTCGATGAAGCACTCCTGACTAAACAAAACGTCAAAATTAACTACTTACATTAATCCCTCTCCCACTGCTGCTGTTCTCGGCAGATGATGTTAACCTTCCATCCAGTGCCCATGCAAACGGATGTTCGTGTGTAATGCCCGTAATCGTTGGACCGCCAGTACGATCATCGTTATCAATCACCATATCCGTCTCGTCAGAAATCCGGTCTGTAAAACGGAAAAAAACACGTCGGACTGGTTTAATGTCAGGACCCTGAGAGGGGTGGCTTAAAGTGTTTATGCAACGAAATTTCACCCCAGCTTTTTATGATTGCATTAAAAAACCCCACTTAAAATGACAAATTAACATCTTTTGCAGAATTTCGTTTCCTTGCTTCATTCTTGAGATATTTAGGTTTGTTTGATATGCAAATGTATTACTTGTGACATCACACTGCATAATGATTTTTTGAAAGAGCATCAATTTTAGAATGGTACAAATATTTTACACACAACTATGCAACGTTAGTAACCAGTCATGGGTACATATCATAGAAATAATATACCTAGAATGCGGGCTCCTATCTCCTGTCAGTCAAAAAATTGTCGCCACAAAATGGCGGATTTATAAGGGCAAAAGGAACTCGCCCTAGGACTTTTTTACAGTTTTTGACACGGCCGCGGTTGACCGGTGTGGAGTGGACGATGGATGTTTTTCAGCACTGAATTTCTTTGTTTTTTACGCCGGGAAATTTACTGGATTAGTGAATTTAACGATAAAGGCATGTGAAGTGCAATAACCTTCGCCAAAACATTTCGAACATCAAACTCTGGATGTAGAAATGGCGACGATAGCGGCCTTTTAATACGAATGGTTTTAGTGTTTTTACTGTTTTACATTATGTTTGAATGATTCCCACTTGCCCATCTGTATGTGATTTATACTGAATGTGGGTGGAGGATTAATCCAGGAGACAGTAAGTGTTTTGCTCTTTTTTATCCAATCTAATAGGGATTTCTAGCTTGTGATTTTTGAAATATAAAATATGTTTATGCACCTGTCATACTTTTTATACATCAGTCTTTTCGACATCTATTTATATTGACATTTTAAATCCGTGTTTTTCTTAAGATTTTCTCCTAGTTTCCATTACGTATTTGATTAGTTTCTTTTCTTTTTGGTTTTTCTGAGTTTCGAGTTTAGCATGAGCCTATCTTTTTGTTGCTTTTTGTAATTGTGGTGAATTGATCGAAATATAATTTTGAACTTATAGTTTTATAGTACGTTTAAAAATCAGCCACATACTGTGTATGTGGCTGATTTGTTGTCATGCATGTATCCAATTTATCCCTATGAAACGTCCTCCAATTCGTTATTTTGAGAGGCGATCATTGTTGTATATTTATCCCACCCCTTTGCAAAATTCAAAATGGCGGATCTATAAGGGCAAAATAAAATTTAATTTGGACACCTGTCACGTGACAGAGCACGCATTCTAGGTCTATTATTTCTATGGTACATACATGGAAGTGCAAATTTTTAAGTACTTTCGATAAGTACTCTTGAAGAAAATCATACTTTTCTGAAAAGTCATTATGCAGTGTGATGTCATAAGTAGGTCATTTACATATCAAACAAACTTGAGTATCTCAAGAGCGAAGCAAGGAAACGAAACTCTACAAAAGCTGTTACTTTGTCATTTTAAGTGTTCTTTCAAATGCAATCATAAAAAACTGTGGCGAAATTTTGTTGCATAAAGACTTTAAGGAGGAGGGCTCAGTAGAGAGAGGGAGAAAACCAGTGAAAGCTAAGAACTGAAACATACGGCAAATAGTCTGAAATATTTTTGCTCTGAAATCCCACTTTTCCAGGAACATAAAGTGCATTATATACCGCCAGTCAAAAATGATTGTTGATATGTTTAAAACAGAGCTTGATAAAGAAAGTCTTAAAATTGTCACATATGAAGTTGGAAATAAGAGACGTTCAAATGGAGATTCTCATGAACCAAAAACAAAAGAAATTAATGTTTAATCAGTGCTTTGAAATCGGAGGAAAAGTACTAGTACTTTGAAATAATGCAAAATACGTTTTCAAAGTCTTGTGACTTTGAAATAAGGCAAATTATATTACGTTTCAGAGATATCTTCGGAGTTTTGAGCTTGAGAAGTCAGACTTTCGGACTTCGGACTTTACCGGGATTACAAAGCCCTTGTGCATTAAAAAGGCTCGCCTTTGGCTCGCCTTTTCAAAAAGCACGCGGACTTTGAAATCCCGGTAAAGTCCTCCGTCTCGTATTTGAACTATTACATAAATTACGCTACCATTGATCTAACGCGCCACGAACCGTCTTGGTTTTTGGAGAAGGGGGGAGCTTAAAATTTGGGGGGAGCTCTAAGTTGGAGGCTTAATAGAGAGGGGGTGATTAGGAAGGCCCTAGTAGAGCTTTTACGGTAGCTCTCCAAGTTCTCAATAGCAAGATCGAACGACTGAACTAGTGTCGTGTCTAGTCTAGTCTAGTCTAGTCTAGTCTAGTCTAGTCTAGTCTAGTCTAGTCTAGTCTAGTCTAGTCTAGTCTAGTCTAGTCTAGTCTAGTCTAGTCTAGTCTAGTCTAGTCGTCTAGTCGTCTAGTCTAGTCTAGTCTAGTCTAGTCTAGTCTAGTCTAGTCTAGTCTAGTCTAGTCTAGTCTAGTCTAGTCTAGTCTAGTCTAGTCTAGTCTAGTCTAGAGTCTGAGATCAGTGCCCCCTATCATCTTTTAGTGCTGAGCAAAAAGAATAAGGCTCAGAATATTGAAATAATATCTAATGCCCCACCCCCAAGCAAAGATTTTTTTTCAAATACCCCACCCCTGGGAAGGTCCAATGTGTCAAATGCACCGGCTGTGTCCCGGAGGGATGGGCACGCTTGGATTTGACTGATAAATACCTCTGCTATCATCGTCACTGTCACTGTCGCTATCTGCAGTTTGAGTGGGCAGAGGAGACGGTTGCCTCCGTGACATGCCAAATAATCGATTTTGCGTTCGTCTAGAAGAACCATCGGATTTGCTTTCCGAAGCAGAACTCTCGTCAACGTCGAGAAGGCGTACACCGACCAAATGGTGGCTTTGTTGCAGGTCGCCGTCTGAAGACACTCTACATGATGGTTTCAAGAAAACTCAGTCAAAAAGAGCAGCAATCACAATTCATAGATAAAACATAAAAACATGCTATTCAAAAAAAATTAAAGTGCATATAAACCCAAATTTTTTATCATCTGAATACGTTCTACATAGAGCAAACAGTTGTTCAGAGAAATATTTTATTCATGAACCAAAAACAAAAGAAATTAATGTTTAATCAGTGCTTTGAAATCGGGGGAAAAAGTACTAGTACTTTGAAATAATGCAAAAAAGTCTTGGGACTTCGAAATAAGGCAAATTATATTACGTTTCAGAGGCATCTTCGGAGTTTTGAGTTTGAGAAGTCCGTTCAAATACTCGACGTCGGACTTTACCGGGATTACAAAGCCCTCGTGCATTAAAAAGGCTTGCCTTTTCAAAAAGCACTCGGACTTTGAAATTCCGGTAAAGTCCGCCATCTCGTATTTGAACTATTACATAAACTACCTGATAATTTTTGTGGAAAAACTCATACAATATGGAACATGTTGTTGGGTCATGTCACTCCTGCAAATAAATATTGTATAGATAATGATGACTACTTTGGCGTCGTCTCATTACCATTTTGAAAACAAAAATCTCCATTAAAGCAATAAAGGTTGCTCCAATCTAAAAAATATTTCGTTGTTCAACTATTTTCCAAAGGTAGAACGTATTTAGATGATAAAAAATTTGGGGTTATACGCACTTTAAAAGCAAAAAGCTGGTAAACCGTCGCGGTAAGAACGTATCTAACATAAACAGATTTTCTGATGTAACCAATATTCAAGATATTTTATTAGCCATTTCCCAAAAGAGCAGAGTACTGGGTTCGAGTTGAGACCGCGAAGCATGTTGGGTCGTTTGGAAGGACAAATGGCTGCAATGCAAATGAGCTGTCGGAGTGTCGGTGTCCTTTAATTTATTAAATGAATTATGTCCATATCAACAGAAAGTGAGGAAGACATTCCAGGAGCTAAAATTCCACGGGAATCAGGAGAAGAATGCACTGTTGTCCAGTTAAGAAGATGCCGTGCCGTATCTTGTCTTTTTCTTCGGTGAAGCTATCACATCTTCAACTGAACGTTGTGTGAGTTCTCTTTTTAATTGGTGTCTCATTTATCCAAGGAAATATCGTAGGTAAATGATTACGACTCAACTTTTCTCCTCCTTCGAAGTGAGCCGAACAAACTCGAGTGGCGTCTGATTTCTTAATTGTTTTGTTCCTTAGAATATGTTCATTTGTTTTTCTGTGCTCCTGGTTCTTTGGAATCTATAATAATGCAGTTGTGGTGCATTTCGAAAACTATTCGTGCAGCATGGAACGCAACAATTATAATGATGAGGAATCTTTTATATTTTATGCTCGCTCTTCAATCTCTGCTAGTATCTTGTCCTTCCAAACGACCCCAACGTGCTTTGCGGTCTCAACTCGAACCCAGTACTCTGCTCTGTTGGGAAATGGCTAATTATATGGCGCAAGTTACTTCTGTTGAAATCGTGTGTTCTCATTGGCTGAGGCGCGTCACGTGCCGATCGATCATTTTCCGTAATCTACCGGTCGATTACGGGTTTTGTTAGTCATTTTGTCTACAAAAGAACGACGAAAGAAAATCGCAAAAATTTTGGGATTTCAATAACATAAGGCCTAAGTCAGTGCTTCTTTCAGAGTATTTAGCAAGGGAGGGGGGGGGGGGGGGGAGGGGGGAAACAGGCAATACTTACTACGTAGGGTCGGCAAGGGGGTCCGGGCATGCTCACCGGAAAATTTTCAATTTTATATAAAGTCTCTGAAATAGCATTTCCTGCATTTTGAGGGGGATTTGAAAGAGTTTAGAAGGATATAAAATGCCAAACAAAATACTCAAATATATGAAAACAAGTAAAAGAAAAAAATAATTGTAAGATTTTGAAAACACGAGTGAAATTAAACCTTAATTTTACGAGAACTCATGCGATATGTGTTAATAATATACAATCAGTGACAAAAGTGTTGGGACAATTCAACTTAAAAAGCAACATTTTCCGTTTTATGTTCCCCCGGCCCCCATGTTCAATGTTGGTGACTATTTAAACGCTCATTTTCACGTTCACAGCGTCCCTTATTTCCAAGTCAACATTGTAAAGGGAGGGGGAGGGAGGGATAAACTCTATCACGAGAGAAAATGTAAAATGTATTAAGTTAACCTATACAAACACGAAGTGTCCCAAGGTATTTTGTCAATGATTGTAGTTGGCAAAAATTATTCAAGAGCTATGTTATGTCCAGAAATTGTCGAAGTACATGTACCTTATCACGGTCGGTGCTCGGCAATTAACATTCCAATTTTCCTCGCTCTATCGCTGTGCCTGTTGCTTTCTTTTGTAAACACAGCCAAAAGTTCGTAAATTTTCTAGTGTATTCATTTTCACTAATAGTTTACACTCCTTCAATAGTTCAAATTAGTTCAAAGTAAACAAAAAAGCATTTTCAGACCGAAAAACCTTGAAGATTTGTTGAAAAAAGTCAGTCCGCGGAGGTTCACTGTTGCTAAGTAACAAAGCGACCAATGACATGCAAGTACTGCTGATCAAGAAACCAATCAAGTGCAAGTAATTTTGCCCTCTTCATTAGCCAATCAAATTCAAGTAATTTTGCTCTGTATATTATTAGAGAGAAAAAACGGACCGTTCTCTGGATACGCATTTTACGGACCAAGCGTAAACACACACACACAAGTTAAGTGTACCTTATTGGTGCTGTACGTAAATGATTAGTGCCACCTGAACTTGCTTGATCCCCAAAAACACGGATACCTAAAACAAATAATTATTCCGCAAAGTTCTCAAAATAATTCATGGCTTTATATTATTTCAAAGGACTGCCTTATTTCGCAATGTTTGAAAACTTAGGGCGCATTCGTTTGAGACAATTTAATCATAACGATGAACACTAGTTTAATTCTTGTCCGAATTGGTCTTTAGTATTTTATTCTGGCTAACGCCAGACGATTTTATTCACCTCTGGGGAAGCCCCCGGACAGGAATGAGTTATAAACTATCTCTTTAACCCTTTCTTGTCCGAATTGGTCTTTAGTATTTTATTCTGGCTAACGCCAGACGATTTAATGAGTTAAAAGGTATTGGCAATAAAAATTAAGTTTATCTCATTTGAAAGGACTCGTCAAATGGTGTAAGAAGACCTTTTACAATTTTCCCGTATCTGTTTTGGTTTTGGAAATATTTCTACCAAAGACAGCGTGCTGTCCGCCATCTTGGAATTATTTCCAATAGGGTAAAGTGAAATTTATATCTTGCCAACCTTATGACATTATGAGCTAGAAACTCGATTTTGTTGCGCTATTTCCATTTTAAATTGACCCGCAACATTTAAAAAGCATTCCGTGGAAATTTGGTCACCCACGGAGTAGTTACATCAGGTTTACTCTGCTTGTGACGTCACCAGTTTCCTAGTTAATTAGACCCAATATTACAACAAGATGGCGGACAGCACGCTGTCTTTGGTCGAAATATTTCAAAACACAAGAAAGATACAGAAAAATTACAAACGGTCTTCTTATACCATTTGACGGGTACTTTCAAATGAGACAAATTTAATTTTTATTGCCAATACCCTTTAACGTAAGTGTTTAACATGCATAACACAAGTTAGAATTTTAAACCTGATCGCAGTTTAGAATTTGGGGTTGAGATCAAGATTAGGATTATAGTAAATCGAGCAATTAATGGTTGAGACTGCCTCCTTGTGCACACCGACCCTAACATAACACCGCTGACAAACGTTTTGCGCCTGCGCGAGCTCCCGACCAAAAAAAGAGCGGGAAATTATATGACGACATATTTTGCAAAAGCCGCGAAAGGACTGGACGGGTCCCTTTACCCTAGCCTGGTACCCTGGCCCAATTTCAAAAGAACTAAGGGCCAGGTAACCACTAATCTCATGCTCGCGTCATCAGGGCTAAATCCACTTATGACGATTGCAGTTTTACTCATAGCCACTAAAAACCTCGCGAAATTTTAACCAATAGGAAAGCAGAAGTCTTTAGTGGTTACCTGGCCCATATTCTTTGATTGGGCCAGGGTACCAGGCTACCTTTACCCTAGAATACTGGCAAAGCATTCTGGTAGTTGTAGTCACCCAACGCCATCTCACGCCATCGTGCAAATGGCCTATTCCTTTACAACCCAAGATTATCCTGAATTTCGAGGATAAGCTGAATAGACAGTTCAGTACAAAAGACTAGTTACCAGGCCTTCCTCTTGGAGCACCATATTGTGGCGGGAAAGTGTTGTGAAACATTGAGACGGGATTGTTCACGTTGCCAAAGTCTTTCCCAGTCGAGCGTTGGGGCTTCGCCACTCCATCTCGGAAAGGACTCACGACAGCCTCGGCAGCCTCGACCAATTCGTACACTGACAGCCAAGAAAACGCACTTAGAACACGTCTACAAAAATAAATAATAATAATGTGTTACTCCGAGTGACGAACCATACCGGACAAATAGAGAAAAATCTACTTTGAGTAGAGAAAACTCGGTTTACTAGTCCAATGCTCTACCACTGAGCTACAGGTCAACTTGGGAGCTGAAGGCCGAATGAGAGTACATAG
This sequence comes from Corallium rubrum, assembly GCA_964035015.1. Lineage (NCBI taxonomy): Eukaryota > Metazoa > Cnidaria > Anthozoa > Scleralcyonacea > Coralliidae > Corallium > Corallium rubrum. The sequence continues at coordinate 13,132,116 of OZ036001.1, forward strand.
GGGAGCACGGATGGACGGGGAGCACGGATGGCGTGTGCTGTTAGGGCGCTACCTCTCACCAATAGTTAAGCCCGGCTAGACGGAGTTAGCACTTGGATGGGTGACCGTCTGGGAGCAACCCCATTCTCGAGCTTGGGACTCATGTGTGTAGAGTTTAGTTGGTCTCTCCTGTGCTCCGAGGGTTTTTCGCCGGGTTCTCCGGTTTTCCTCCCTCCGTAAAGTCAACACCTAGGGCTTAGATGGGATCCGTGGTCTGAACTGTGTCGTATGGCGGCTGCTAAAGCGCCTTTGATATGCCTCGACACGGCCACGTTGAAAAATCCTTAGGAGAACTTTGATTGTAAAGATACACGTTTGATGTATTCTCATTAATAAAGACCATTGTTATAAATCTAGAGTTTCACTGGATACAACGATGACTGTCATTGGTTGGTTTGTGGTCACATGACTTTAGCAAAATTTCAATGTCTACCGAGCGGGCAATAATTGAGAACTTATTGCCTGCTCGGTCAATAAGTTTTCAATTGTTGCCGACTTGCCTGCTAGAACTTTGAACTCTTCACGGCATCCTATAAACAAAAGCTTGTTTGGTACGAAAAAAAGAATATTTATAGGCCTTCAAAGCATGTGTGAAGATTAACTGGAGAAAGGTATTGCTGTTCTTTTGTTCTGAGACTCATATTCGTTTGGTTGAAGTGAAATTACGGAGCCAGGCGAAATGTTTTGGTAAGTCTTAGCGTCTGTCTTTCGTGCACTTTCCCTTGATAAACGTCGAAATTATTCAGGGAAACTCAAGCTATATAACAAAACACTTTTCGTCGAGGGAAACATCGAGACTCGAGGGAAAACAAAACTAACTGTTTCCCGAGGGATCAGACATTAAGTGTATATTATACTACTTTTACCGATGTTCTACTAACTGAGCTGAGGTCAAGTTGGGAGCTGAAGGTCGAATAATAAAATATTAATAATAATAATTCGAGAACGGTTCCGAATTTGTCTTCCGTGTAAACAGGCAGTACCCCACACATTCGATACCGGTTCCGAATTGGTCCGGTGCCGTGTAAACGGGGTCTATTACACCCAGTATTTCTGGGTGCTGTGACCAGCCGATGCCAGGGCCTTTTCCCGCCCTGGGATAATCCGTTCACGCCATCACAGGGTTCTTGTTATCCGAAAGAAGAGTTATATAGAGTTCACTGTGTTCATCAGCCAATGAAATATCGATGTGAAATGGATTATCCCAGTCTCTCGTTTCCCGGGTGGGAAACGTGGGCTCTGGGAACGAGATTGCACCCGTTCACGTTGTTCTAATATAAATGATCAGCCTCGTTCCCAGAGCCTCTCGTTTCCCGCCCGCTGGGTAAGGGGAACGTCGGCTCTGGGAACGAGATTGGAACGGGTGGTAAACGGCCGAGCCGGTTTTTAGTAACGAAATACTGGCACTTCATGCCTATGGAACGAAATTTCACTTCAGTTTTTTAAAGATTGTATTTGGAAGAACATCTAAGATAATGAAACATGGCTTTTACATGACTTTCAAATCTTATCTCATTCTTGAGTTATTAGCTATGTAATTTGAGCAATGACGACACACGTATGTGGTAGAAAACGGAAATCAGTCATATCTTTGGATTGGTTTGCCTAAACTGAACCAAACGTTGGGAAGTTTCCTTGGGGTATGGTCTGATTACATCTGCAATGTGCGGTTTCGTGTAGTTAAATCAATCCAAAGATATGACTGGTTTTCCGCTTTCTTCCACATACAACGTGTGACGTCATTGCTCAAATTCCATAGCCAATAACTCAAGAATGGGGTAAGATTTGAAAGGCATATAAAAGCCATTTTTCATTACCGTAAATGTTCGATTTAGCGCCGCTCTCGATTAAGCGCCGCTCCTGATTAAGCGCCGCACCCAAAGCAGGATAATTTAATAAGCGCCGCTCTCGATTAAGCGCAGCACCTTCGAAAAAGATGAATCAGCAAAAAAACACAAACCGATACGCTAACATATCAACATATCTTTAATACATCACTGGTGTTTTTCGCCGGTCAAGGTCGCGAGGTACTTCGATCGCAGCTGTCCATCCTAAAAGAGCCGGACACAAATCCCTTTGAAGTCGCTGATTCAGATGTCGAAGATGCCTCTGATCCACATCTATGGATAGACAACGATAAAGAAGGCGATGACCAGGACGTTGACGTCCTTTTTTGAATTTATTGTGCTACTGGGTATTATGAAAATTATTGGGTTAAATTTATTGGGTTTTTCTATGGATAATTAAAGTTGTGTTATGAGCATTTTGTTAACTTTTTTTAATAAGCGCCGCTCTCGATTAAGCGCCGCACCAAAAGATTGCAATCGAACATTTACGGTAACTTAGGTGTTCTTCCAAATACAATCTTAAAAAACTGAAGTGAAATTTCGTTTCAAAGGCACTTTAATACCTCGCTCTTTGTTTTATTTCAGTTGCATTCCTTCTTCTCCCAGCGGTCCTCTCGTTCGTCGCATTCGGCAACTCCACAAACACCATACCATTATGACTCAACAAGAAGCACAGCTGACGCGTCACTGACCGTAGAAACCGCTGACCGACGTGTAACGCCAGCCTGGCGGCACTCCAGTCGTGCTCGGCGTGATTATTGCCGTGAAGATAGTCCTTGAACGAAAAGCTGTGTTTGTTCAGCTCGTCAACAATCGTGCCAGCGATCGTATCCAAGACAACCTCGTCGGCATCGGACAATAACTCCTGCACGAAGAAATCCAGATCGCTAGTCTCCGATACGCACTCGTCGCCTTTGCCGACAGCGGTCGCCGTTTGAAGGATGGGATTAAGCGTTCCAAGGATAGTCTCATCATCGATGGCCATTCCTAAGACAGTCTTGGCGACACACGGCCAATTTTTGGCAAGCTGAAGTAGGACAGGCGGCAAGTCTGTCGCGACGGGGTCCACCGACTCAGAGGCCAGGTCGATGAGATCATTATTCCCTAATACAGAATCAGCCTTTCCGGAGCCAAACGCTTGCTCGCCGTCCTTAGCCGACCCGGCGTTCGTCTTGCCCGAATTCCTACGAACGCCCGCCAAATACGCTCCAGTTTGCTTCGAACCTTGACTGTCGGTTGCTGTGGACGCTGGAGAGGGGCTCGTAGACGGGTCGTCTTTCGTGTTTAGACTACCGCCAACTTTTTCAATAGTCTCCAAGGATTTCACTAGATTGCTGACGTTGTTCTTCAGCTCGGTCATAAAGTCGGCCCATTGGCAAGGTGATTCCTCTTCCAGACCTGGGAACATTGAAACAGAGCTGCTAGCTCCAACACCAGGTTTCGATAATGCTGGCGAGTCTGTGAATAATAAGAATCGATATCATGACATAAGTATACCTATGAAACGAAAATTAAGTTTGTCTTATTTGAAAGAACACTTAAAATGGTAGAGTAGCATATTTTGCAGTTTTTCGTTTCCTTGCTTCGTTCTTG
>OZ036001.1:13140594-13248094 GCA_964035015.1 Corallium rubrum
TTAATTATGGTACAGGAAGTAAATTTTTTTATCACGCCAAAAACCCATCCCTCCTTCTTTGTTGTCCGAAATTTTCAGAGCTAAGTAGTTATCTACTCGTTTCCTGTAGTCATTTAAAGAGGCAACATCAAAATTTGAACTTGTCCAAATTATGTATGCTACGTCAAGATTTGGAAATCTTCTCCTTGTTGGGCTTCTTGTTTCATGATAGGAAAGTACCATGAATGCTCTTCCTCGGGAGTGAACTGTTGCCCAACCATTTTAAGACGGATAAATGGCAAACATGTGCATGGAACTCTCATGAGCATTGTTATTACTGCAAGGAACCCCACATGATTTGATGCCGCATTGCTTCGTTATTCCCCTGCATATGTATTCAAACTTGTATTCCGCACTCAAACAAAGCTGTGGTCAAAAACGGGATGGGCGACATTCGTTTGGGACACCCTGTATTACTTGTATTTTTCCAAATCTGTAGGTAGCATAGATAATTTACATAATTTGGACAAGTTCAAATTTTGATGTTGCCTCTTTAAATGACTCCAGGAAGCGAATAGATAATTATTTAGCTCTGAAAATTTCAGACAACAAGGAAGGAGTGATGGGCTTTCGGCGTGATATAAAAATTTACTTCTTGTACCCAAATTAAAGAAGATGCAGTACAAAAACGGATGGGGGGCATTTTTTTTTGGGACACCCTAGCTGTATACGGTGCAGAAGCATGGAAACCCACATTACAGGAGGAAAACCGACTAGCGACGTTCCACAACAGATGCTTGAGAAGGATACTTGGAATAACTTGGCAAGAAAGAGTTACAAATGAGGAAAAACACAGAAGAACTGTACAACCCCCACTAATTAACCTCCTCCGAGAGAAACGACTGACATGGCTAGGACATATGATCAGGATGTCACCAACACGACCGACCCACAGGCAACTGCTGCCAAACGTTTGGCGCATGTGCGACGTCCAAGCTCTACCTCAAAAAAAGAGCGGGAAAACACTGAAATATTTGGACTGGTCCGAGAGTCCGACACAAAAGTTAAAATTATAAGCATACTACCAAAAAGATAGGTAGATAATTTGTGCATGGCTTCTTTGTCAATATTGTAACATATTCTGAAATTACTCCTTCGTAATTTTCTTTACCCTTTTTTAAAACACAAATGAATAGTCGAGTCTTACTTAGTCTTCGCTGTCTGGTTGTTGTCGCCACGGCTTCTCTTGATATTTATTCTAGCGAATTCACGCATGCCCAAACGTTTGGAAGCGGTGTTCCCACAGGCTACTATTTTGGGAGCAGAGTGGGAAAAGAAGACTGGACAACAGCGCATGCGATGGAGGGACACAGTTGCGAGGGACCTTAAGGAATTATCCATCTCCTATATATGAAGAAGCAGCGAGGGCTACACAGGACAGAGAGACGTGGGTGAAGCTCGTGAGGGCGCTATGTAGTTCTACCATGAATGAATGAAATCAGACACACATTCGTCCTTTCCCATCGGTTTTCTCGGCTTGTCTTACCTTCCAAAGCTTCACGTCTCTGGCCATTGTTGTCCCGTAAACGAGCGCCATACCTCATCGAACTTGCCGAGCTGGGTACAATTGGGACTTGTAGGGAACTCTTGGACGCGGCTGAACTTTCGCTTGACTTCCACGACTTGGCCACGGACGGTCCTCGAAGTTTCCTCTCGCGCTTCTGCCACACTGTAAAGGAATGTGCACGTTCGACATCCTCTAATGGAGGAATAGCTGCTCTATATGCTGATGGATACCTAACAAAACAGAAGTAATAATTAACAATTATTGGATGAGGTTGATAGCTCTGATTGTTATATAGCTAGAGTTTCACTGGACGCAACGATGACTGTCATTGGTTCGTTTGTGGTCACATGACCTTAGCTAAATTTCAATGTCTACCGAGCGGGCAATAATTGAGAACTTATTGCCTGCTCGGTCAATAAGTTTTCAATTGTTGACCGCTAGAACTTTGAACTCTTCACGGTTTCCTATAAACAAAAGCTTGTTTGGTACTAAGAAAAGAATATTCATAGGTCTTCAAAGCATGTGTGAAGGTTAACTGGAGAAATGTATTGCTGTTCTTTTATTCTGAGACTTATATTTGTTTGGTTGAAGTGAAATTACGGAGCCAAGCGAAATGTTTTGGTAAATCTTAGTGTTTGTCTGTTGTGTACTTTCCCCTGGTAAACGTCGAAATTATTCAGCAAAACTCAAGCTATATAACAAAACACTTAATGTCTGCTCCCTCGGGAAACAGTTAGTTTTGTTTTCCCTCGAGTCTCGATGTTTCACTCGACTTCGTCTCGGGAAATATCAAGACTCTCGGGAAAACAAAATTAACTGTTTCCCTCGGGAGTAGACATTAAGTGTATATTATTACAGTTAGCCTGTACCTAATTTTAGTCTGAAATATTTAAGGTTTTCCTATATATACTTGTAATGTAATGTAATGTAATGTAATGTAAAAATGGTATTAAATAATTGTCTTGTCTTGAACTCTTGATATTATGATATCAAGAATAATCAACCGAATGCTCTAATTGCTTTATTAGTATATGTAATCGCATGGGGCCGAGGGAAATTAAGGTTTAATTTCACGAGTGTTTTCAAAGTTTACAAAATCGAGGCCTGGACCTCCCCCCTGTGCTGAATAAAATCGTGTGGCGTTAGCCAGAATAAACCTTAAAGACTCGTCGTCAGGCTTCAAAGTGTTAAAAAGATAAGTTTTAACATTTTGAGGCCTGGACCTCCCCCTGTGCTGAATGAAATCGTGTGGCGTTAGCCAGAATAAACCTTAAAGACTCATCGTCAGGCTTCAAAGTGTTAAAAAGATAAGTTTTAACACTTTGAGGCCTGGACCTCCCCCTGTGCTGAATAAAATCGTGTGGCGTTAGCCAGAATAAACCTTAACGACTCGTCGTCAGGCCTCAAAATGTTAAAAAGATAAGTTTTAACACTTTGAGGCCTGGACCTCTCCCTGTGCTGAATAAAATCGTTTGGCGTTTATAGCAGAATAAACATTAAAGACTCTTATCGTATTTCTGTTACCTGGCTTGAAACAACTTCAGCAGCATTCTTGGAGTGTAATTTGACGGTAAATTCAAGACAATTAGACTGTTTCCCAGTCCAGTTAGTCCGAGACCTGCACAAGACTTCATGGCGACAATGTGAAGGGGCGTTTCCCCAGATGACGTGCAACAATAAACCATTGACTTCCAGTCTACCAAAGTTCCTGCAAAAAGTAACAAAGACACGCACTGTTTACAAGCGTCTACAGGTTTAAAGTGCTTATGCAGTGAAAAAATCACTTCAAAATAAACTCGGTAGTGTGGTGGTTAACATAGTTGGCTTGCACGGTAACATGGTCGAGTTCAAACCGTGGATGCGACTTTCAATTTCTTCATCTCAATATTTTTCACGAAATATCATCCTTAAATTTTTTTTTTGTTCCTCGTTACCTTTTTCTTCAAAAAAATAGAGTTATTAAAACTGTAGTTTTTTTATTTCAAATATTCTACTAGAATTAAAACTATATTTTGATCATCAGGAGTGGCTATTTCCAGGCCCCCAATAAAAAAGAGCGTAAGTGTTTCTAATCAGCTGAGGAAATATCAGGGGGTATTTACAAAAATTCATGCAAAAGAGGGCGAGGGGTTATTGCGTTCATGTATTTCTAGTAAACATGTCATAATCACTTACTAACAAATATGTTACTAATATCGTGGATGGCTTAGTTATCCGTGAATTAGCAAGTCCTGCAAGAAACCGACAGAAATCTAGCAGAGGTTAAATTTTATTTTCCGTTGGATTAGTTTCGCCCGCATTACTTATGTCCAGCTGACGCCTCCGAGCATCTCCGACGACTCCCGAAACCTCCAATCTCCGAAATTTAACCTCTGCGGAGGAGAGAGAATACTGAACGACTTTGCTCTTTTTTTGCGTCGTTCAACCCCTGCCCTCGAAATTTTCTAGTTGCGCCCCTGCCTGGAATATATAACTTGCTAGAAAAATCTGCCTGCATTCTTGTCTTTAAATGCTTAAATCAACAGGTAGGACCACCTTTCGATAACTATTTCAAGTCTTTCAATCATTCTTACAATACCAGAAATAATACATATAAGTATTAGACTACCTAAGGTCAGGCTTGAATCAGCAAGACATGGCTTCTATCATATGGGGGAGTTACATACAACAAATTACCCCAATTTATTAGATCATCTTTAAAGTGCACATGAAACGAAAATTAAGTTTGTCTTATTTGAAAGAACGCTTAAAATGATAGAGTAACATCTTTTGCAGTTTTTCGTTTCCTTGCTTCGTTCTTGAGATATTTCAGTTTGTTTGAAATTTAAATTAAACAACTTGACGTCACATGTGCATAATGAGTTATCAGAGAAGGTTATATATCTTTGCTCTTATCAAACCAAACTTAATTCGAAGGAAGTATGTGCGTGTGTTTCTCTCACAACGCTAAACAAGTAGAATTTTCACGTGATTGTGTTTGATAATAGCACCGTTTTGCTGGGCATTTATCTCGGAATCGAACTGCGCAAAAAAATTTTGAACAAAATGAAACGCTTTGTTCTTAAGTCCCTCCGAGTGAAGCCCTCTGGTTTTAATTAAAAAATTCACAACTATTAACGGTTTGTGTTTATCACGAAACCAAAGGCACCATTGTATTCTACAAATTCATAGCTTTCTAACGATATTTATTCTATTTTTGTGGCATAAATTCTGACGAATTGAGAGCGCTTTACAGAAATGACCTTGCAAATCTTAAGGAAGACCTTAACAGGCAAGTTTCCGCCAGAGGTCGCGAGTTGACAGGTAAAATTATCTGGCGTTATCCAGAGAAAACTATACAAGTACGGGGGGTGGGGGGGGGGGGGGGGGGGGGACGTAGGATTACCTGTTAAGATGTTAATCTCACCTGTTGCTTCCTTTTCTTTTAAGTAGTCTAAGATGTACAACGAAGCCTTGAAGTTATTACAACGCAAAGACAATAGGAACGGTGTGTAGCCGTTGACGTCTTTCTCATTTAGCTAGTGAAAGAAAAATAGTAAAGAAATAGTACGATCCATCCAATTCCATCCAATTCCATGCAACTTCATTCAACTCCATCCAATTCCATCCAACTCCATTCAATTCCATTCAACTCCATTCAAGTGCATCCAACTCCATTCAACTTCATCCAACTCCATCAAATTCCATCCAACTCCATCCAATTCCATCCAACCCCATTCAATTCCATTCAACTCCATCCAAGTGCATCCAACTCCATTCAACTTCATCAAATTCCATCCAATTCCATGCAACTTCATCCAATTCCATCTAATTCCATGCAACTTCATCCAATTCCATCTAATTCCATGCAACTTCATCCAATTCCATCTAATTCCATGCAACTTCATCCAATTCCATGCAACTTCATCCAATTCCATCTAATTCCATGCAACTTCATCCAATTCCATCTAATTCCATGCAACTTCATCCAATTCCATGCAAGTTCATCCAATTCCATCTAATTCCATTCAACTCCATTCAACTTCATCCAACTCCATCCACTTCCATCCAATTCCATGCAACTTCATCCAACTCCATCCAATTCCATCCAACTCCATTCAGCTCCATTCAACTTCATCCAACTCCATCCAATTCCATCCAATTCCATGCAACTTCATCCAACTCCATCCAATTCCATCCAACTCCATTCAATTCCATTCAATTCCATTCAACTTCATCCAACTCTATCCAATTTCATCCAACTCCATTCAACTTCATCCAAGTGCATCCAACTCCATTCAACTTCATCCAACTCCATCCAATTCCATCCAACTCCATCCAACTTCATCCAACTCCATCAAATTCCATCCGATTCCATGCAACCCCATTCAATTCCATTCAACTCCATCCAAGTGCATCCAACTCCATTCAACTTCATCCAACTCCATCAAATTCCATCCAATTCCATGCAACTTCATCCAATTCCATCTAATTCCATGCAACTTCATCCAATTCCATCTAATTCCATGCAACTTCATCCAATTCCATCTAATTCCATGCAACTTCATCCAATTCCATCTAATTCCATGCAACTTCATCCAATTCCATCTAATTCCATGCAACTTCATCCAATTCCATGCAACTTCATCCAATTCCATCTAATTCCATGCAACTTCATCCAACTCCATCCAATTCCATCCAATTCCATCTAATTCCATGCAACTTCATCCAATTCCATGCAACTTCATCCAATTCCATCTAATTCCATGCAACTTCATCCAATTCCATGCAACTCCATCCAATTCCATCCAATTCCATGCAACTTCATCCAACTCCATCCAATTCCATCCAACTCCATTCAACTTCATCCAAGTGCATCCAACTCCATTCAACTTCATCCAACTCCATCCAATTCCATCCAACTCCATTCAACTTCATCCAAGTGCATCCAACTCCATTCAACTTCATCCAACTCCATCCAATTCCATCCAACTCCATCCAACTTCATCCAACTCCATCAAATTCCATCCGATTCCATGCAACTTCATTCAATTCCATTCAACTCCATCCAACTCCATTCAACTCCATTCAATTCCATCCAAGTGCATCCAACTCCATTCAAATTTCATCCAACTCCATCCAATTCCATCCAATTCCATCTAACTCCATTCAACTCCATCCAATTCCATCCACTTCTATCCAATTCTATCCAACTCCATTCAATCCCACCCAATTCCATCCACCTGCATCCAACTGCATCCAACTGCATGCACTTGGATGCACTTGGATGGAGTTGATGGAATTGTATGGAGTTAGATGGAATTGGGTGGAGATGGATGGAATTGGGTGGCGTTGGATGGAATTGGGTGGAGTTGGATGAAGTTGGATGGAGTTGGACGGAGTTGGGTGGAGTTGGATGGTGTTGGATGGAGTTGGATGGAGTTGGATGGAGTTGGATGGCGTTGGATGGAGTTGGATGGAGTTGGATGGCGTTGGGTGGAGTTGGGTGGAGCTGGACGGAGTTGGACGGAGTTGGATGGAATTGAATGAAGTTGGATGGAATTGGGTGGAATTAGATGGAGTTGGGTGGACTTGGATGGAATTGGATGGAGTTGGGTGGAGTTGGACGGATTTGGATGGAATTGGATGGAATTGGGTGGAGATGGATGGAATTGGGTGGCGTTGGATGGAATTGGTGGAGTTGGGTGGAGTTGGATGGAGTTGGACGGAGTTGGATGAAGTTGATGGAATTGAATGAAGTTGGACGGAATTGAATGGAGTTGGATTGAGTTGGATCCAATTTCATCGAAATCCATCCAACTCCATCTAATTCTTTTTCTCCTCTGAAAAGCCTTTGAAATAAGGGTGATCTTTATCACGTGTGTTCTTCTGCATAACTTACCTTTCCCATAATTTCATTGCCAAACAAAGGGTGTTTGAGCAATGTCTGCAATATACTAATATCGTCATCCTTATTCTCATCTTTCTCATCATCTGCAAAGTTAAACACACAAGATTAGTCAGTTTAATTGTCTTGACACTAGAAGAGTTTCTAAGCCTCGAAATTCGGTTCGTCACCTTGATTATTTAAGGCCTGGCCAAACGCTCTCAGCATTCCATTCAACATTGTTGAATTCAACATGTTGAAAGCGTTTGGCCACCCTTGTTGAATGATGTTGAACGTTGTTGAATGGTGTTGAATGATGTTGAACAAAATTTGAACACGTTCAAATTTTTGTTCAACACGCGTTCAACAATGTTGAATGAAATGTTGAAAGCGTGTGACCAGGCCTTTACGGAGTTCGAGGTCTGTACGGGAAAGTATTTGCCTGAGGTTTTCGTACAGACCGAGGAACGAAGGAGCGCGGTTTGTGCGAAAGATACCGAGGGCAAATATTTTCCAGGACAGACTGAGCAAACGAGGTTAATAAGCCATTTATTGTATGGCTTTTGGTTCGCTTTCTTATTTGTTTTTTTCTCATCCTTCGCGTTTTCAGAGGTTGCCGTAATAATAAAAATAATAAAAAGTCGACTGTAGCAGTTAAAGATGTCTCTATCTTTGGCATTTACCTGACTTGTAAGCACTTAAAACGTCGTCAATAGGCGAGCGTTGTTGCTCAGCTTTAATACACAGATTAGAACAACACAGATGTAAGATATTCCGGTTCCCACTGACTTTCTCCGACAACACGGCCGATACTGCTGGAATGATGTCATGACCAAACGAAGATGTTTCCTGCAACGACGAATATTAAAATAGTGCCATTAGTTTTTTTCATAACAATCAAGCCTCACACGCACGACAAAGTGTTCCTTGACAAGTTTTTGTTTGACTAGTTTCTTCTTGACAATTTTTCTCATGACAAGTTTGTTTTCAACACGTTTGAAAATGCCCAACCACTTACATTTACTCAAACTTAAAGTGCACATGAAACGAAAATTAGGTTTGTCTTATTTAAAAAAAACAACAACACTAAAACACACGAAATAACATCTTTTGCAGCTTTCCGTTTCCTTGCCTCGTTGTTGAGATATTTGAAATTAGTTTGCTTAATGTTAAATTAGTTTGATCAGTTGCTTATTTATAAATGACATGAGCCAACAGTTTGTTATTATTGCTCTGATGAAGGCCTGAGTCAACAGGCCGAAAGCTTAGCAAAGAAATATTTACGTGGTGTTTCCACAAAACTTATTTATATTACTTTATCGCCATGAAAACGTTCAAAGAATTAATATTTGAAATTGTTTGATATGTAAATTTAAGGTGCCTATGAAACCAAAATTAAGCTTGTCTTATTTAAAAGAACACTTAATTAAAATGGTAGAGTAACATATTTTGAAGTTTTTCGTTTCCTTGCTTCGTTCTTGAGATATTTCAGTTTGTTTGATATGTAAATCTAATTGATAAGATAATTTTACGTCACTCTTTACATAATGACTTATCGCAAAAGATTATATATCTTTGTTATTGTCAAACAAAAACACTTAAAATTTACAGACACTCTTGTAAGAGAAACACTCGCACATGGTTCCTAATTTGCCAAGTGCTTTTGTTCGATAATAACAAAGATATAGAACACTTTGCGATAACTCATTATACAAAGTGTAACGTGATGTTATCTTATAAGTCAAATTTGCATATCAAACAAACTGAAATATCTCAAAAACGAAGCAAGGAAACAAAAAACTACAAAAGATGTTACTCTATCATTTTAAGTGTTCTTTCAAATAAGACAAACTTAATTTTCGTTTCATGCGTACTTTAAAAGACACACTGAAAAACAGGAAGTAACATCTTTTGCGGCTTAACGTCTCACGTGTTCCACTTGCGTCCCATGCATAATGACATAGCGAAGAAAGTTATTTCTATTCTCTTTCGCTTCGCTCAGCCGAATAGAAAATATTTCATGTCTAAGTGACTACAATGAGACAGGTTGGAGGTGACCGCCCAGCAAATATCAGCCGGTCAAAGAGTTTATTACAGATCACGTCGTGGTCGTAATAGCCCAACGTCGTCCCCAGGGCCCTTATCTCCGCTCCCCGCTCGCTGCGAAAAGTACCCTGGCATGGGCTGGTCACGTGTCACCCAGATTCTGGGTGATAGCAAAAGATAATTTAATGGGAGGGGATGGGAGGGGATTAGGGAATTTAGAGGAGAGACGACAATCACAATTGAGAAAATATATGAATCACCTACTTGGTCAATAATATATGGTCAATAGTCTCTTTCAGTTTCTTCTTCCAAAACAACAAAGCAGGCAGCACATGGAAGATTAAGGACTTTCCATAGCCCGTCGATAGAACAGCAAGTAAGTCTCTACCCAAGAACAAACTTTCCAAGCAAATCACCTGTTTTGGTCGTAAAACTTTGTCCCAAGTATGGACTATTTATAATAGGAAAATTAAGACACGAAACGAAGGTGTATTAAACACTTCGAAGACTTCAACATGGCGTCTGGTCGAGCGTAACAATAAGCACATTAATAGGACCCCTCCCACAATGATATTTTTTGTTCAGCGACGTGACCAGCCCATGCCAGGGTACTTTTCGCAGCGAGCGGGGAGCGGAGATAAGGGCCCTGGGAACGAGGTTGGTAATAGCCGGACACAAGGCTTACATAAAGAACCACACATCATGGGAATGTTCATTATTGTTCGTACAAACAACGAAAAACTAGTTTTATATTGCGTAAGACTAATACATTATTTGGAAAGTTAGCTATAACAATTAGTTACAAGTTGTACATAGACGAAGCTAGTCTTCAATTCGATGATAAAGGTACGCTGGCGAGTCAACAGTTTCCATTGGGTCTAAACTTTTTAAGGTTTATGCTCTTGAATTTACATTTCAAAATGAATTTTCCCATGTTCAGACTACCGCAAAACAAAAAAATCGTTCTTGGCGAGATAAGGTTTTTTATATACAATACTTCTGAAACTCTAATTATTAAAACAATTTATTGCTTTGTCATATTTTGATACCGTGACCAAACACTTGAACCCGTTTTTGAAATAATACACAAAAAACAAGAGGGATATTTGTAATAAAATATTCACCTTATCAACAGCGACGGGACCATCTTGCGTTTGCTGTTGCACAGCGACCTTTTTCTTGCCCTTAATTTTCCCGCCTTTTCCTGAATTCATGGTAGTCATGTCCTCTAAGTTTTTTAGTACTTTCTGCACTTCACTGGTTAGTCCTGTCTGAATAGCTCTCACCAACGACTGTTGTTTGAATACTACGGGGACAAAACATAAGGATATAAAAATATAGAAATGTGACGTGTAGGCTCTTTCTCAAGTAACTGAAAGATAGCTACAAAAAGCGTGATATAGCCTCTTTAACAACATAATGTACATGTACTCTTAACAATACGACCTAACATGACCCGACCCGATTTGATCCGACCAGACCCAACACGACACGATTTGACCCGACCCAACACAACCCGACCCAACACGACACGACACGACCCGACACGACACGACCCGACACGACCCGACCCGACACGACCCGACCCGACACAACCCGACACGACACGACCCGACACGACACGACCCGACACAACACGACCCGGCCCGGTCCAACACAACCCGATACAACACGACCCGACACAACACGACCCGACACAACACGACACGACCCAACCCAACCCAACACGACACAACACAACACAACACAACACGACCCGACACAACACGACACGACCCAACACAACACGACACGACACGACCCAACCCAACACGACACAACACGACCCGACACAACACGACCAAACACGACCCGACACAACACAACACAACACAACACAACACAACACAACACAACACAACACAACACAACACAACACAACACAACACAACACAACACAACACAACACAACACAACACGACACAACACAACCCGACCCAACACACGACACAACCCGACACAACACGACCCAACACGACCCGACACAACACAACACAACACAACACAACACAACACAACACAACACAACACAACACAACACAACACAACACAACACAACACAACACAACACAACACAACACAACACAACACAACACAACACAACACAACACAACACAACACAACACATGACATCACCACGCCACAACACAACACCCTACATACACTACACCACACCACACCACACCACACCACACCACACCACACGACAACACCACACAACACCACCACAGCCCAGCCCATACAGACCACTTTCATAATGGCCACCGTTTTAAATATCCTTTTATGTGAATCTAAATGAGCCTTTCTGGCCTCGTTATGGAGCAAAGCAAATGTAATTCTTTTAAATTGCAGACACACAAACGAGACCAGAAAGGCTTATTATGATGCTCATAAAACATTTAAATTAGACGCTATTATGAAAGTGATCTATGCACTTTACGCCACGCCACCAAATGACACGACACACCAACACCACAGCCCACGCTACGTCACCACAACACCACACCACTACCACCACAGCCCACACCACCACCACACCACACCCCACGCCACCACACCGCTACCACCACACCACACGCTACGCCACCACACCACCACCACCACCACCACACCACACACCACATCACACCCCACACCACCACCACCACACCCCACTCCACACCACCACCACCACACCCCACCCCACCCCACCACTACACCACACCCCACGCCACCACACCCCACGCTACGCCACCACACCACCACCACCACACCACACCCCACGCCACCACCACCA
Source organism: Corallium rubrum (assembly GCA_964035015.1). NCBI lineage: Eukaryota > Metazoa > Cnidaria > Anthozoa > Scleralcyonacea > Coralliidae > Corallium > Corallium rubrum. The sequence goes on from OZ036001.1 coordinate 13,152,868, forward strand.
CACCACACCACACCACACCCCACGCTACGCCACCACACCCCACGCTACGCCACCACACCACACCCCACCACCACACCACACCCCACGCTATGCCACCACACCACCACCACACCCCACGCTACGCCACCACACCACAACCCACCACCACACTACACCCCACCACCACACTACACCCCACCACCACACTACACCCCACCACCACACTACACCCCACCACACCACACACCACCACCACACTACACCCCACGCTACGCCACCACAACCACACCACACCCCACGCTACGCCACCACCCCGCCACCACACCCCACGCTACGCCACCACCCCACCACCACACCCCACGCTACGCCACCACACCACACCCCACCACACTACACCCCACGCAACCACCACATCCCACGCTACGCCACCACAACACACCACACACCATAACAGCCCACCCCACGTCACAACATAACTCAACTCAACAAAACATTTTCCACTTACCAAGAGGAACGACAAGAACAGTATAATCTTCGTTTTCGAATGCAACTTTCCTCTCTCCCATATCAAAACACTGGAACGGCGAAATTTCAAGCGAGTGAAACCCGTTCAGTTTGGTATTGAGTGTACGAGGGAAGAAGCAACCATTGGAGTCGAGTAAAATCGAGCCACATAACGAACTGGAGTAAACCAAGCGCGGAAACGCTGCCTCGGGGACTGGACTCTTACAAAAATCGGCACTGGTATGATCATGTTCGTCATCATCATCATCATCAGATGAAGACAGTTTTCGTTTCATTCCCACATTTTCTCCAATCGGGGAATTGGTTTCGTTGCGATGCAGGGCCGAATCCCGGCCCAGAACACTTTCGGCCTTGACGGTCACGGAGACTTGTCCATTACCCAAGGTGCTGCTGACCTCGGAACTGCACGTAAATCGCTTGCTACAGTCACCGAGGTGCTCGCACGAAGGTCCTAGATAATACACTTTGTCGTCTGTCGGGCTACGTACCAGCAACACGACGCCCTCCTTCGTACACGCCATCGAAATAGCTTTGTAATTCAACGACTTCAGGGTACGCTTTGTGACCCCAGTGGATGCGACGGGATTGGAGCACGAGACTCGGCAGCTCTCCATGACCGACTTGGGCACGCTCTGCAAGAATCGTTCGTAGATCGATTGCTCCTTCTTCAACACTGTCGAGGTCCCTTCGAGTTCGCCTGTCTTGTTTGGAAGCTCTTGCAATTCCGACGTTTTGAAAATCTTTAATTTTGTCTTGTAGAAAGTCGCACCTTGGCTGGTATCGACGATGACGTGCGGACCATCCGTTCCCACGACAACCCCGAGACAAGGCTGTTCGTCTTCGAGAAAAACTATCTCGGATAAGTCCCAAGTGTCGACCAACGGTGGTAGTTGTGTGGGCGTGGCCATGGTCGGCGAAGGTGAACTTCCCATACGTGATGGGTCTTGACTAGATCCAAGACTCCCGGTTTCGCTTTCGTTCCTGGAAGTCAACATACATCAGAAGCTAAGAAACATACAGGTCACACCGTCACAGAATACTTGGGGTACACAAGGCTTTATAAATCCTGTAGAAAACACTTGCGAAATATATGACGCACATGCAGGAAAGTGGGCTCTGCCAACAAAATCGAATTTCGCCCCAAGTTTGGGGCGAGTCAGTCACGGTTTAAACTGGTCAAACAAGTTTCAGTTTATGAACACGCGCAAGCAACACCGCTGCCAAACGTTTGCGCATGCGTGACTTTGCTTAGAGTAAACATAGGAAGAGAAGTGGGAACTAGCCATGGCAACAACAACCAGACAGTGAAGACTACGTAAGACTCGGCTATTCATTTGTGTTTTAAAAAAAGGGTCACGCAAATTACGAAGGGGTCATTTCAGAATATGTTACAAACCTTATCCTTTTCGTAGTATGCTTATAATTTTAACTTTTGTGTGAACTCTCGGAACAGTCCAAATATTTCAGTGTTTTGCCGCTCTTTTTTGAGGTGCAAACTCGGACCTCGCGCATGCGCAAAACGTTTGGCAGCGGTGTTCGTGCAAGCAGGAAAATAGCAAGTAACGCGTTAGAGCCTGGGCCCAAAATAGTATCTTGGCAACCGTTCACGCATGCTCAAAAAGAAATGTCGAGTTTGTTGGCAGAGCCCAGTTTCCCCCGAAGCCTGCGTAGGTCGGAAAGGGGCTCTGACTCGCAGGGTACAAACATGGCGGCAATGACGTACAATCACTCATCTGAAAAATAGGACTGGATCGAGTTTTCTATTGTGTCTGACCCGATTTTGAAGCCAGCATATTTGCATTGACCAGAGATCATTAGAAAAAACTGCGATTGTGCAAGCAAATCAAACTGAGATACTTGCGAAATGGGTTTAGAGTCTGGCCAATATATTTACTTTGCTAACCATAAATGCACAAAAACCTGAACTTAATTTGACGCTTCACAGTTGGCTTTTCTCACCAGATAATTAGCGCCAACGGCGGCCATATTGGAGTGACCTCATTACAAATTCAATGGCTAATCTGAGAGGAAAAGTAAAACTGACCGACATCAAATAACTGTCCAACCAATATGTCCCTTCACTAACATTAAATAGAAAATATCAGAATAATGCCCTCCTGGTCACTCCAACATGGCCGCCGTTGGCTTCATTTTCAGTAATAGAAACTCGATCCAGTCCTATTTTTCAGATCAGTGCGTAAAATGCACACCGTTAATAGTTCTTGAACTACACCGAATTTCTCAACATAAACTTCATGATAAAGCCATAGATCATGGAAGGGGAACTGGATAGGCAACTTAACAAAACCGGAAACGAAGTTTCCACAACTTGCTATGGTAATTATACGCTTGTAAGCGGCTAATGCACTTGACAACTAAACTTACGTAACATCACACTACTGCTTAAATTCAGTAATAGCTGAACGTAGCCATGTGGGACCGCCCGTTAGGTGCTTTAGCCACTTGTAATTGTATAATTATCATATCAAGTTGGGCAAACTTTGTTTCCGGTTTCGGAACATCGTTTTAAGTTTCCCATCCAGTTCCTCGTCTATTATCTATAACTAGAAGTTTTTATCAAAAGTGAAGTGCTGCGAGTTGCTACCATTTACTATTTAGTAGTAAAATACTTGTTATCGTCCGAAGCATTTTCAATTAAAGAGCTTAAGCATGCGACGTTTTCCTCAACATGGACGTCACGCGTATAAAATCGAGCCATTAAAGAGTGATGGCGTCAGCACTCTTGCTTGAAGTGAAGAACAGCAATCTATGCAGTTTTAGGTTGTTGATGTTCAGCATGCAATAACGGCCGTTGCCATCTTTAATGGCTCAATTTTATACGCGTGACGTGAGTGTTGACAATAACGTCGCATGCTTAAAATGTTAAATGAAATCATCTGGCACAATGGTGTGGAATGTCATATAAAAATTAATGAACAAAGACTCGTATAAATACACTGTCTGCCCCTCGAAATGTCACTAAGCCTTTTGTGGCTTTGATATATACTTCCAGCAACAAATAGAGTTGTGGTTGATATAATAGTACAGTAGAAAAATACACTTCTCTTTAATAAATCAATATATTCTGGCGCCAAGCAATGCCAACTTGCCAAGAAAAGTCCTAGACAACGTGGTGTAGCGTAGCGCACATAATAATGCCTGCCGCTGATCGGTAGACATTGCGTATACCGAAGATCATCGCCCACGAAATCCTAAGAATCGAGTTTGTGAACGCATATAAACTCGGCCCAGACCTCGTCAAGATTAGTGAGCTGCTCGTCTTACGGCTCGCAGCAATAAAGAAAACTTGTTATTATATTACATTTCCCATTTAATAGAGGAAATGCAATATACCATACAATACCATGCAATATAGATTAGTGTAAGCTTACATGTTAACTGTAGAAATCTCCACTCCGCTGGCAACGATTTCAACTTTCAGTCTATTGGCAGACTCCATTGTAGCATCCTCATACTCCATGATCTGACCAACACAAGGGCCCAAAGAATCGTGAATTTTGTACACCAGTGTACCAGGAGACCCCTTGGCAATCTTCTGAAGTTTCACTTTATCACCAACGGACAAATGAACCTCCTGTTTGATTTTCGACAATTTCTCTTCCAGATCCCGGCGTTCTGCCCCAGGAAGCAAACCCCTGTAACATACAAATTCAACAAAAGTCGCGTTTAACTGGTCAACGAGAGGGTCATCACCTACCTATACTATGAAGGCTTCTGATTGGTTTAGATAACCTAACCAACACCTTCCCCTAATCCTAATCAGTAAGGAGCATGGGAACGAATTGATAATCAGCAATGTGATTCAGTGATTGGTTACTTATAGCTCATTTAACTTGTAGCCCAACAAGTACTTGTGACACAAGTACGGATTGACTAGTTCCCAGGTGTATAAATATCGAAAAACAACCTCGGTCTACCATCTGAGTTCCAGTGACTCAATGGTAAGAGCGTCCAGTTGGCATTTGGAAGGTTGTGGGTTCGAGTCCTGTCTGGAGCTCAGAGTTTTTCTCTCAGTTTAACTGACGATAGCTTGTACAGCAAAAACATACGGAAAAACTTTACCAACTTCAAGCTGAAAACACTAATAATGTATTTTGTTAGGTATTAATAAAAGAAGTTAACGATAAGCGGTATCAGTTCTCGCTGTGTCGGGGCACCTGGAAGGTTTGCCCAACTTACAGAGTAATATAAAAGGGCTAGCTTAATCATGTTCGGCTTACTTATGACTCGATTGCGCTCCCTCCCTTCTTGGGATCTTCTCCGTCCCCCCTAGCCTAGTTTTTAGGCCTTTCGTTTCCGCCATGAGCTTGGCCGCGTAGTCGCTTTGGGTTCTTGGGAAGACTGGGGAGAGGCTGGAAACGAGAAGGCCTAGCAACATTAGCCAAAAGGTCCTGCCCAGAATCGTTCTGGCCCTTCGAGTGTTCCTGGGATCTAGCGCAGCGACAGTAAAAAGCATAAGAATGTCTGCGAAGATTTTACCAAAGATCTTGGCGATCGAAAGAAGGAAATTATGAAATATATTCCAATTGGAGCTCGAAATGAAAATTTAACTGTTTATCTTTCAACTTTTGGCGGTTGCAGAAGGAAAGCTAGTGATAAGAAGCTAGGACAGTGAACCTTCGTCGATCAGAGGTGAGTAGGCTTGTATTATTTTATGCAGATGGAAATAGTAAGTGTCGGGAAACACTTAGGACGTCATAACATCACAATTCTTCCTCAATAAACAACTGAGCTGTAAAGTGAAAGTGTTTACAAATGTTGCTAGGCCTTCCCCAGCGGGTCCGTTCGGACCACTTCGGAAACGTGTCAACCGAGGAAGACCTAGAAACTAGGCTACGTCTCCCCCTGTTTGGTTTCATTTTCCCTGGGCGGCTTAGCTGCCCGGTTCATCAGGCGCCTATAGTTCTGGTTTATTTCTTTTTCAGCACTGCTCTTATTAGTTGTTTAGGCCGGCGGGGCTGTTAGTATTTGGTCGTTCTTGTCTTCTTTGCTTGTCACGTACAGTCGTTTTTTCCTTAGTGGCTGGGTGCTCTTCTACTGTTGTGAGTATCTACTGTCAATAATATAGCTTTTTCATCTCACCGAAACCGTAAGTACCTGTGAGTTCTCAGTTTAATTTTAATTTTTGCTGTCTAGACGGGTGACTTGCAGATCTCGGGATGGAGGAGGTTCCGTTGGTCGGGGGGATCAGCAGGTCCCTTGTTGATGTCGCATCGTCGCTTGGCGCAGTATATATATATATATATATATATATATATATATATATATATATATATATATATATATATATACTGCGCATGCTACTGACTCCATCCCTCCGATCTGCGTTCCGCCATCGTAGGTGTAGCGTGCGTGTTTATCATGCTGTGTCGTGTACACGCGTAAAAACACACAGATTGTTCACGGTTGTTAACAGGCGTGAACAATGCTGTGCTGCACCCCGTGAACAATGTTGTGCTGCTCGCCGTGAAGAAGTTGTCAACAAATTGTTCACTTATAGTTCGAACAACTTGTTCACGGATAAATCAACAGTCATGAACAAGTTGTTCTAACAGCACATTTTTCTAGCCAACAACGTTGTTCACACATGATACAACATGTTGTAACAGCATGATGAAGTAACAACGATGAACAACAATGTTATACAACAATTGTGAACATGACTGGTGTATCAACACGTCCTTCGGTTGTTTCAACATGAGTGGACAACTGTTGTTGTTTCATGAAGCTGTAACAACATGATGAAACAATGATAAACAATGTTGTTAATTCATCAAGGTTGTTCACACATGATAACGACGTTGTTACAGCATTGTTCAGGCAACATTAATGCTGTAACAACTTTTTAAACATTTTTTAACATTTAACATTTTTAATATTTTATTATAATATAGTAAAATTTATTTACAATTGTCATACCCGCAAGTAGCATAAATACTAGTGGCGGGTAGCGATCTAATAAATTTATAGAAAAACTAAACTCGTATAACGGATCGGAACGTCTCAGAGAGCTGTCCCAAGGTCGGATATATGACCCCGAAACAACCCCCAGAGCAGCCCCGATCCTCCCTAATTCACATCAAATTATGGAGAAAGAGAAAATAAAATATTTGGCTGAAGTAAATTTACGAGTTAATTTAGTATGATACAAATGAATATTGGGAAAGATAAATAATACTATTGGTGACCAAACATAAAACTGAGATCAGTGTTAATATTATATCTCAACTGTAAATTGTCCAGTCAGAGAGCTTGATTTGTACCACGTGACCAGTTTATCGTAGAATTACCCGCCACAGCGGGGTATAACCTCGAATACCCCGCTGTGGCGGGGTATTCGAGTCGAATACGCCGCTCTGTGGCGGGGTATTCGAGTTCGTGTACCACGCGTGAATGTCACGCACAATTCACGAAGCTGTCAACAATGGCGAGACAAGAAAACGTTTCGCCTGAACATTCAGATGTTGACAAGAAGATTGTTAGGTTACAAGAAAATAAGGATTCAGGGAATACAAAGAAAGCAACAAACAATGCATCCTGAAGCCTTGAGACGACAACACAATGGAAACAGACAATGAAAAGCGGACAAAGCTAAGCGAACTTTATTAACATTATTTAAGCTTTTTTTGGAAAGATTAATATGTTTCGATACAATATATCATTTATAGACCATTCGCTCGGGGAATTCGATGAAATATTACCCCTCGGGATGATATATCTTACCTCGGGGTAATATTTCATCGAATTCCCCTCGCTCCAGGTCTATAAATGATAAAAGTAACATTGTTACATTAGGCAATCTATCAATTATCGTGGGCACATCAACGTAGTCATCCTCACTTTCGAGTATTGTCATAAGTGCTCGATGTAATTTAGATACGAATATCTGTTTTCGTGCTGTGCGTAAGTCCAGCGTGATGCTATTCCAAATAACAGGACCAAACCGAGAAAATCAACGTTTTTGGATTTCGATACGAGAATAATTAATGTTACAGTATTGTTCAGGCAACAATGCTGTGACAACTTGTGAGATTTTTACGCGTGTAGTTGAGAACCGTGTAGATCGTTAATATAATAAATACACTTACCACCAATAGCAGTTACCAGAGCTGGTCATAACAGCGGAGTAGAACTCGTGGCAATCCAGGCTGACAATGGACGCTCCAACCAACGCAGGGAAAAGCAACGCAGAATGAGACAACTCCTGGATTAGAGACGGAGGCTGGCCAGGTTTACAATCTAAGACAATTGAAAAAATGTGAAATATAGGTTTTTGGTTTTCTTGCTTTGTTTTTGAGGTATTTCAGTTTGTTCGATACGTAAACGATTTTACTCGACGTCAAGGCAAGACCTCGTGACACGGTTGGGTGTTAAGGTAGCAATAGGGTTATCCGGTATCGTTTCGCAAAACAGCTGGCATTGCGCCGCTATTAACGTGATTCCAACGTATCATATACCAATTTAAAGCCAATTAAGGTCTTCGTATAGGTTTTCAGGATCATTTCTGTAAAGCGCTCTCAATTCCTCAGAATTTATGCCACAAAAATAAAATAGATATCGTTGGAAAGCTATGAATTTGGAGAATAAAATGGTGTCTTTGGTTTCGCGATAAACACAAACCGTTAATATTTGTGAATTTTTAAATTAAAACCCGAGGGCTTCACTCGGGGCGACTTAAGAACAAAGCGTTTCATTTTGTTCAAAAAAATTTTTCGCAGTTCGATTCCGAGATAAATTTCCAGCAAAACGGTGTCATCGTTTTTTGATATGTCGACTTTTGCCGATTTTATTGACGACCAAAGTTAAAAATGCTGTTTTTCGACAAACATTCGGACAAAATAAGTCATAAATTCGAAACCAGGCAATAAATAAAAAAAACACTGACACCGTTTTGCTGGACATTTATCTCGGAATCGAACTGCGAAAAATTTTTTCGAACAAAATGAAACGCTTTGTTCTTAAGTCGCCTCGAGTGAAGCCCTCAGGTTTCAATTAAAAAATTCACAACTATTAACGGTTTGTGTTTATCGCGAAACCAAAGACCCATTGTATTCTACAAATTCATAGCTTTCTAACGATATCTATTTTATTTTTGTGGCATAAATTCTGACGAATTGAGAGCGCTTTACAGAAATGACCCTGAAAACCTATACGAAGACATTAACCATGGAAGACGATAATAAAATCTAAAATTATGGAAAATATAATGGTTATCCGTTGTATTTACCGAAAGAAAAAATAAGGTTGTTGGCTTCAAGAGTTTAAAGTTCTTTGGAATTTACTTTATAGTTTTGAAATTTATATCATTGATATCTCTGATAAATTATCTACAAAAAGGTGTTGGCGATTTTTGAAATTCTGTTTCATTCGGTTTTTATTAACAATTTATGTTGTAGTCACAATATATTTCACAATTTGTTAATTCAAAACGCGATAAAATCAAAATTATGCAACTAATAAAAAATCGCCGATACGTTTTTGTAGAAGAGTATGTACTTAGTAACTGCCAAAAGTTTCAGCGAACAATATTGAAACGCTGCGAAGTTCTAACTGTTGAAAAACACAAATTTTGGCGTCAAAGCGTCTGGAAGGTTTCCGTCGTGTTGAGTAATTAGTTACGCTTCTCGAAGTAAAAAACTCGTTTTTCGCCTGGAAGAAAAACATTTCTAAATTCGAACAGATAATGTTGCACTAAGTTTAAAAATTGAAAAAAGGGGAGATTTTTGACATTTTCCTCCCTGTTGCTACCTTAAAGTGTCACTGTGATGAAAGATCGTCAGTCTTTTTTTTGATCTTGTCATAAAGTACATTTACAATGGGGATGAACGGGGTTTGTGGTTTGTCAATATCTCATCTCGTTCAAGAGATATTCACGTTTTGGAAATATGCAAATTATATGGCTGATGACGTCATTTTCTCCAAACGAGAGAAATGAAAATCGTAAAATTAGGAATATCTCTAGAAATAAACAATAGAAAGTGCTCAAAATTTGCATGCTTATAGTATTAAATAAAATACGTTTTACTGTGGAACTTTAGTTGTTTTCATGGAAACTGCTGGTTCCTGGCCCTCTCCAATGATAAAATTAAATTTGCTTATTTATAGGAGATTATAGCTTATGTAGGCATTGTAATTCAAACGTTTAAATCTTTCTATTTTTAAACAATGAGGCACAAATGATAATTCCCTTTTTAAGGTTTAGAGTAACCTGAGAGCATGCGCTTAACATGGCAATCACAAATGTTCCACATAGAAGTGTATTTTATTGGATACTATAAGCATACAAAGTTTAAGCACGTTCTATTGTTTATTTCCAGAGATATTCCTTATTTTACGACTTTCATTTCGCTCGTTTGGACTTTGGAGAAAATGACGTCATCAGTCATAAATTTGCATATTTCCAAAATATGAATATCTCTTGAACGAGATGAGATATTGACAAACAACAAACGCCGTTCACCCTCATTTTAAATGTACTTTATGATAAGATAAAAAAAAGACTGACGATTTTTTCATCATAATGACACTTTAAAGGGTTAAGTGATCTTTCAAATAAGACAGACTTAAGGTGGCTCCCTATAGTTTCAATAAATGCGCACTATCTCATACGCCGGTTATCTAATGTTATTCATAAGTTTAAAACATTTGTTAGATAAATACTAAGTAGACCTTACTACAGCAGAACTATTGCAGATATAAAATATTTATCAAAAAGTTCAATTATTTGCTGTTACCATAGTAATAATAACTTTGAAATTTTGGTATATTTTCAAATATTGCATAATTGAAGCGGCATGTCTTCCGTTTGCTTCGGTGAATTTTCTTAAAAATTGCTGAGATGATAGATATTGTTGTAGAGAATATCCATGCAAAAAATTAAGGTAGACAGGGACAGATTTTTCACTATAAAAATTATCGATTTAAAAAAGTTCTGTCTACTGAAATTTTTTTAAAATTACACATACTTTAGAAATTTTTCTAAACTACTCATTTACAAAATTTTACCAGAATTCACCGAAGAAAACGTCTACAAGTCTAACATCCATGTCGACGTGGTCATAGAATTTTGAAACGACAAGATCGCTGATTACGCATGCGTAGCGATACTATTTCTAGGCACCAGTCCCCTATTGAAATTACCGTAGGGAGCCACCCTAATTGCCGTTTTATTTAACTAGAACGTCATAAATTATTAAAAATTTGTATTTTCGTTACCATTACCCTTTATTAAAAGAAATAGAAAATTATACACCAACCTTTTACAAGCTTATCGTAAAATGTACAAAGATGGCCTGATGTAGTTAGAACACTAGCTCGAATACCAGATGTTGCGATAAGGCAAACACGCTTATCCTTCAATCCAAGCTCACAGCTGAGTGGATGAGGCATAGCCTTGGGAACACTGTAACGGCTTGTTTCAAAATAACCAGGTGTTATGTGATTACGCTCCTCAGAAGATGGCTCTTCCTCGTAGAGCCATTCAAATAGCTGACCAGAATCTGTGATCAACACGAAGGCTGATGTCATTGCCACAATCTTTGTAAACTTGACATCCTTGCCCTGAAATGAACAAGGACAGTAAAATAGAATTTAGATTTTACTGCCAGGAAACTACAATTAAAAAATTAATCCACTTGCCAGCCAAAAATGTTCCCTTATTTTTTTAGTCTGCCTATAACAAAAGTTACTTTGGTTGTAACTGATCAGGATATTCTGCCCAAGCAAGTCAATCAAGGAAACTTAATCGTGAATATTTGGCAATGGACAGTTCTCTCATCACACTCCAAGAACAAGAACCCTATGCATGCTACCAGAACAGTTATGCAGTGAGAGTACCGTAGAATTCCAAAAAGTAACAGCCCCCCGAAAGTAACTTGAATTTGTGACACTTCTAAAATTTCCCAAAAGTAGTGCCCCCCTGAAAATAGCGGTCCTTTCAAATGTGGTGCATTTTTTTAATGTTTCAGATATGCGTTTATCCAACAAAAAAGTAATGTTCGTATTAAAACTCAACAATCAACCTAAAGCTAGTAATACAGTATATGTTTTTTCCAATTATTGAATATCAGATTACATGTATCTAATCTGACAATCTGGTAATAAGGTACTGGTATGGTGATAAAAACGTTGGCAGTTTCATACCATTCATCGCTTGATAATTAACTCAATTCAGTAGGTACTGTAGTTGTTAATTACAGAATCATCCTCAGAAAAAGTTACATGAAAAAAGGACTAATGTAGTAAATAAATAGTTTCTGATGAACAGAGACTTTTGATATTTCTTTCTAACATATTTCAACCATCTGAAGGTAGCAGCCCCCTGAAAGTAGCGAAAGGGCTACTAAATCCAAAAGTAATGGGGACTGTTACTTTCAGAATTCTTCACAGTAAGTCTTTCGATAATTTGATACTTTGCCTTGGCAATGCCTTGGTAATTGTTTCTGCTGAGGAGAATAATGAAATCATTGTAGATTGCTTTGGCAATTACTTTGGCAAGCACATCAGCAGTTCACTTGTAAAAGACTTGTTGTCCAGTGATGGATTTATAGGGGGTGCAGGGGGGTGCACACACTCCCTGGCCTTGGCCAAGGGGGGTGCAAAGGGATGCCAATTGCCATGTCAACAAATTTCTGGTGGGCTTCGCCCCCCTACCCCCCAGCCCCACCACCAGCCAGTCCCCTGGACCCTGCCGGGGGCTGTGTCCCCAGACCCCTGCTGTAGCTCCCTCGGCCACACTCCACACTGCCTCCCCGTGCCACAGGCCTGATCTCACTTCGCTCACTCAGCACCCCCTGGCAGTTGTAAATGCATACAGAAATGATTATTAATAAAAGGCAATTGCGAAAGTAGATTCTGTTTGACAAATTTCTCACAGTAGGACTTTGCGTTTTGTGTAATAATTTAAGTTTACAATGGAAGTTCAATTTTGCAAAGCACCTGTTTTATATGTTGCAAATGAGTCAAATCTGTTTGTTGGCAAGATTACGAATACAAAAAGAAATGTATTTACGTTATTCGTTATTAACTAGTTTAATGTGATGTTATGATCGGAATGAACACACATTGTTTTTGGGAAAGGTATAACAATATCAGTGATGGGTGGAATTGCCTGGGCATTTTTTTTCACCAAGGCAAACCAGAAAAATCATAACTTGCCACAACAATTGCCTCGGCAATTGCTGAGTGCCAAGGCAAATAACGAGGACTGTGGCAAAATCTATCATGATGCTTTTTACACTGCTTTCCAAGGTTCAAATTAACTATTGAAAACTGGTTGGTGAATTTAAAAAAAGTTTCATCAATATAATGCCTGCTTTCTACCGCCATTTTAAAATAGCCATCACATTTTCCACTCCAACACCATGAAACAGACATGAAACAATGACATGAAACAGAATGAATAAAAACAGGATGACCTAATTTACATAACAAAGAAATGTTGATTGATCCACAGACCACTGATCTGGTTACCTTGCTATTCTTGACAACTTTTGGGAGACAGATCACAATTCACAAGTAGTCACCAGGCTCTTGGCTTTGTCCAAAATGGTGGATATCCACCGCAGTACTGCTGACCACTTAATGTAAACTACTTCATGTATGCTAATGTGAGACCAGCTCAGTGTTAGTACCTAGGCCTCTAGCTCTGAATATACCACCATATCAAGTCATTATTTTCGATTCGTGATTTTTATTAAAATCTGTGCTTTTGCATTCATTAAGTTTGTAATTTTGTTTGTGAATCACAAACCATTAATTCGAACCTTGCTCTCAATCATAAAACAACAACCCCAACTTACCGATGCAGTTTGAAGCCATTCCATATCACCGATTACTGGCCAATCAAAATCCTTCTTACTTTCAGGCCTTTTACCCTTCTTTTCACCTGATTGCTTTTTAGTGGAACCATCGCCACCAACTTGAATAAACACAGGCACAGGATTCTCAATCGAAAGCTGTCTGACAATCGACGGAGCAGGAAAGCTCCTTCCCCTTCTGGTAAACACAGGTGTAATTCGACGGTTCTCAATAGTACCAGCCATATACCGTGATGGCAACAAGTCCCTTCCATATGAACACGCAGGGTAGTAAGTTCTTATAACAGGTGTGTGTAACTGAATACGAGAAAATGAGCTTGGCAAAGTCCTTGACGTGCTTGTCTGTTGCTGATTACCAACAAAATTCCGTAGCATTTCAGACTGTTGCTGAAGTATCTGAGCCAATGCCAATGTCCGGCGAGCAGTTTGATGAATATTTGCACTAACTGTTGGTCTCGGTGGTGTTGAAACAGCTCCATTGCTACTGGCATTTTCTCGTCGAATCCGCTCGTTAGCATTATCCAGTAAAGTCCTCTGGTTTGCAGATAAGAAAGAAAAGGTTGGATCGGTTGTAGGACTCAATGTGGTTTCACTAGAAAGGGGTCTTGTTCTGCCACTTGCCAAGTTACTGGCAGTATAAACCTGAGTCTCAGACATTACACTTTCATTTCCACTTCCATTTGAAGCTCTGCTTTGCGAAGTGCCACCTCTCGTTTCGATTAACCCAGGAAACATGTGAAAGTCACGGTTCCTCGTGTTTGTTTCGACTGGACTAGCCTCGCCAGAAGCCGTGGGCATCTGGTCGAGATACATCCGAAGTCGTCTGTACCTTCCGGAAGTACCAGGAGGGCGTCCGTTCAGTCTCTCCTGTAATTGTCTGGCGTAACTTCTGTCGCTACTCACCGAAAATGGCACTTCGTTGGTCCTCGTCGAGGACAGCTTCACTTTCCTCGGCGTCTTCGACACACATCGAACTCGATAAACCAGTCCATTTTTCAGTAACACGCCGATATACCTCGGTCCGATCGCCACTTGTGCAATATCTCCATCTCGCGTCGCATCGCCACTCGTCAGACTTTCGACATGAAAATCACTCAATGGCAAGTCTCTGTCGCAGTTTTCGCTTACCTCCTTTAGGCTGTGAGCAATACTGTCTTGAATCTTCTCTTTCGACTGTCCCTTCTTGCATTTTATGTACAAAATTTTCGGCTGAAAACTCCAAGAACCATCGCTGGCTTCGTCGTTAGCCATATTTTTCAGATTACATGCGACGGCGGAAATGACTAGACAACATCCTTCAAACGAACATTTCCGACATTTCTGAACATTTCTGCAGAGTCTGCAGAGTTCTGAAAAATCGGTAAAACGCGGCACAGAAGCGATAAAAGCGTCTTTTTATTTTTGTCTCAAACCCATATTCAAGTTTTTACCTACTTCATTAGCGATTTAGCGTGAAAAATAGTATTGATTGGCAGGACTGGACCGATTGACGATTGACGACATTCGGAAACGACGTTTGGTGCATCCTTTTTATTACTCACAAAGCGGCTGGTTTTCTCATACTTAGGCTCCAAACAAACACTCATCCGTGATTATATAACTCCCCACTGATCTCAATAAAACTCTATGTCTACGTGACCACGTCTACGTCTACGTGACTACGTCTACGTCCACGTCTACGTCTCTATGTCTATGTCTGTGTCTGTGTCTGTGTCTGTGTCTGTGTCTGTGTCTGTGTCTGTGTCTGTGTCTGTGTCTGTGTCTGTGTCTGTGTCTGTGTCTGTGTCTGTGTCTGTGTCTGTGTCTGTGTCTGTGTCTGTGTCTGTGTCTGTGTCTGTGTCTGTGTCTGTGTCTGTGTCTGTGTCTGTGTCTGTGTCTGTGTCTGTGTCTGTGTCTGTGTCTGTGTCTGTGTCTGTCTCTGTGTCTGTGTCTGTGTCTGTGTCTGTGTCTGTGTCTGTGTCTGTGTCTGTGTCTGTGTCTGTGTCTGTGTCTGTGTCTGTGTCTGTGTCTGTGTCTGTGTCTGTGTCTGTGTCTGTGTCTGTGTCTGTGTCTGTGTCTGTGTCTGTGTCTGTGTCTGTGTCTGTGTCTGTGTCTGTGTCTGTGTCTGTGTCTGTGTCTGTGTCTGTGTCTGTGTCTGTGTCTGTGTCTGTGTCTGTGTCTGTGTCTGTGTCTGTGTCTGTATCCATGCCCGTGTCTACGTCTACGTCCACGTCTACAGTGGAGTTTATATAGGGATCAGTAGTGCTGCCTAGCCTCCTCCACAGGCAACTCTGTGTCTTCCAAGATGTGTGAGGCTGTGAGCTGATTTATCCACTGCGGCATAATATTTAGCTGACTCTGCTAGCTAGCTGACGCAGTGAGCTGACAGATCTGACATGAGCTGATTATGGATTATAATGTCCCCTTCTCCGTCGTCCAATCCGGCTTTCTCAAATCCTATCTATCCCCCACAACTCCCCATTTTCCCAGACACAGTCGCCTAATAATTATAATTGTCAGTTAGCTATAAATAATGCCCGAATAAATCAGCTCACACAATCTGGCAAGACACAGACGGTTGCCTGCGAAGGAGGCTAGGTGCTGCCCAAAAATGTGTCCCCATTTTCATTTTCAAAATGGCGGCATTTGAGCAAAAGTTTCCGGATTCGTAAATGTTTCCGGATTCACTTCGTACCAAGTATTTGGATTCGTTAGGCGTTTACACTACAACAATATTCGAAGATTCGGCCCTTTACACTAAACTCGGAATTCCTTTAATTCAGTTAATATGTTGACCATGTTAGTTCCACCGCAAACTCACATGCATTACTACGAGCGGAAGAACATCCGAATTCATCGGAATATCCGTTCACACTACGTAATATTCTCTAGGATTCAAAAGTATTCGGATACGAATACTTCTACATTTTTTCCGGATTCGAAATATCTGGATACGTGATCAAACCGGAAAGATTTTATTCCGGATTCAGTTCATTCTTTTGTGGTGTAAACGGCCAAACGAATCCAGTACTAAAACGTTCCGGATTCGTCACGAATCCGAAAACTTTTGCTCTAGTGTAAACGGGGTTTTGTGTCGCCAACGGTCATCACCGGGCAAAGACATGGCGGACATGTAGACCTAAAGTATGTATGGTCAACAAGAAACTATTTCTTAAAAGAAATAGCTGTTTCGTTCCGGTCAGTGGTTTATGAGGGTCTGTTTCAACAGCAATGACGAATTTTAGCTCAACTAATTATTTTCCCCATGTAGACTGGCGCGACAATTTTTACTACGCGCCTGCGTTTCATACAACAAATTTAATTTAGACAATTTTTGTTTTGCATATAAACAAACTAGAAATATGCTGAAGCGAGAAGATTCTAATAAACTACAAAAAAATAATTTAAGCTTCGTCTAATAAAACGAACACACATTTCGGACGTTGTACCGTCTGATCATGACGGATTACTCTCTCCTCCGCAGTCCTGAGGGCAGGCTCTATTGATTATTTCAGGTTATTCGCAGTCGCATAAATTCGACTGAATTTAAATGTGACGTGTAGCGGTCTCGCGATTTTCGTGAGAGCGCAATTGTTTTGGCAACGTAAATCTTCTATTCAGTAGCAATACTCTTCTGACCGTCTATAGGAGGAAAATAAAACGTTACCAAAATCAAAATAAATTTTTAGGGGAGTCCGGGGGCATGCTCCCCCGGGAAATTTTGAATCGAGAGTCGCTGAAATGCCATTTCCTGGCTTTTGGAGGAAGATTTTACAGACTCTAAAGGTTAATTAAAAAACGTCATATAAAATACTCAAAACACGCAAACGTGACATAGATACTCAAAATGCATACATTCAGTAGATTGAATACACCGTTTACAGTTTATTTCCTGACACAATTGATATTGCATCAGTTTTGTAGTTACATGTCTGTTGTTTTATATCAAAAGGGGGGAGCCGCGGCTCCCCCGGCTCCCCCCCGGCTTACGTCCTTGTTGGTGCACAGGAACAATGAAATGGCGGCCATGTTGGTGCACAATCTCAATTATCCTATGGGAATATAACTCTATTCTTATTCAAATATTTTGTATTGTTTCACCACCCCAACGAGGCCAGCGATCACGTGAGTGAAAACCGAGAATAGAAATATTTTATTTGACACTTAATTTTTAAACCTTTTTTCAAAAGTTCGAAAAACACCCAAAAATCGATGAAAAAGTAAAGGCTAACTCGCCATGCATGCAGTGGGTCAGGTTAGCCGTCATAGCGTATAAAGTGGGCGTTAAACTCTGTTTCTTACTAGAGTTAGGGTTTTATTTGGGTTAGCTTTCATAAGCTAATCACAAAGGCAGCCATCTTAAATAAGACCTTGGTGCCTTGGTTACCATATTCCTTATTCTGCCCCCCCCCCCCAGCCCCCGCAGGCATCTCGAATTTCTATGAGAGTCGGGTGCATGGTCAATGTATTTGTAACGTCTTTGCTAGTATTTACCATAATCTAGTACTCATCTTCGACTGCAATGAGAGAAAGCCAGTTCTACACAATATTATGTCGCCATGAAAAAGACGAGCCGCTCTCAACCTGACAAAATGGTTTACGAACGGAAGAAGGTAGGCACACAGATACAAAATGCATTTATGCTTTGCAGCTTAGCAACCGACAACATACAATAACATTCACCCACTAAACTTCATCTATCGGGATGCTACTGCCTTGCATTGTGAATTCTTCTACTCCATTTTCTGTGGCTTTTACATTCCATTGCAGCATGTATATAATATATTTGCGACATTATTGAATTAGAACAGGCAACGCGGATGGATTAGTGATTTAATATATATAGATCATATCATTCATATGCAGATTAAAGATAATTGTAAACATTGAAATCAGAATTCCGTAATATCGTTCGAGAAGTAAAAGATATGTGGATACTCTTTCTTATTCATTAATTTTTGAAAATCAACTATTGTAGTACTGTATATAATTTCTTAACTGTACGTTTGAAGTCTGTAATATTTAAAACATGAGCGTCCGAGTTGCGGCAGTGTTTTATCGGATTTAAAACATGAGGCAATAGTCGAGTGTTTTAAACCCCGATCAAACGAGAACGCAAGTCATCGCAAGTTTTAGCTTGTGCTTGCTTGTGTCTCGTTTGACCGCCAGCTTACAATGACTTGCGTTAGCTTGCGACTAATTTGATCTTAGTTAGTTTCAGAAATTGCAGTTTGATGTTAGTAATAATTGTTAGTTGTTTGCTGTACAAGCTGTGTTAGTTATTAATACCATTAGAACTAGCGAAAAGGCGTGGAAACTTGTGCAGAACTTGCAGAGTGCAGAACTTGCGACGAATCATGCGACGACTTACGACTTACGATAAAAAAACATTCAATTGCACTCATTGAAATGAAAATAGCATTTTATGTAATAAATGCTATATTGATGATGTCACAGAAGCGTTATTGAATGTCGTTTCGCGCTAATGAATAAAGTGCTATTGTTATTTCAATGAGTGCAATTGAATGTTTTTCATTGAGTAATGCAGGGCAAAAGGTGTATGTGTTCCCTCAGCTGTCCGAACTATTTACTGTTCAAGCGAACTTTAGCCTCTCTCTTCATTTTGAAAATGTCTGAAATTCATTTGGAGATGTCTGAATATCATTTGGAAATGTCTGAATATCATTTGGAAAATCTGAATATCATTTGGAAATGTCTGAATAGCATTTGGAAATGTCTGAATATCATTTGGAAATGTCTGAATATCATTTGGAAATGTCTGAATATCATTTGGAAATGTCTGAATATCATTTGGAAAATCTGAATATCATTTAGGCCCCGTCCACACGTATCCAGATTCGTTGCGTTTTCGAGCGTCCACACGTATCCGCGAAAACGATACGAATACGCTAGAATTGCTTACAGAGCATGCGCTGTCACAAACGATGAATAATTTAGACTGGGTGTTGAGTGGGTGGATATTAAATTTCATCGATTTACGTCATCGTTTTCGAATCGTTGCGGTTGCAGTGCGTCCACACGTATCCGGATTCGTTGCGTTTTCAAAAGTTTCCACTCTGGAGAGCGTTTTCAAAAGTTTGCGGTTACGGTTTGCGTTTTCGCTGGATACGTGTGGACGGTAAGCGTAACCGCAACAAAATGTTTGCGGATACAAACGAATCCGGATACGTGTGGACGGGGCCTTAATTAGTGGAAATGTCTGAAATTCATGTGGACAATCTGAATATCATTTGGAAGTGTCTGAATACGTTTGGACGTTTCTGAATTTGACCTGAAAAAACGTACGTGTAGTGGTCTATCACCAATATAGACAGTGAGTAGCTCAGCCAACAAAAATGCAGCATTTTTAATAGTCCACTAGTAAGGTTATACTAATACGTAATTATTTATTATGTATTGTAGTGTTCGTTTTGTTGAACAATAAATTATTATGAGCATTAAATTTACTTTTGTAGACTTTGTTCAAAAAGAAAGTGCGGCCTTTAACATCACATGGCTCTGCAACAGTTACAGCTACATCGCCATCTGAAAAAACAAGGCAGTTGACTGCAACTGAAAGACGGCCTAAAACAGCAACAGAACTCCATCGAAAACAGACAAACATCCAGTGAGTTATGAACAATAAGCACATCATGCAGTGGGCCACCACAAACTTGCGCAGTTTTAGTGTGCGAAGAGTGAAGAGAAGGCCTATATATATATATATATATATATATATATATATATATATATATATATATATATATATATATATATTCCCATATCGTTTTCATGCCAGTGCAATATATGACCAGATGTCCTCTTCAGAATGACGACCCATGCCCCGGCCCCCTTTTGAAATCCTTTAAAATAGTATTCATGCATATATTACAATACATTTAAGAATACCTTTACGAATACCTTTACAATATCTTTACGAATACCTTAACGACTACCTTTACGAATACATTTACGAATACCTTTACGAATACCTATACACGAGTACCTTTATGAATACCTTTACGAATACGTACTTTTACGAATACTGTACCTACACGAAATCCTTTACAAATACCTTCCCCAATACCTTTACGAATACCTTTCCGGCAATACCTTTACGAATACCTTTACGAATGCCTTTCCCAATACCTTTACGAATACCTTTCCCAATACCTTTACGAATACCTTTACGAATACCTTTACTAATACCTTTACGAATACCTTTACGAATACCTTTCCCAATACCTTTACGAATACCTTTCCCAATACCTTTACGAATACCTTTACCAATACCTTTACGAATACCTTTACGAATACCTTTACGAATACCTTTACGAATACCTTTCCCAATACCTTTACGAATACCTTTCCCAATACCTTTAGGAATACCTTTACGAATACCTTTACCAAAACCTTTCCCAATACGTTTACGAATACCTTTACGAATACCTTTCCCAATACGTTTACGAATACCTTTACGAATACCTTTCCCAATACGTTTACGAATACCTTTACGAATACCTTTACCAATACCTTTACGAATACCTTTACGAATACCTTTCCCAATACCTTTCCCAATACCTTTACGAATACCTTTACGAATACTTTTACCCATACCTTTACGAATACCTTTACGAATACCTTTACCAAGACCTTTACCTTTACGAATACTACTTTTACTATTTTAAAGGATTTCAGAAGGGGGCATCTGTAGCCTGTGCACAGCCTGAAATATCCCTGTATTACAGGGATATTTCAGGCTGTGCACAGGCTAGAGCATCTGGTCCTAGTATAGAAAGACTTTTGTAGTGCCGACTCAAGTTTCGCGACGGCGTGAAAATTCATTTCGTATGGGACCGTCTTTTTGGGCCAAAAGTTCTTTGTATTTGACATAAAATTCTATTGCTTAAACACGTTGCCGTATATAGTCGTAGACGTTTGCCGAAATCTCAAAGTCCCCAATAGCGTTCACTTGTATCGGCCTACAAACTAATTTCAGTATCTTGAGGGGGACATTGGTGGGAACTCCGAACCGTAATATGGCGGAAAAAAATCGCAGTACCGCGTCGAAAATTTAATGAATACCGAAAGTGCTTCAATGTATAAAACAAAATACCGTACCGAAGCGGCAAAATTACCGAAATACCGCACGAAAACTACCGCAATGCCGAAAATCCCAATGCCCCCCTCTATCTTTAATTCTTCGTTGTTGTTTCAGAAAGTTTGTATCAAGCGAGATTGCAAATGAAAGTACTAGCAAGACAAGACATTTATCTGAAAGAGCTCGTTCCGCCGTAAGGGAAGATAGAGATCGCAGTATATCATTTACTAGTGACTCTACCGAGGCACTGCCTTCTAGAGTAAAATACAAAACAAGAACCCACTCTCTCTCGGCTTCAGCAGCTGTGCGAGGTAATTTAATTTCTAATTTTACTATTTCGCACAAGGTCGTCACTAGTCTTTTCGCGGCTTTTCCAAAATATGTCGTGATCAAATTCATTTTTCCAAATTTGTTGTCAAGCTTCAGTGAGTCTCAAGATTATAGCAATCTTCTGGATAATCTACCCTGCTTGCAAGTCAGAGCCCCTTTCCGACCTACGCAAGCTTTGGAGGAAAGTGGGCTCTGCCAACAAACTCGATCTTCGCCCAAGGTTTGGGGCGAGTCAGTCAGGTTTTAAACTGGTCAAACAAGTTCTAGTTTACGAACACGCGTAAGCAGGAAAATAGGAAGTGACGCGTTAGAGCCTGGGACGAAAATAGTATCTTGGCAACCGTTCACGCATACTCAAAAAGAAATATCGAGTTTGTTGGCAGAGCCCACTTCCCCCCGAAGCTTGCGTTGGTCGGAAAGGGGCTCTGACTCGCAGGGTATGAATAACCTAACCACAACAAAAACCCTAACCCAGCTTTTTGGGAAAATATATTTGACGACATATTAGCTAACATGGGTAATATATATTAAGTTGCCTAATTTTAAAGAACTTATGAAATGGCAATGGAAGACCTTTTCAGTCTTTTCACTCGAAATTTTTCACACTTTACAAATTCCGTGAACGATGCCTGGTCAGACCGGAAAACTCCCAAGAATTGATCCAAACATATTAAACACTTTGAAGCCTGAAGACGAGTCTTTAGTATTTTATTCTGGCTAACGTCAGACGATTTTATTCAGCACAGGGAGAGGTCCAGGTCTCAAAGTGTTAAAACCTATCTCTTTAACACTTTGAAGCCTGAAGACGAGTCTTTAGTATTTTATTCTGGCTAACGCCAGTCGATTTTATTCAGCACAGGGAGAGGTCCAGGCCTCAAAGTGTTAAAACCTACCTCTTTAACACTTTGAAGCCTGAAGACGAGTCTTTAGTATTTTATCTGCCGGCTAACGCCAGACGATTTTATTCAGCACAGGGGGAGGCCCAGGCCTCAAAGTGTTAACAGGCATAACTGACACGACTTATTTTAGTCTATATTTTTCTTTTCTTAATTTTAGACGCAAACCACAACACAAAACAAATCACGCCTTCAATTAAACCGTCGACCAAATCTAGTTTTTCTTCCGCTAATAATCTTGTTCATCGTAAAGTCGCATGGTTTTCAGATGCGGACAGTTTGACTGATACGCAATCTTTTGAAATATCTAATAATGAAGGATTGTCGAGTGATGGACAGATAGAATGTTGCGAGAGAAGTATACAAGTGGCCCAAAATGAAACTGAAGAACCAGTTCAAGATATGTTTCATCCGCCAGATTTAAATGCCGAGGAAAGTGGAAATGAATATGAAACTGAGCTAGAGGATGCCCCCGCAGGTCTCTTAAAACATTAATTATAATTTTTAATTCTCATTTCAATTTTGATTTTTTACTTTTTAAATAATAAATTATTTATAAAACATTAATCCATAGGACATAGTTTTGCAGCTACTGTTAAACAATTTGATTCTTCTGGGGAAAAAACATATCTGAAATTGTGCAAACAAGAAGGTATGTGGTAGTATGTGTCTGCCTGTCTGTCTGTCTGTCTGTCTGTCTGTCTGTCTGTCTGTCTGTCTGTCTGTCTGTCTGTCTGTCTGTCTGTCTGTCTGTCTGTCTGTCTGTCTGTCTGTCTGTCTGTCTGTCTGTCTGTCTGTCTGTCTGTCTGTCTGTCTGTCTGTCTGTCTGTCTGTCTGTCTGTCTGTCTGTCTGTCTGTCTGTCTGTCTGTCTGTCTGTCTGTCTGTCTGTCTGTCTGTCTGTCTGTCTGTCTGTCTGTCTGTCTGTCTGTCTGTCTGTCTGTCTGTCTGTCTGTCTGTCTGTCTGTCTGTCTGTCTGTCTGTCTGTCTGTCTGTCTGTCTGTCTGTCTGTCTGTCTGTCTGTCTGTCTGTCTGTCTGTCTGTCTGTCTGTCTGTCTGTCTGTCTGTCTGTCTGTCTGTCTGTCTGTCTGTCTGTCTGTCTGTCTGTCTGTCTGTCTGTCTGTCTGTCTGTCTGTCTGTCTGTCTGTCTGTCTGTCTGTCTGTCTGTCTGTCTGTCTGTCTGTCTGTCTGTCTGTCTGTCTGTCTGTCTGTCTGTCTGTCTGTCTGTCTGTCTGTCTGTCTGTCTGTCTGTCTGTCTGTCTGTCTGTCTGTCTGTCTGTCTGTCTGTCTGTCTGTCTGTCTGTCTGTCTGTCTGTCTGTCTGTCTGTCTGTCTGTCTGTCTGTCTGTCTGTCTGTCTGTCTGTCTGTCTGTCTGTCTGTCTGTCTGTCTGTCTGTCTGTCTGTCTGTCTGTCTGTCTGTCTGTCTGTCTGTCTGTCTGTCTGTCTGTCTGTCTGTCTGTCTGTCTGTTTGTCTGTCTGTTTGTCTACCTGTCTGTTTGTCACAGCCATTAGTTCCATTATCCTGGATACGTCTAGTTATTTTTCTGCCATTGTGTTTCTTTGTTTGATTGATCAGCTGGCCAACTTGCTTTTTCCAACTCACTTGTTTGCTAATTTCTTCGTTCATTTATGTACTCATTGGCCAGGTCCTAGTATGGTCTTTAGCAGAATATATACGGTAAAAGGATCCGAATTTTATCGCTGCACTTGGAATGTCTTTCAGATATTTTGCCTGTATCTGGATTAACAAATCAGTTTACCGAGAAAGAGATGGTGGTCAGACATCGGGGACTGGGCGGGACAGGAACAAAACCGCTTGCCAAATCTCTAATGGTATGACCGGGCTTATTTTAACGTGCAGTGATAACCAATTTGTGCAGTGGTAAATGAGATTTGTGCAGTGATAAGCGCAATTTTGTGCAGTGATATTTTTTTTTATATTTAAGAATGGGTGTTATTCGTGAAAGGATTGCATCAGAAATTATGTTCAAAGGCACAGTATAGATACTACATTCCAACATATACTATTTAATTTCAATATTTAAATTAGCAAAACACAAATAAGGCGATAAGTTAAAGGACCCTGGTCCACTATCTCCTGATAACGTTAAGCTTACCGTAAACTAACAGCCTTATGCCCTTACTTCAACTTTCAAGATACATGAGTATAGGCTAGGCTAGTGTTCTTACTATTTAACCAGCCTACCCAACATAACATGCTTGAGGCTTCTCTCATGCAGGTTGATGCGTCTGTGCAGTGGTCTGTGCCCGTGTGCTGCTGTTTGACCATTGTTATTCTGAAAATGCGAATGTATGCTGTGCGAAAGGGATTAAATCCTTAAAAATTGGGAAAAGGAGGGCCGTTTATGTATACTATGACAGTATGACTAGTTGATTACTGACGAGCTACCGAGCTACTCGGTGCTCCATCGCTGTTTAACGTGCTACTGAAGTTAGATTTTATGCCTTTTTCAGCTCTTTGTGCAGCGATAAAAATTCCTTAAAATAATCCCTGTGGTATGATGTTATCTGTGTCCTCCTTATTCTTCGTTTTAACATGATTCCTGATTATTAATTTTAGGCCTGATTTATACAGGCCGGCTATGAGCGCACAGAACTAATTAATTAATTAATTGGTGCGGTCTTGGCACGCTGATAGAACGCTGTCCGATTTATACGTGAAAAATTTTGAACGAACCAAATTTACCAGAACGCTAAAATTAAATTATGGATTATAATAAATTATATTCAATCATCGCTTATTTAGATACGGTGTTGGCTCGATCGTATAAATCACCAGCGTGCTTCACCGTACTAAGAGCGTTCCGCACGCCTTCAACGAGCGAGCGGCACGGTTAAGAGCGGACCTAATTCAAAGAAGCTGATTACATAGCATGTTCTAAGGATTTTGGGTGAAGGAAAATTCGAGCGTGGATCATATACATTTTAAGACCAAACCGGGACCAGTTGCGAAAAATGCAACTAAACAGGCCTTCCGGCAGGAATTGAACCCACGACCTTGCGATTCTAGTGCAATGCAGTTGCTCAGTGGTCAGAACCACTGAGCCACGGAAGGCCTGTGTAATGGCATTTTGCGCAACTGGTCCCAGTTTGGTCTTAAAATGTATATATTCCACACTCTAATTTTCCTTCACCCAAAATCCTTAAAAAGGCAAGTAATTAGTTCGGTTCGGTTTACTAACAAACTAAATAGGCGAGTTTCAGGGTATTGCGTGCGCATCGTTTTGCAAAGGAATTGGCGGGCTCTTGGCGGGCTCCTCACAAAGTAAGCAATGCCAAACAGACTTGCTAGCGAGCCAATAGCAGCAAAATAACAGTCTTAAACATCCAGAAACTGTATATATATTTTGTTTATTTTAAACAGTTACTTTGAGTGGAGCTTGCCATTTTTTTTGAAAAATGATGCGCGCGCAACACCCTGAAAAACTCGCCTATTGAGTGAATATAATTACTGTGTTAATTACTTTTTAGAAAAACGTCTACGTGGAGAAGCTGGATTTAGCTGACAACTATATTGAAGGGGTTGGGGCATCTTTTGTGGCAGCAATGCTTGTTGACAACTGCTATATTACTCAACTGGTAAGGAAACTTAAACATTTTGTTACCATGGACCGACTTATTTAGTTTAGTAGCACATGATGGCCAATAAATGTACAATCACGATAGAGAACAGTACATTTTACCCTTCAACTCCTACCGTGTCAGGAGGTCTCCCCTTAACGAGAAAAATCGTCTCGCATTAAAGGGCAATAGCAAAAAAATTAAGTTTGTCTAATTTGAAAGAACTCATAAAATTGTAATAGAAGATCCTTTACATCCTTTACGACTTTTTCGTATCTCTCTTCGTTTTCAAGATATTTCAATTTGTTTGGTATGTAAATTAGGTGGTCTCTGACGTCAGGTGTGGGGTAAAATATTTTCACGTGTAGCAAAACCAGTTATATCTCTAAGTTTGTTCAGCGAAATAATTTGAAACTGTGCACATAAAAATTCCTTGCGACGCTGAACATTTCATGTTACTGATATGTAAGTGGTTTTGCTCTGTATGAAAATATTTTACCCCACTCCTGACGTCAGAGACCATTTCATTTACATATCAAACAAATTGAAATATCTTGAAAACGCAGAAAGATACGAAAAAGTTGTAAAGGATCTTCTATTACAATTTTATGAGTTCTTTCAAATTAGACAAACTTAATTTTTAATGCCAATCCCCTTTAAGGCTCTTTTCCAGTCATCGCAAAAGCGATCGTTTGCATCTAATTAAAAACAACTCGCAGTGCTTGTTTTCTCGTACGTTGTGGGTCCTCGTACGTTTAATGAGATACAAGTTCTCGCAGCAAGCTGCGAAATAGTTGCTGCGATGAGTGGAAAAGAGCCTTAAGACAGCGTAAAAAACAAAAGCGCCAAATGACACCGATGCGCTGTTTTACGATGCGACATTTCTTGCAACTTGCAACAAATCACTGAATGTTGTAAGTTGCATAAAAAATCGCACCGTGTAACAACACCCCGTAGCAACTTGCGATTTTGTTATTTTTGCTGTGTTGCAAGCTGCAAGAAAAGTTGGATGGGTTCCAGTTTTTACTGCAACTTGCAACAACGCTCGCTATTTTCGATGAACTTTTTCTTCGATTTTGCGGCTCAGACAATTTCAGTTTATTTCAAAATTGATTTCTATATTTCTATATATATGTGGATAGTTTTTGAAGCTATATATTTAAAACATTCGCAGTACGTATTTTATCAGATCTAAAACACTCGGCTATCGCCTCGTGTTTTAAATTTTAAATCTGATATAACACTGCTGCATGCATGCTCATGTTTTCAATAGTACTTCACATTAAGTTTAATGGCATGTATCTTTTTTAGGATTTATCCCAAAATTTTATAGGAGCTGAGGGAGGTTTTGCCTTGGCTGAAATGTTAACGAAGAACCAAGTCTTGAGAAAGGTAACTCTTCGTGGTAAGTCGATAGAACGTTTAACATCTTGGTACATTTATTACATATAGTTCTGTATTTATTAAAGTCCCAATGAAACGAAAAGTCTGTCTTATTTGAAAGAGTACTTAAAATGACAAAGTAACATCTTTCGTTCGCAGTTTTTCGTTTCTTTGCTTGGTTGTTGAGATATTTCAGTTTGTTTGATATGCAAATTAAACATTTTTACGTAACATATGTGATGACCTATGTTGGAAGTAAGGTTCGATCTGATATCGAACATACAGCCTAAGCCAGCCCGGGTATACCCGAGCTAGCTCGCTTTGCCGAGATGATTTTTATTGTGTTTACATGCATGAGAAGGGCTAGCTCGCCCAGCTGGGCTGGCTTGCTTGTTGTGCTAATTGCGTGATTTATCAGTTCTGGTAAGATGCGAAGTCTCATTGTTTTATATATGAACTGTACATGAACAAGCAGAACTTGTGAATTGTTAATATGTGAAATGAGCTGATAAAAACAAATTTTGTTGCGTGTACGAAGTTTTTAAAGCCAACCAGGGTAGGCGAGCTAGACCGGTCGAACGTGTCACTTTAGAGACTTTAAGATATCCCGGGTTCGGTTTACGGGTTCGGTTTACGGGTACGGGTACCGCCATTTTTGTTTACTCGTAATATCTACCCGTTTTCCCGTGGTAGATCATGGTCTACCCGTACATACGACTACGGGTACGGTAGATTACCCGTACCCGTAAACTGAACCCGGGGCATCTTAAGGTCTCTATTACGAGTAAACAAAAATGGCGGTACCCGTACCTGTAAACCGAACCCGGGGTATCTTAAGGTCTCTATTGGAAAAAACCCAGCCCAGGGTAACCGAGATCTCGGTCTCACAAAGCGAGATCTTGGCTAGGCGGGCTGGCTGGCTTGGCTCTCATATAAACACAAGATGAAAATTAACAAGAAATAATATAGCACAAGCACGATCTCGGCAAAGCGGGCTAGCCCAGGTATACCGCGGGCTGACTCGACTCCATATAAACACCCCTTTATAGACAGCCTTATTATTTTTTCATTTGGGATGGGACAAAGCTCTAGTATATCTTCTTCTCCTGTGGTTTCTAGCCAATCGTTTTACCGACCGTGTTGCCAAGCACTTTGCAGGAACTCTTCGCGAGAACAGAACATTGTGGCATCTAGATTTGAGTCACAACGAGATCGGGGAACAAGGCGCTGTGTACTTTGGAGCAGGACTGGTAACTATTTAGATTTACTATGCTACTTCGAACCCAGTTGTCAATCTGATGCTACTAAACTTATATAGTTTAAAGTACCTATGAAACAAAAATTAAGTTTGTCTTATTTGAAAAAACACTTAAAATGATAGAGTAACATGACTTTTCCAAAACGTTTCCTTGCTTCGTTCTTGAGATAGTTTAGTCATAGATAATGGAAGGGGAACTGGATAGGAAACTTACGAAACCGGAAACGATGTTTGCACAACTTGCTATGGTAATTATACGCTTATAAGGGGCTAACTAGTGCACCTAATGCATGGGTGGTCCCACATGGCTAAAATCAGAACTACTGACTTAAATGATATTACACTATTGTTTAATTTCAGCAATGGTTGATCCTGGCCATGTGGGATCACTCGTTAGTGCATTAGCTGCTTATTGTATAGTTATACCATAGCAAGTTGTACAAACATCGTTTCCGGTCTCGTAAGTTTCCTATCCAGTTCCCCTTCCATTATCTATGGTTTAGTTTGTTTGATGTGCAAATTAAACATTTTGATACTAATATTTTGACGTCACACGTGCATGAGTTATCGAAAAAGCTCTATATCCTCGCCATTATCACTTGAAGATCTACATGTTTAGTGTTGTCGGCGAAACACATCCACATGCTTCATTCAAATTAATTTGGTTTGATAATAGAAAAAATATCTAACTGACCTTCTCCGATAACTCATTATGCACCTTCGACATCAAAATGTAGGAAACTAAAAACTGGAAAAGATGTTACTCTATAATTTTAAGTGTTCTTTCAAATAAGACAAACTTAATTTTAGGCACTTTAACTAATTAATAGTGTTGCAGATCAACTATATGTAATTCGGTTGAAACTCCCCTTGCGACCAGTCTCTTAATCGACCAGCTCTCACAACAATAATCTTTGATATTTACAAACTGGACCTTTTCTTTGTTTTTAAGTTCTCGTGAGCGACCAGCTCTAGTTACGACTACTTTTCCACATTCCCGAGGTAGTTGCTTACGAGAGGTTCAAAGTTCTTTATGTTATTTGCTGAGCTTTTTGTCCTGTGTTGCGTGCTGTCTATGTTTAGGCGTTAAATTATGGCTTGAAACATCTTGATCTCAGCTGGAATTGTATTCGTGGAAAAGGAGGAGTAGCAATCGCCCAAGCTTTGAAGGTACATCAAAAGCCTCAATAGATTCTGTGTATCAAAATTCCGGGGTCAAACTTTCGGTGTGCTCTTTTTCGATTTTACCGTAGATATGTTGTTAGTCATGTATCTTTTGGGATTTTTTTGTGCTGTTCACAAAACAAACAAACAAACAAACAAACAAACAAACAAACGAACGAACGAACGAACGAACGAACGAACGAACGAACGAACGAACGAACGAACGAACGAACGAACGAACGAACGAACGAACGAACAAACAAACAAACAAACAAACAAACCGACCGACCGACCGACCGACCGACCGACCGACCGACCGACCGACCGACCGACCGACCGACCGACAGACAGACAGACAGACAGACAGACAGACAGACAGACAGACAGACAGACAGACAGACAGACAGACAGACAGACAGACAGACAGACAGACAGACAGACAGACAGACAGACAGACAGACATTTTAAACGGTGTGTCATCATCCCGGTCGTGTTTTTTTACCCTGGGTCTCGTGAGTTTAATCTGTCTTTTTAAATTGTAGACAAACGACTCTCTCACTACGCTTAATCTTTCATGGAATGGGATTTCTCTTCTTGGATGCGTAGCACTTGGCAAGTGCTTGAGAAGGAACGAGAATTTGAAAGAGCTAGACCTTAGGTACAATCTTTTTCAAGACGACGACACTAACCTTACATAGGCGAGCAACTTAACTTTCTCAAACAATAATACAGCTCCTGCGCGCATCACTATGCAATACCGTAAGCAGTAAACGCCGTAAGTTGCGTAACTCAGAAAGTTGCGTGTAACTTTATACACTTAATGTCTGCTCCCGAGGGAAACAGTTTTGTTTTCCCGAGAGTCTTGTACCAAACAAGCTTTTGTTTATAGGTTGCCGTGAAGAGTTCTGGCGGGCAACAATTGCAATCTTATTGACCGACTGGGCAATAAGTTCTCAATTGTTGCACCTACATTGGAATTTAGCTAAGGTCATGTGAACACAAACCAACCAACGACAGTCATCGTTTTATCCAGCAAAACTCTAGCTATATAACAACAGAAGTTAACTCTGCTAGCTGTTAACTCTGTTAGCTGTTAACTCAGCTGGGAGCTTTGACATCGTAGTTGTTAAAGTGCTTAGAAACCCAAATATGATATTACTGCATATATATGGATTCTATTTAATGTGTATAGTTGAATGCCAAAATATTTTTTTGATTTGAAGTTTTATTTGTTGTTATATTGAGGTTTGTATTTCCAAATTGGTAATGAGGATAACGTCTATGTAGGCATAATTTGCATACGCAGTGTTCCGTTACAGCAGAAATATTACCCAATTCACATGTTAATGGATACTTAAATAGTATATTCTATATTTTATCATATTTTTCATTAAAATCTTCAAGCGGTTTATCATAAGAAAAGGATCAAAACACACACACAAATGTCTACATTGACGTCATCTCATTAACATTAATTTGGAAATACAAACCTCAATATAACAACAAATAGAAGTTCAAGTCAGAAAATATTTTGGCATTCAACTATTCACGTTACATAGAATCTATATCAGTAATATCTTAGTTGCGTTTATAGACACTTTAACCGTTTCATCGGCTAACAATTTAAACATATGTAATGGCAGTAGACACGTGTTGAACTGCTGCATTGTTTACTCCTGTCATATTTTTTTGTTGTATTAGAAACAATCGAATTGGATATTTGGGAGCGCAAAGAATTTGTCCTGGTATTTCACGAAACAACTGTCTCGAAGAACTAAAGGTAAGTTCAGAGGCTGTTTGGGTTGTATATATAGGTATTTATAATGCAGTTAAGAAAATTCATTAACAATTCAAGAGGAAATGCAATATAAACACTGAACGATGGAGATTGAGGTGACCCTCCTCCTAAGAAGGCGTCAAGTGACGTATTGAATTTTCTTTTAATTTAGTTCAGTTCAGTTCAATCCAGTCGAGTCGAGTCGAGTCGAGTCGAGTCGAATCGAGTCGAGTCGAGTCGAGTCCAGTTCAGTCGAGTCGAGTCGAGTCGAGTCGAGTCGAGTCGAGTCGAGTCGAGTCGAGTCGAGTCGAGTCGAGTCGAGTCGAGTCGAGTCGAGTCCAGTCCAGTCCAGTCCAGTTCAGTCGAGTCGAGTCCAGTCCAGTCCAGTCCAGTCCAGTCCAGTCCAGTCCAGTCCAGTCCAGTCCAGTCCAGTCCAGTCCAGTCCAGTCCAGTCCAGTCCAGTCCAGTCCAGTCCAGTCCAGTCCAGTCCAGTCCAGTCCAGTCCAGTCCAGTCCAGTCCAGTCTAGTCCAGTCCAGTTCATTTTATTTCATTTTATTTCATTTTATTTCATTTCATTTAATTAGCTTCTAAATTTGACTAAATACATGTATGGTATCACAAAATAAACTAAAACGATGACCATTCAAACACAAACACAAACTTAAACCTATGGCAGGGTCACCGCAACAGCGTGAAGGCCAATTACTGCGGGCCCAAAAATATAAAAGTTAAAGTAAAAAAATTCTAATAAAACGTACGCAATATACAACATAGAAATAAATACTAAAAGCAGCAAGTAATGCTGCGGGTAAGACTTCGAGAATTGTTACAATTTGGACATATAGTTTTCAAAGAACGTGGATCGTCAGGGTTATAGGTATTCACAAGAGCAGTAAACTAATAGCTGAGCATCAGAGATCTAAATGAGGTCAGTTCTAGTGTATTAAAATTAGTAATGGTAAGTTCGTTAACGAGCCTCTTCCATATTCTTGTAGTTCTGTTGAAGAATGATCTCTGGAAAGTGGTAGTTCTGCATTTACGACAGAGTTAGAGTTTGAATTTGATCGAGTAGGTTTTGAACAGCGGACCACAGAGGGGATTACAGTAGGATTCAGATTTATTGAGCCTTTAATTGTTTTGAAAAAAAAACCATGTCCAAGTATTCATGCCAATAACATGAATGTAGAAGATTAAGGTTAATAAGTCGTTCTTTACTGCGTATCCCACAAGCTTTTCCAAGGAAATGTATGAAAGACTGAGCCCAGTCCAAAAGTCGTCAATCTGCACAGCCGCGCAAAAGCCATCTTTTTCTAATGGCCACCCAAAGTTTACAAAGGCCGTCCGAAAGACGGTTGGCTGGCTAAGATCATGTGATGACAAGAACATTTTACTTTAGGGCTGAGTAGATTTTTATGTAAAATGGTCAATGCCCTGGAATTCTCTACATGCTTCTCACGCCGTTCAATACTACCAACATAAATTTTAACCTTTTTTTTCTACTTAGCTTGGACTCAACCCAATTGGTGACGATGGGGTAGAAGCTTTGTTAAAAGCAGTTAAAATCAACAAAAGTTTAAAGTTCCTTAGTTTAGAGGTATGTTGTTCGAGGACATTGAGAATATCCCCTTTTCCGCTTCAACGATGTAGACACAAGGTCCGCTATATTTTCGGCAAGAGACCTCAGATATCCGCAAGAGGTCTGGAACTTAGTCAATACTGCGTGATGTCATCAGCATTAAAAACCTACACACGTAAAAATGCCCGGGTTGTTTGTTCCATACCTGCAAGTTATAAGCTGTTCTAACAAGCTGTCACCAGGATGTATTCCTACTGGTTGTTCCCAGTTTGTTAACAAGTCCGTAACGGGTTGTTGAGAAATTGTAACAAGGTTGATGACTTCATGACAAGTTGTTCGCCTAAAAAGATATATCTTGAGTTTAACGTTTTTACAATGTCTATCGCACATTTTCCGGCACTTATAAAAGTGATAAATTGCCAAGACTAGTTTTTATAACGAAATACTGACGTTTCGAGCTGATCGCCCTTCATAAAAACACATTTCACTCTATTGAAGGGCTCCGCTTGAAACGTCAGTATTTCGTTATACAGTCAACTCTCGCCTTGCGGACACCCCGCTATTCCGAAACTACTACGGACATTCGCTATTACGGAATTGCGGACACTTCATGTGGTCCCCAACAAACATTTTTATTGTTCTACTCTCGTTACAACGGACACCTTGGACGTATTTTTCTCTCGACACATGAAAGTGAATGGCTTTTTAATTTATCGAGTGACATATTTATGTTACTGATTCATGTTACCGTTGTATTTTTGGTTTTGGAATAAAAAAATATTTGAATACAAATTTTTGACTTGCACTGTGTACTTATGTATCACAGTAAACGTCAACTAGAAATTGAAATAAACTGGACATTTTAAAACAAAAAAGCAGTAATACATTGTAGTGACATTTTACAACCTGAAGTCGGGATATATATTTTCATCGCATCCCGCTATTGCGGCTCTCGTTATTACGGACACCAAATGACGGTCCCAGCAACCATATATAAAGGGCACTTTTTCTCAGCATTAATTTTTGCATGTGGTAATTAATATTCGCCAATTTTGCTGTGTAGTATAAAATAACCAAAAGCCATTATATAATAAATTGCAATGTATTGAAAAAGTAAATTCAACGACTAAATTGTACATATTGATGCTACATTCCTATTTACATTTAAGAAGACATGACATCATATAAGTTGTATTATACATAACATGCATGTAACAGACGTTCGGTGGACGTTCGTCAAGCTCAATTACTCAAAAAAAATTTGAGCCCCAGTCAGGGTTCGAACCTGCAACCTTCTAATGATCAGTTAATGATGTTAATCAGATAATGTCAGCCAAGGTAAAACATGACATCCTTAACGAAATCACAAAACACCCACCAAGTTAAAAAGGTCTGAGCAGAATTTATAAGACAGAAGTAACCCAAGGTAAAATTAGTTTGCTGCCTCCCCGCAATAAATTAGCTTGTAAAACATTTTTTATGTTAATACAACAGTAATCTAATACGATAATACGAATGGTACTTTCTGTAGAAAACATTCCTCGTACGAAGAAGTCCCCAGGGTGTCCGCTATAACGAGAGTTGACTGTACATAAAAAGTATTCTCGGCAGTTTAACCTTTTTAGTTTGTTCTATCTAACTACTGGCTACGCAGTACTCTACTTTTCTTACACCATATGAAAATAGGATATCCAGTTCCAAAACTCCCCATAAACACACAACCACGCACCAAATAATATCCTTTGCTTATTTATCTTCAGAATATTACGGTGTCTGCAGCAGCTTATCGTGATATACAGCAATTGGAAGAAAATCGCCAAATCAAAATCATGACTGGAGGATTGGGTAGCTTCAAAAAACCGAAGGTAAACAAGACCCAGTCTTAATGAGCGTTGCCCTGTTTGACGGCAAAAACGTTGCTATTAATATTCCGCATGAACGAACGAACGAACGAACGAACGAACGAACGAACGAACGAACGAACGAACGAACGAACGAACGAACGAACGAACGAACGAACGAACGAACGAACGAACGAACGAACGAACGAACGAACGAACGAACGAACGAACGAACGAACGAACGAACGAACGAACGAACGAAGTTGCTATTACCAAATACAATAATATCTACATGTTTAGTGTTGTGGGGGAACAACATTCACATGCTTCATTCAAATTAATTTGGTTTGATAATAAAAAAGATATCTAACCTTCTCCGATAGCTCATTATCTCAAATATCTAAATAGCTAAAATATCTCAAGAATGAAACAAGGAAACGAAAAACTGCAAAATATGTTACTCTATAATTTGAAGTGTTCTTTCAAATAAGACAAACTTAATTTTCGTTTCATAAACACTTTAAACTTTATACCATTCTCATGACTAATTAGATTTTACTTTGAGTTGATGAGTTTTTTACTCTATAAGGAACCTTATTATTTTTATTGTTATTATTAATATGATATTTCTGATAACTATTTTTATTATTATTTATACAGGAAATGCCTCAGAGAATGGCGATATTGCTAGACTTTATCAAAGTGAATCGCTTGAGACTGGTTGATTGGTTCTTCCAGTTTGACAAAGATCACAGTGGCGATATCAGCAAAGATGAATTCAAGATTGGTTTGAAAGAAACAGGTTTAAAAATGACTCAGGTACGACTATGGCATGGCATAGTGAGTTAATGGAAACTAACGTTATCGTTTTCGTTATCAAAACTAATTAACAATTATTCACCGAAGTCGAGAGGTGAATAGTGCTGGATATCCACACTATTAATCATCGACACTGAGGTGAATAATTGTTTTAGCATATACCTCATAAATGAAATAACAAGTTTAACATTCTTAACTTATATTTTTCGGTACTTTATACAAGACACGGCCGCTAGCAACTTGGACACTTGGCGTACTCGATATTTGTCGACAAAACAGTTTTTAATACAACTTTTGAATATATTAATGGCTAGAAAATTGTAAAGAAACATTCCTGTGGACACTCTTCTACTTAATTTTGTTGACTTTTCTCGTTATTCTATTAGCCTTGTTTGTCAACAAAATTTCCTGCTTCGGTAAACAAAGCAAAACTGGCCGCCATTTTGTTTTGCCCGCAGGTGAATAGTGCAGGATATCCCGAGCTAGAGGAACCAATCAGATTGCTTGAAAAGCACTATTCACCTGCGAGGTATATGCTATTCTAATCTCTATTAGTATACACCCAACCATTGTCTATTACAAATCCTGCATTCTGATTGGCTACTCAACCGTTGTCTATTCGTGATGGACAACGTTTGAGAAAAATGAAAACAAACCTGAAAAAATATGGCAGTAAACTCTCGTTTTGCAGACGTTTCGGAGGAATTTTTTGAGAGTTTGATAGAAAATTCTATCCCTGAGAAAACTAAAAACGCCACAAAATATGGCATGAAGATTTTTAATGGTAAGGAGCGAAATACAATTAAACCGTATTTTATTAATAAATCTGCTTTTACTTGCCGCTCACGAGTGGTTAAATAACACAACATTTTCGTCAGTTTGCACTAGAAAAACTGTATTTTTTAGAGTAGGTACAGGGTGTATACTAAAACAATTAGACAACTCGTCCTCGTTGTCTATGAGCGAATAGTCAACTCAGGCTTCGCCTTCGTTGACTATTCGCTCATAGACAACTCGGACTCGTTGTCTAATTGTTAAATATTCTCGGCTTATCTAAAACACATGTGGTTAAATTTATAAACTGTAGATGTAGTTAGCCAGCGGTCTTCTCCTTCATAGTTCTTGGGGAGTCCCAAGTTCTTAAGAAGTCTAAGGGCGCACACGAGTGTCACCCA
Organism: Corallium rubrum; assembly: GCA_964035015.1. Taxonomy (NCBI): domain Eukaryota; kingdom Metazoa; phylum Cnidaria; class Anthozoa; order Scleralcyonacea; family Coralliidae; genus Corallium; species Corallium rubrum. The sequence continues at coordinate 13,190,091 of OZ036001.1, forward strand.
TGCACGCTTGTGAGCACGTTGCTACAACATTGGCACATTGCTGCTCGTTGGTCGCTCTTGCTTGCCGATTTGCTAGCATTGCTTTAAACGTTATTATTGCTATACAGCTTTGCAGCTGTGCATTGCTTGCTTGCTTCTCCCGTATCCAACACTCCCCCTTTTTCAGGTGAGTAATGATTTTATAGACATGTGCTATATACTTATTATTCCACTGAGTTTCAGTGTCACAGGTGCCGGAAGGTCTGCCTTGGCAGAGTTGTCATGGTGACCTCTTACTGCTGCCAATCTTATCCAGAACCCAGGATTGCTCAATTGCTTGCTCATTGCTTAGCTCGATTGCTATGGCTAACTTGCTTAGTAGCCTTTTAGCTACCTACGGCACCTACCGCGACTTCCAAGTTCAACGAATATCTAGCAGTTAATGCCTATATGCAGGGTGATTCAGAAAGATTCTTCTGAAATGCAAACACACAAACGTGGCCAGAAAGGCTTATTCAGATGTAGACAAAAGAATATTCAGATTAGTCGCTATTATGAAAGTGGTTTATGCCCGCGGGCATTATGAAAATTGTTAATGCCCTTCGATTGGAAACAAACAAAAAACCCTAATAAGAATATTTTATTGCCGAAAAACGACGAAAATAAATGAAATAAACGACGATGAACATTACAAAAGTAAATTCTCGTATATCCAGACGAGGAAGAAACAACAGAAAATAACGCTAGTTCAGACAGTGTTTTGACGAAGCCAATATTGACTCGCACTGATATCTGTATCTTTTGTTCAATATGTTTTATATGTTCTAACAAGCACCAAAGCTATGATAAACTTCAAATATACGACAAATGTTTTTAATTGTAGACATGTTTCGGCAAAACTTATGCCATCTTCAGTACAGATAAACGGTTAACTAATTTACAAATGGATACAAGTGTCTTTATATACACAGTGAATAAAGGATTATAAAATTCAAATTCAATTTTAAATTCAAATTACAACGGGCAAAATTACTGAAATACCTAAAAGTTCAGTTGCTTAAGGTGGATTTCCATTCAGTGCTTTTTGTCGCGCGATCGACGATTTGCGATCGCTTTCTTTTGAATTGTGGGCTCTCGACTGGATGGATCCGTTCCACCCGAGAAGGCATGAAACAAAGAAAGCGATCGCAAAAAGTCGCTCGCTCGACAAAAAAAGTTGAATGGAAATCTGCCTTCATATGTATATGCTAATTAAAGAGTAGAACTCATGCTAATTAAGAGTAGAACTCTACTCTTTAATTAGCATATACATATAACCAACTGAACTTTTAGGTATTTCAGTAATTTTATCCGTTGTAATTTGAATTTTATAATCCTTTATTCACTGTATAAAGACACTTGTATCCATTTGTAAATTAGTTAACCGTTTATCTGTACTGAAGATGGCATAAGTTTTGCCGAAACATGTCTACAATTAAAAAATTTGTCGTATATTTGAAGTTTAATATGTTTTATATAGAAACAACTGGATACGTTAATAGAATATTTGGATGTTGACAACAACGGCAAGATAGAGTACAGGTAAGGCAGCTGTCATTAATTCTACTTGAGAAGGGAAGACGGAAAGGTCCATAAAGCCAGTGGTTTCCACGAGATCGTCTCGATCGACCCAATCGCCCGCTGGATCCATCCACTCAGATTGGGCGATTAGAGATATCTCTCGTCTGATTGGAGAGATTTGGGCAATTGGGACGGTCGGTGAGGCTACGAAAACTTTTTGAAAGTCTTTCGGATGGGCCATGAAACCTTTTTGTATCTGCGCAGCAGATATATTGCTATCGTGTTGTGTGTGTGTTTGTGCGTTAACTTTTTTGGATAACCACTGACCAGTAGTGTGTGCTGTGGTGTAACTCTAACCATGCAATGCGCGACAATTTCATCGGGGACAATCGGAGCTCAGAATTTTTAGGCGTCAACGTACGAGTTGTCGGTTTGAACGATGGGAACAAGTATTCTTTAATCCCGATCGTGTTTATACAAATTCGAAGCTGGTCAAAGAGCAACACTATTTTCGAAGAAAGACAATATTGCTGATACAAATGGCAAGTATTTTTAACATGACTTATAGTAAACTTGCAAGTGTGATCTACCACAATTTTTGTGCGTCATACAGATTGAAGAATTTGGGCGATTTAGCGAGTCATGCAGGCGACTCAGGCCAACACATGTAAACTGTAACTTTATGAATAGGACCGTCTTCCAGTGACAAACATTACTCTTTGGAACACAAACAATTCTCTTTGGAGGAAACTTACAAGTATATACTTCACAACCGGTAGCATCATTTTTTATTTTTAACGCAATCATGCAAGTTTATTAGCAGTACATGTACTTATTCACTGCTTGCTGTATGAAGTATCTATTAGCCATGATCTGCCCCACGATATCTTTTTCAAGGGATTGACGTTTCATCTCATTAGGGTGCAAGGGTAACCCAGGTTGTAAAGGCTAATTTTGGCGCAGATACATGTACACATAGCGTACCTTTTGTTAAAGTGGTTCTCTGATGAAAATTCAAAACATCGCGTTAAAAATGTCGCGTCAAAAATGTCGCGTCAAAAATGTCGCGTCAAAAATGTCGCTTACTATTGATCGAACGAACGAACGAACGAACGAACGAACGAACGAACGAACGAACGAACGAACGAACGAACGAACGAACGAACGAACGAACGAACGAACGAACGAACGAACGAACGAACGAACGAACGAACGAACGAACGAACGAACGAACGAACGAACGAACGAACGAACGAACGAACGAACGAACGAACGAACGAACGAACGAACGAACGAACGAACGAACGAACGAACGAACGAACGAACGAACGAACGAACGAACGAACGAACGAACGAACGAACGAACGAACGAACGAAATCACACGCAGAATATAACGGGCAGCTAACTTTCAGGGCACCGCAATAATAATCGATAAATGTCATTTTGTTTTAAGCGAACTTCTTATTGGTCGTGATCATACACTGAGGGAGCAGCGTGATTTCAGGATGGCCCGACAGAAACTCCGTGATATGGAGGACATGAGAGCACGCTTGCCAACCATCGAAGGCTTCGAGCCAGAATGATAAGAGGAATTTTTTAAGAATTGACAAAGGCCTACGCTAAACGTCGCAAAACAGACCGGCGAATTTAATTCGAATTAACTTCGTCGGTAATGCGACATCGAGTTCAACGTGGAATTTCAGTCGAATATAATTGTTTTTACTTGGACTCGTGGAGCTTGAAAACGATTGCTTGAGTAAACATGACGCCGAATTGTCACAAACAGAAGAGAAACGCGACGATAATTCGTCGTGTAACTCGAACACGCATTATCCGTTGGACTCAGACGAATTTAATTGCCGAGACGAATTTAATTCGTGTGTCGAATTTAACTCATTCCCGTCCGAGGGCTTCCCCAGAGGTGAACAAAACCGTCTGGCGTTAGCCAGAAAAAAATACTAAACACCAATTCGGACAGGAAACAGTTAATCGAGTTATACGTCGCAGTTTCGTCGAATAAAATTCAAACAATTAAATTCGTCTGAGTTCAATTCGTCCATTGCATGTGAGACGTTTAGCGTAGGCCTATTAAAGAGGAAACTTCAGTCGGTTACCAATGAATTACTTTTAAATAGAAGTCCCTTCGATGTAATGTTTGAAAATATTAATATTACAGTTTTACGATATCTACTCTCGTAGAGAATTCCCATGTAAAGGTAAGGTGAAATTCATCCCTCTCTTCCCAGTAAAATCCCCTTAAAGCCGGTTTTCCACTAGGCGACTTTTTTCGCGCGAAGCGACTTTTTCTTTTGTCTCATGAGCTCTGAGCAGGAACTAATCAGAAATCTATTGAATTCGAACAAAAGAAAGTCGCTTCGAGCGAAAAAAAGTCGCCTAGTGGAAAGCCAGCTTAAGGCGGTTTTCCACTAGGCGAAAAATGTCGCGCGAATCGACATTTCTTTTGTCTCGCAAGCTCTCGAGTGGAACTAATTAACCAAGACAAAAGAAAAATGTCGAGTCGGTCGACAAATGTTGCCTAGTGGAAAACCACCTTTAAAAAGCACTTTTCCCCACCAAGGAATTAAGTGCGAATTACGTACCAACTGAGATGTTTCAAAACTTATCAACTCGCATCCGCACTTTCCAAGTAACAGCCAAGTATTTAAAATGTTGTGTAAATAACTTGATTTAATTTATTTTTGTATTTATATATATCCTAAGCATAAGGCGTACTAAAGGCGGTTTTCCACTAGGTGAAAAATGTCGCGCGAAGCGACATTTTCTTTTGTCTCGCAAGCTCTCGAGTGGAACTCTCGCAAGCTCTCGAGTGGAACTAATTCCAAGACAAAAGAAAAATGTCGAGTCTGTCGACAAATGTCGCCTAATGGAAACCGCCTTAAAAGCCGGTTTTCCACTTGCGAATTTTTTCGCGCGAATCGACATTTCTATTGAAAATGTCGAATAGGTTTCTAATTAGTCCCAGTCGAGAGCTCATATAAGACAAAAGAATTTATTCGCAAGTGGAAACCCGGCTTTAAACCCATGTTTTGGACGACTGTAAAATTAAGGCAATATCGAAAGAAAATGTTATTCAAATTTTCTGCATTTATTGTGGTTTAATTTATTCTGTATATGTGAACCCGCTACTGGACACTAACAATGTTGGAATAACATGGTTACAACAATTTACTACAACAATTTATTACAAAATTGTTAACATTGTTAAAATACTCAATGATTCATGAAGAAAATTCAAAAGAAATGAATGTTTAAACAGGTGTCGTAAATCGGATACAGCATTGATTAATAAAACATCAATGCTTTATCCGATTTACAGCATACTAATTAGGACCCATTGGCTCAAATTGAGCTTTTTCCTTGTTTAAATAATTTGTTTTTGCTTTTTCTACGACTGCTAAACAAAGTATTCATGATATAAACTCATCGTAGTTTAAGTATGTTCGGCTCGCCATCGTAAATCCCATACAGTTCGGCCACGAATATTGTATTAAAGACTTATTAACCGAGTGCGAGGTCTGTACGGGAAAGTATTTGCCTGAGGTTTTCGTACAGACCGAGCGACGAAGGAGCAAGGTTTGTGCGATAAAACCGAGGGCAAATACTTTCCAGTACAGACCGAGCAAACGAGGTTAATAAGGAATTTATTATATGGCTATTGGTTCATTTTATTTTTAACCTTCGAGCGTTGTTTTCGTCTTCGGAGTGTGCTGTTTACCTTATTACATGTTGACTTTTTCGTGTCGCTTCTTGGCCTTCTTATTTACACCAGTTCGGCTTTTATTTGTCGTGTTTTTTTTAAATAAACAGCTTTAACGAAAACCAGCAGTGATGTTCCAACACATTTTATTGTTCAGAATATTTGAATAAAGATACCTATTTCTCTTTTATTTGCATGCAAATCAACTCAGAAATTTTCCCGCCAAAACTTACAGGGCCGAGAAAAAAGCGTATTGACCCCAAGGTCAATATCGTAAAATCCCGACCTCTCAGGAACCAATCAGCGTGCGTCGTTTGGCATACCACATAGATCCGTGAAGTTAATCTACCTAATGTCAATCGGACCATGAATTCAGGCGACCTCATGAATATTCTTCTATATAGATTCAGAAAACGCGTTGTTTTCTTGTGTATAGTTTCATGAATATTCTTATATATATAGATTCAGAAAACGCGTTGTTTTCTTGTGTATAGTTTCATGAATATTCTTATATATAGATTCAGAAAACGCGTTGTTTTCTTGTGTATAGTTTAATAACAGACCGTTAATGTTAGTAAAAACGTATTGCCATCTGCGTAGCCGTAGGCAGTGTTTTGACTTTTGAATAGAGCAAAGCGAAAATGAAGCCAGACCAATTAGAATTTTAAGAACAAAATACGTTTCGAAGAGAGCCCTTTATCACAGTAGAAAGAGTTTTTCGACATATTACACTCCTGACTCTGATGAAAACGTAGGCACACTGAAAAACGTTAATTTTTCGTTTCTAAAATTTCCGTTCACCACCCACTTTTTGGCTTTGTGTAGCCGAAACATTAAGATATCTCGTAAAATCAAATCACGATCTAATCAGTCTGAGTTGTTTTTTTTTCATATATGTAGGCTTATCTTAGTCAGATTCTTGCAATTCAGTGGATGTTGAATATTTTAATGATAATAAGGACTTGTCTCTTTCAGACACGTCTAAATAAAAGCTGTCTTGTCCTTTTGTCTGCAGGTGTGTGGAACACTGAAATATATTGGCTTTCCTCGAAACCTTATTGGTCAAACTCCCTAATGGCAATATACAGTTACACAGTTTCGATTTTTTCCCCCGATGCTATATCGCCTCCTTATTGTATCGAGCAGAAGTGGTTCATATTCTATCTTCGGCCGTTTTCTTCGTGAAAAATTGCCCTGGTCGCGAAGTGCTCGTCGGGAATAACAGGAATTTGTGAAAGCGCAAGTTGTAATGCTAACAACGTCACCCGTTCAAGTTTACATACATTTAAATAATGTCATCGTCTTAAGTGGAACACTCAAGCGTTTAGACAGTAGACAATTTTCTCCATCTACTACAGCTTGTCAACGACACACGCAAAGAAGCTATCGCGTACACCGCGAAGCAACAATTTTATATTCTGGTTATACACAATGGTCATTGAGACAATATTGTTTGCTTTGCAATGGCTTTTGGCCGCTGTAGGCATCGTTGGCAACATCTGGGTAATCGTAGCTATTATGCGTTACAACGCCATCAAAAGGACGGCGAATAAAATCATGTTTATCAACCTGGCCATTGCCGACATGGGGGTCTTAATCGTTCGCAACGTTTTCTTCTTCCTGCATCATTACTTCGACAATCGTTGGATTTTTGGCACGTTTACATGCAGGATCATAATGCCTTTTTCGTTAATATTCATGCCGGCCTCGATTTTAACACTCGTGGCAATCTCGTACTCAAGGTGCCGTGCCATCGTTTATATCAAACAATTTAAAGAAATATCAGTCCGAAAGGCATGGTGCATCGTGACTTTGATCTGGACATTTGTCACGATCTTCTACCCGGGCGTCGAAATCTTCGTACGAAGATTGGACGAAACAGCCCAAAATTGCTACTTAGATATTTCGCCACTGGTTTCGCACGTGCTTTACGCGTTTGAAGATTTTTACTTCGCACTTTCTTTTGTAGTGATAATCGTGATGTTTATCCGCATGCGAAGATCGCTTCTTGCTTTTTCCAAAGTTTACAACGACTCCGAGTTGATCCTAACAATGATGAAGAATATCAAGGCTCTCAAATTGCTTTGGCCTGTGGTGATCGCACTGTTCGTTACCATGTTTCCGTTTCTGATTGGCCGAATCTGGTATTGGGTGAAAGGTGACGACAAGGACATCCCAGTGCTCCTAATCCACGTTATCGATGTACTGCTCGTCACAAATAGCGCCATTAATCCCTTCATATATATTATAGTTTCAACAGAATTCCGAGAGAGAATCTTGCAAATTACACGCTGGCGATTTATCCAAGTTCTTTGGTCAAAACCGCATGCACGACATCAAACGAGAGAGATACCGCTTTGTGCACCTGAGACACACGATAATATGCTGCAGCAATCGAAAGTTTAAATTTAATTTATATCAATATACTAGAAGTTTTTATCAAAAGTGAAGTGCTGCGAGTTGCTACCATTTACTATTTAGTTGTAAAATACTTGTTATCGTCCGAAGCATTTTCAATTAAAGAGCTTAAGCATGCGACGTTTTCCTCAACAAGGACGTCACGCGTATAAAATCGAGCCATTAAAGAGTGATGGCGTCTATGCAGTGAAGAACGGCAATCTATGCAGTTTTAGGTTGTTGATTTGCAGCAATAGCGGCTGTTGCCATCTTTAATGGCTCAATTTTATACGCGTGACGTGAGTGTTGACAATAACGTCGCATGCTTAAAATGTTAAGTGAAATCATCTGGCACAATGGTGTGGTATGTCATAAAAATTAATGAACAAAGACTCGTATAAATACACTGTCTGCCCCTCGAAATGTCGCTTAGCCTTTTGTGGCCTTGATATATACTTCCAACAACAAATAGAGTTGTGTTTGATATAATAGTATAGTAGAAAAATACACTTCTCTTTAATAAATCAATATATTCCACCGCCAAACAATGCCAGGTGTAGCGTAGCGCACAATTTAATAATGCCTGCCGACCTTGAAGTATAGGGGTTGCTTTATCGAGTAAAAGACAAAGAATTCCTTAATCGTTTTCACGCTCGTTATAAATGTACATTTGCTTTCTTCAGGTAAGGTAAGGGTTAGGGTTATGGGTAGGATAATGGAACACCGCTGCCAAACGTTTTGCGCCTGCGCGACATCCGAGCTCGTACCCAAAAAAAAGAGCGGGAAAACACTGAAATATTTGGACTGTTCCAAGAGTCCACACAAAAATTGAAATTATAAGCATACTACGAAAAAGATAAGGTAGGTAATTTGTGCATGGCTTCTTTGTCAATATCGTAACATATTCTGAAATGGCCCCTTCGTAATTTCCAGGACCCTTAATTTTTTTAAAACACAAATGAATAGTCGAGTCTTACTTAGTCTTCACTGTCTGGTTGTTGTTGCCACGGCTAGTTCCCACTTCTCTTGCAATGTTTACTCTAGCAAATTCACGCATACGCAAACGTTGGCAGCGGTGTTGGTAAAGGTAGTATTTGATATTTGGTTGGGATAAGGCTATATGAGGAGTCGAAATCTTAAGAAAACAACGTTAAATGTAGCTGTGACCTAGTATGTGTCTGTTGTCTCTTCTCTGCACGAGGAATCGCCCGAATTAAAGTGCAAATGAAGCGAAAATTAAGTCAGTCTTATTTGAAAGAACACTTAAAATGATAGAGTAACATCTTTTGCAGTTTTTCGTTTCCTTGCTTCGTTCTTGAGATATTTCAGTTTGTTTGACATGCAAATTAAATATTTTGACGTCATGACGTGCATAATGAGTTGTCGAAAAAGGTTATATATCTTTGATATTGTCAAATATAATTACCTGAAAATCTACATGTTTGGTGTTCTGGACGAAACACACCCACATGCTTCCTTTGAATTAATCTGGTTTGATAATAGCAAAGCTATATAACTTTTTTCGATAACTCATTACGTCGTGACTTCAAAATGTTTAATTTGCATATCAAACAAACTGGAATATCTCAAGAACGAAGTAAGGAAACGAAAAACTGCAAAAGATGTTACTCTATCATTTTAAGTGTTCTTTCAAATAAGACAAACTTAATTTTCGTTTCATGTACACTTTAAGCTTGCAAGTATGTACTATATATAGTACAACAATCGAAATATAGTAAGGTTAGATATACTGCCGAAACAGAGAACGTAGGAGTCTAACGTTTCGAGCGAAGGCCCTTCGTCAGAGGTAAACGTATACTATAGTACTATATGTTATTAAAATGGTTATACATTTCGTCAGTTTGGATAAAGCATAATATTTAACGAGTTGTAGAGAAGATCACCGACAATCCCAATAAACTCAACATTCTATTTTATAAATACGTTTATAAAATAAGTTGCGTCTTACGCACGCTGTGATTGGTCAATTACCGTGTTTGTGTCAGGCAGCTCTATATATAACTGGAGTGATATCTTTGTGGTAATCTTGTTCCCGGTAAGGGGGAGCAGAGACGGGGGCTCTTTTATTAAACTGTATATCTTTTGCAATGTTACAAAGTTAAAAAGCCATGTTTTATTGAAAATTCATAAATTCGTCATTTTAATAATAATAATAATAATAATAATAATAATAATAATAATAATAATAATAATAATAATAATAATAATAGTAATAGTAATAATAGAAGCTTTAATCAAACTCACTATGTAATACAGTACTACAATAATAACAACAGATCACAATACATTACAAACAGTAAAAGATGAGTTTGATAAGGGGTTAGCGAACGGACACGAGGTCCCAACTAGGCAAACCCCGTACATAAATCAATAAAATTAAGGACAATACACATAATGGTCCACTATTTACTACTAACAGAATGCGCCATTATTCGCACCTGACGCTGAACTCAGCCCATTTTCAGACTGTGTCTGAAAATGGCGAATTAAACAAGTTTCCAAGTTCCAAGTTTCCAAGTTTATATAACAAATAAAATAACAACTGTAAACCCAGTGTGAGGTTGGGCCACTTGTGATTGCAATGACAGCCGTGGTGACAGATGACAATATCATGTCTGTCACTATATATGAATGACAATTTGAAGTTTTCAAAAAAATAATGATATATTGCGATAATTCTTGGTGAATGTAAAAGGCGGAATGACTTTGCAGAATGGCTTGCGGAATGAGTTGCAAAATCACAAAAAAATTCGATTTTCTGCGTGGCAACTAAATACAACAATAACTGTAAATCTAGTATGAGGTTGGGCCACTTGTGTTGCAATCACTTATTATGCACAAGCTTAAAATATTTTTATGCATGCAACTTTATCAGCAAAACGTGAAAAGAAATACGTACGCTGTTGCAAATGTATACAATTATGTTTACAATTAATCAAGTAGAAAATATTTTTCCGAGTTCTAAAAACCCAATAAATTGTAGGGGGGGAAATAACGACATTTTAGCGTCTGTTAATTAAATAAAAAATAAATTCGAGTGCTAGCAAGTTTTGAAGATTGTTTTTCTATAACCCCCGTGGGAAATTATTGGAAAATATATTTTTTCCTATTTCTTTAATAATTATCTCGCAAGGAAGAAACTAAACCAGTGAATGCAGTAGCACTTTTCTTAGAAGATTGCAAATAAATTCTCTACTCATAAGACCAAGTAAAATAAATTCAATAATTTAACTTTTCCCGGCTAACGCCAGACGATTTTATTCGCCTCTGGCGAAGCCCTCGGACAGAGATAAGTTATAAACTACCTCTCTTCTAAAAGACATCGTCTCTTCTTTATTAAAATAAATTCTTTGATTCTTATTATTGCATTTTGAAAATGTCGAATCAAAGTATATAGGAGAAAAGTAATCTATAAAATTTCAAAATTAGAGAGGGAGGTGTTTTTAATATTTCTTGTTTACTCAAGAACTACATAGTTGTCACAAACCGAAATGTACATAATTCTGTATTTTGGTTATCAAGAACAAATAATCAAAAATGTATACAGAACACTATGTTTTGGTTTGTCAATTATCGAACTACAAATTACAACGCAATTTTTCCTCAAAATAATTCCATTTGGCAAAAAATTCCCGACTTGGGACATGAAAAATCGAAAAAAAAGATGAACTTACGAGATAAAGCATAAACCGAATAAACCGAAAAAACCCATCTTGAAACTCAAAATATGAGCTAAAACAAGACAACAAATAAAACGGTGATATTTCGACATTATTGCAAAGTCATGTTTTTTTAAACACGAACTTTCTCCATCGGGTGCCACATTAAATTTTATATTTTTTAACAAAATACAAAAATGTCCCGCTCAAAAATTCGGTGATGTGAATTAAGGAATATTTTTTATGTGGCCTACATAAGCAAGCCAGAACGAATCCCAAAGCTATAGAAAAGTTTTAATAAAAGAGATAACTATCAAGATGTATAGAAACACAGCTGCTTTCAGCCAATTATATCTCCCACGATATTAAAATGTTAATATTTCATCAATTCAGATAAACTTTTAATTATTTCACTCATATATAAGAGAGATATATACTTTCACTCGACTGTCCACACATATTTTTCTTTGTTTTTCTCGTTTGCGTACAGATTATCTTATTTTTATCTGATGTTTACTCGAGTGTTCTTATAATTAAACATCATATTGACATATTTCAATGACTCACAGCTTGTCCAACCACAGGGAGCCCATCTTGGCAGCGCGTGGGTACCTGTGGCAGACTCGAAAGACGCGCGGGGGACTGTGGCAGGGGATTTAAAAAAACGAAAAACGGTTGCCGGAAGCGGGAAAAAAGGCGGAAAAAAGGAAAAAACGGGCGGAAACGGGGGGGAGGGAGAGGAAAAAATATAAGGGATGAAACACCAAACGTTCAACGTGGAATGTGTTCCGCAAGTAGCCAGGACATCTCGTATCGTCTGGAGCCACCGTTGGAATACTAAAACCGACTGAAACTCAGTCAGATGAATGTGCAATAAATCAATCTGGAGACTTCCCGCTTTATCCGAAAAGCTTGTCGTAGGACTTCGTAGCTATCCGAAGTGTCAACGATGATGTAGTGTCCTATCTACTTGCGGAACACATCTCTCGAAAATACGATATGTAATTTAGCTGCAAAATCACGGCTAAAAGGTGAGATTTTGCCTCATTCTGATTATATTTTGATAAATGAATCATTATCACAACTACTTCGCTCAATTGTCTTACAATTTTAATACCTATAGGCGCTTAAAACGATGTTCAAAACAAGGAAGAATTCGTGTTTCATCCCTTTATTATTTTCCTAAACACACCACGATCGAGTGTGCCACAGGGTGCCCACGCTCTGCCAAGATGGGCTCCCTGTGGTCCAACCTGATGCTAGATTCACAGTTGTTACAGCCACTGATCTCTACATAAACTGGATTGTTCATCCAGCTCCAAAAATGAAGCCAGCGGAGATGACGAATTGGGAGTACCAAGATGGCCGCCACGGAAACTTTGTATGTTTTCGTAGCACGAAGAGACGAAAAGAGCCACATGAAAAATATTTCTGCCATTGGTATCAAACAAAGAACACTGTACAAGGTTTAGAAGCTTATAGTTTTTGCATTTGTTGGTATTATTAAGCAGTAAAACGTGTTGTTATATAGCTAGAGTTTCGCTGGATACAACGATGACTGTCATTGGTTGGTTTGTGGTCACATGACCTTAGCTAAATTTCAATGTCTACCGAGCGGGCAGTAATTGAGATCTTATTGCCTGCTCGGTCAATAAGTTTTCAATTGTTGACCACTAGAACTTTGAACTCTTCACGGCATCGGGCATCCTATAAACAAAAGCTTGTTTGGCACGGAAAAAAAAATATTTATAGGTCTTCAAAGTCTTCGAAGCATGTGTGAAAATTAACTAGAGAAATGTATCGCTGTTCTTTTGTTCTGAGACTCATATTTGTTTGGTTGAAGTGAAATTACGGCCGAGCCAGGCGAAATGTTTTGGTAAGTCTTAGCGTTTGTCTTTTGTGTACTTTCCCTTGATAAACGTCGAAATTATTCAGCGAATTGAAACTCAAGCTATATAATAAAACACTTAATGTCTGATCCCTCGGGAAACAGTTAGTTTTGTTTTCCCTCGAGTCTCAATGTTTCCCTCGACTTCGTCTCTGAAAATATCAAGACTCTCGGGAAAACAAAACTAATTGTTATATACCAAAGATTTTCGTTTGCCAAAAATGAAATCCTATTGGTCAAATCATGGTCACGTGTTGTTCAACAAACTCAATGTTTCTTTCTGCCGAGGGAAACATTGCAATGTTTCCCTCTGACGTCAGCTTTAATCATGCGTTGTTCACGTGAATACACAATGATTATTGCATCAGATCAAGAACTTTGGGACTTTTCGGAACATTTTGAAAACAAGAGCTGTTTCGAGCTTGTTTGCTATGAAATAGTCCATTTTCCAAAGGAAAGAATATCTATACACATCATGAAAGTAGGTCTGAAGAAAACCTGCATAATATTAAAGCTGTTCTTTGTACTTGTTGCATGAGTCTGGTGTATTTGTTTAGTTGATTAATTGAAATTACGACAAAGTCAAAGTGTTTTGGTAAGTCTTTTTGCCTTTTGCAAGTTTCGAGTCAACTTGATATTTGGTATTTTAAAAGTCTTTGGTATATAACAAAACGCTTGTTGACTTTTGTCTCGAGAAACATCGAGTTTTACGGTCCCTCAAGCTTCAATGTCACTCTCGGGCTAAAGCCCTCGGGTGACATTGAAGCCTTCGGGTCCGTAAAACTCAATGTTTCCCTCGGCGCCAGTCAACAAGTGTATACTGTTTCCCTCAGGAGCAGACATTAAGTGTATATTATTTCGCAGGTTTTTTACTCTGCCCGGTAATCGATAAAGTTGCCTACATCGCAAAACTCGTAAAAACACAACAAAAACAGTCAATAACTTCATTATAAAACACTTTATGTACCTTTGATAGTAAAACCTGTCTTTACAAAGCCTTGAAGTATGTTAGTTGACGATTTCGAACTGTATTTTCTTATATTTTCTTTCCTAGCCGAAGAGTACTGGACAGGGAGTAGTAAGATGGCGGATTCTGGCTTCAAAATTTTGACTGCTGGACAGTAGGAATGCACTATCCAGTATATAGAGATCAGTGGTATGATACATAACAACTGATCTCTATATACATACAGCTGTATGAGAATTATATATATGTTATTTACCGGCTGGGAGGTTCGTATAGAAAAATATTTGCCCGAGGTCTTAAAAAAGGCCCGAGGCCGCAGGCCGAGGGACATTTTTGAGACCGAGGGCAAATATTTTTCTATACGGACCGACCAAAACGGTAAATAACGTATTTATTTTTTTGTTACATAATTAGATAAATTAACATAATCGAATTAAGTTGCGTAATCGAGATGACGTTCACGTGATATTCAAAAGTCCAAAGTTTATCGTTCGACAGTAAACAACTGCCGACATGCAGTCTGACAGGGAAGCTTGGAACCTTCTTTGTGATAAAAAAACATTCAAAACTTGAAGATCTAGTTACAAAGGGAAGTCAGAATGCAGTCCAAGTGTTTTTAAAGTTTAGTTGATAAAGATTCTTCGTCGTTCTTCTTCGTCGCTTGCTCGTTTTTGGCTGTTCGCTTGGAAAGTTGCTTTCAATATTTGGCTGACTGCATGAAAATTGAAAGTGTGTTCTTCGAGTTTGAAGACGAAAATGTTTGTAGTAAGCCATTTGTAATTTAAGTTTCAAGGACAAGACACGATGAGGTTGGCATGTGGAAAATATTTGACTAAAAGGTAAAGACTTGTAGCGGTTTTGTTGAGTATAGCGGTTGGATAACAGAAGAAAGACAGTTTTGTGTCAAAAGGTTTCAGCTTTTCTATCTTCTCGTGGTATGATTTTTTATATATATACTTCTATATAGTCAGTTCATTTAATGATTCAAAATACTGTGTTCACAAGTTTATGTATGTTTTCCCTACTGTTTCAAACTGTTTTCATACGTCGTTAAGCAATAATACTTTAAAACTTTATAAATGTCGCTCGCTGAGATTTTGCTTTTTCAGTTTTCTCGCGTTCTTTTAAAATTCGCTGTTTTCACACGAAGTTGTCTAAGCCATTTGGATAATAAAACTCATTTGCATCCCCGTCACTCTCTGTTGAATATATTTTTTCTGTGGCAAGCGAAATAGTTATGAAAATCGATCAATTTTAAATGACAGAATGTAAAAAAATAAACTTTTTTTTGTTTTTGTTTTGAAATCCACAGCGGTCCGTATCGGGGTCCGTATCGTGTGATACGGACCGCTCGCTAAGCCAATCAGAGCGCGCGAATCAGATGGATTCCGGACCGCAAAAAAATAAATACAGTTATTACCAAAAACCGCCGATCCGCGTCATGGGTTAAAGTGTATATGAAACGAAAATTAACTTTGTCTTATTTGAAAGAACTCTTAAAATAGTGGGGAATATCAATTTACAGCTTTTTCATATTTTACTTAGTTCTTGATATATTTAGACTTATGTGATATTCAAATGAGATAACTTATGGTTCGTTTTTTTCTAATTAACATATTCGAAAATCGTTGCTACAGTTCATGCAACTAAACATGAAAGACAAGTTACAAGTGATTTTGATCAATAATCTTAAAAATATTCACGATTTTCGAATATGTTAATTAGAAAAAAACGAACCATAAGTTATCTCATTTGAATATCACATAAGTCTAAATATCTCAAGAACTAAGTAAAATATGAAAAAGCTGTAAATTGATATTCCCCATTATTTTAAGAGTTCTTTCAAATAATTTTCGTTTCATATACACTTTAAGAAAAACATGTCATGATTTCCGCCAAAAAAATTAACGAATCCGTCTGCATTCCTTAGCCTTTGAAATTGAGACCGTGGAGTCACTGAAATATGATTGGTCCATTTGCCACTTTTAAATTCTCTAGCCAAAAAGGTTTAGGAATGCAGACGGATTCGTCAATATTTTGGGCGGAAATCATGACATGTTTTTTTTTCGCCCGATGTCGCGCATCATCAGTTATGGTAATATAGACGAAATCGGAGTTTCGACTGCGCATACAATCTGAGTTGGGATAAAACGTAGTTCATTAATATGAGGCTGAAGCAGCCGTAGTAAACATAACATTTCTGATTTCAGGAACTTTTTAATGTTTAGGTATTCTATAAGGATAAACTTTGCTTATCGATCATTCTTGACAATAATCCTAAAGTGTCTAAAAATAATGAACTCAAAACATGAAAAAACAGTCCCAGCCTATGTTATCTTCCCGTTATGCTTTAACAGACACGATATAATTTGCATAGGGACCCAAATTGAATAGGAAACTAATTTGCATGAGGGCCTAAATAAAACTACGATTTGGTGTATAAACTTGAAACATGTTGCCGTATTTTAACTTATAGTTCCGTAAATCAATAAAAATAGATTACTTTTGTTAGCTCATCTCTTCACTAAAGGTATAGACAACATGAGAGATTAACTAACAAAAGTAAGCTTATTTTACTGATTTACGGAACTATAAGTTAAAATACGGCAACATTTTTCAAGTTTATATAATAATTCTCACACAACTGTAACAAGTGCGATCCTAGCCTCAGATTGGGTAGCTTGTAATTAATTGATTCATGACACAGTGCGTACGAGTCGAAAGAACATTTTGCAAAATTTGATGCCATGTGCGTTAGAGTTGCTTGTCTAAGTCCACAGTTTTTTTAATATATATATATATATATATATATATATATATATATATATATATATATATATATATATATATATATATACTGAAATATTAATAAGTGAAAAACAGCTCATTATCATTATAATTAATATTGGGCATTTCACTCGATTACATAGCATGTTCTAGAGATTTTAGGTGAAGGAAAATTCGAGTGTAGAATATATACATTTTAAGACCAAACCGGTACGTGGGTTCGCAACTGGTCCCGGTTTGGTCTTAAAATATATATATTCTACACTCGAATTTTCCTTCACCTAAAATCCCTAGAACATGCTATGTAATCGAGTGAAATGCCCAACATTAATTCTAATAAACCCAATTCTCTCCTGGCATTACCACCTTAATGTATACAGAACTCGCGATCAAGCTCTCGGCAACGGCCTCCGTGGCTCAGTGGTCAGAGCATTGCACTAGAATCGCAAGGTCGTGGGTTCAATTCCTGCCGGAAGGCCTGTGTAGTTGCATTTTTCGCAACTGGTCCTCATTATTATTATAGACGCTTTGAAGTTTGTCGAGTTTCCAGACCATAATTGGATTTATCCAGTGAAGTAGGCTTATCTAATACAATTAAGAATTAAAACTGTTGCTATGGCAAAAAATATTGTTTAAAAAAAAAATTCGATCTACAGATTTATTTCAGATTTATTTTTTTTTAAATCAGACTATACTGATTACCTAATCTCTATCGAAGAAAATCTTAACAAAAAGATATGGTTACCAAACTTTGTTTCGAATTAGGAAATTAAGGAAAACATTCTCTGTGTTTCCTTGTTTTAAAAAGAAATTAAAAGAGTACATGTGAAATGCCGTTATGAGAAGGCAACTTCAACGCAATAAGATGTAGAAGAAATGAAATACAGTGCAATTTTACTTGAGTATTAGGCATTCTGATTGGCTAATAAACAATGAAACTCGCGGAAAGTTAATTAAATGCTTATGCGGATTTTGAAAGATGGTATCTTCTCATAAGTTAAATTAAATAAAGTGTAACTAGGATTCAACATTGTAAAAAATTTTCTACTAGCTAAAATGATACAGATAAAAGCCAACCTTTCGCGGACTATACGTCCATCCTCCTTACCGAACGTTTATTTACTAAGCCGATGGGATTTTAATGATTACCATATTTTAATTAGATAGCCTTTGTTAAAGTGCCCCTAACCTCGAATTTTTTTATTGTCATATTTGGAAGAACTTTTAAAATGATAATCTAACTTCTTTGGAAGATTTTCGCTTTTTCGCTTTGTTTTTGAGATATTTCATTTTGTTCGATATGCAAATGCCTGGAATTACGTCACACGTGCATAATGACTTATCGAAGAAGTTTGTGTATCTCTTTCATTCTCGAACGCAATCCTTTAAATTCGAGAAGTTTGGTGTTGTGGGAGAAACACGCACACATGTTATTCATACTTTAGTGTTCTTATTTGATGAACGCAAAGATATATAACATTCTCTGATAAGTCATTATGCATGTGTGACGTAATTCCATACATTTGCATATCAAACAAAATGAAATATCTCAAAAACAAAGCGAAAATCTTCCAAAGAAGTTGGTTTATCATTTTAAAGTTCTTCCAAATAAGACAATAAAAAATTTTGAGGTTAGGGGCACTTTAACATGTTAATCAGCTTGATCTTTGGATTTTAACACATAGTTTTTAAATAAGGTTGGTGGTTCTACGTACTTTAATAGTCTTCATGAATGTAAATTTACCATTTATAACATAGCTTTGATATAGCAACGTTTTTGATTGGCTGTCGTGCGTGCTCCATAACTCGATGGAGCACGGCAAAAAAGCGCGGGGAAAAAATTCAAAACAAAACTGAGTTTTAAATTGACTTTTTATGGCCTTTTATATTATCAAAATACCGAGTCATTTAATTTTATTGAGTAATAAAGAACAACGACCCAGAAGACATAAACTTGGTCTGGATAACCGAGTTTAAACTGTTCTTTTGGTTGGATGTTAGTGAACAAAAAAGACTTGGCTACGAAAGTAGAAAAACACAACAACCAAAACGATTCGCCGGCTTGTGAAAGGATTTAATGCTATGTTATAAAAGAAATGGCTCATGGTTTAGTGTGCTCCATCGAGTTATGGATGCACTTGGGAAATTTGGAGAGCACTCAAAAATCTAGAGTTGGTCTCAGCTACGCCTCGACCAACTCTTACGATTTTTTCGTGCTCTCCCAATTTCCCGCGTGCATCCATAACTCGACGGAGCTAAACCATGAGCCATTTCTTAAATAGTCATTTTAACCCTGAAGATGGACGTATAGTCCGAAAGCTTGGTTTTTTATCTACATCATTTCAGCTAGTAGAAACAAAATGTTTTACGATGGTATTTTCCTTCACGAGAAAATTCAACATGGCAACCACAACTTGGAGTTGTGTAAGAATATTTCGATAAAATAAAAATTAAAATTCGCTTGGATATATTGCTATTAAAGTGCCTGTAAGAAGGCTAGGGAAAGTTAGATGGATTGAAAACTACTACTACCACTACCACTACCACTACCACTACCACTACCACTACCACTACCACTACCACTGCCACTACTATGAATGCTTAAAGTGCTTATATCACTTGTGTGGTTTTAACGTATTTAAATAGAGCAGAAAAAATCAGTTAATAAATTATTTTGCCGTTTTTGATTCAGTCAAATAATTCCTGACACATTGGCTTCTGAACATGCCAATTCTCAAAAATTTCCGTCGTTCATTTTAACACTTGGGGGCCCGGGAGTCAGGAACGAGTCAATCCAAAACAATTACGTTTCGGCTTATTGATTCACAAAAACACTACCCTGCGAGTCAGAGCCCCTTTCCGACCTACGCAAGCTTCAGGGGAAAGTGGGCTCTGCTAATAAACTCGATATTTCTTTTTGCGCATGGGTGAACGGTTGCCAAGATACTATTTTTGGCCCAGGCGCTAACGCGTTACTTGCTATTTTCCTGCTAACGTGTGTTCATGAACTAGAACTTGTTTGACCAGTTTAAAACCTGACTGACTCGCCACAAGTTTGGGGCGAAGATCGAGTTTGTTGGCAGGCCCACTTTCCCCCGAAGCTTGCGTAGATCGGGAAGGGCTCTGACTCGCAGGGTACAAAAACAGATATGTTTGACTGAAAAATCGAAATGTCGAGCTCCCACCCATTTTCCAGTACGCACGAGAGTTCCAACAAAGAAGACAGTCGGTTTAGGTTCCTGAGTCCCAGGCCCCCGTGCTTAAAAATGAGCGACGGAAATTTTTGGCGAAAAGCCGAAATTGGCATGTTTAAAGGCTTATATCTCAGAAACTATTAAAGTAAATCAAAAACGGCAAAATAAGTTATTAACTAACTTTTTTTGCTCTATTCAAATATGTTAAAACCCCACAAGTGATATAAGCACTTTAAATGATGGTTCTCTACTTATCTAACTTTTCAGCTACGTCCTTTCGTTTAATGTTACCACGGGATTTTATCAATATTGCTATCGTAGCAGCTTCACCCAGACACTGTTACTATAACTCGCTGACATGTCGTTCTTCTTCTTCCGTTTCTTCGGAGGCGATATTTTCCATTCTCGTCTCAGCATTGTTGTCGTCCTATGATAAAAATACAACATAGGCCTACTTCAAAATCCGGTGAACGGAATGAAATTGGCGATGTTTACTGTGCGTCATTTATAGCCTCACCTGCAGCTGCTCAGTTCATACTGTCAAGACCTCGGTCTAATATTTCCCCGTACAGACCTCGTTCTCGGTCAGTAATTTGTTATTATATATTATAATTTGTTTATATATATATATATATATATATATATATATATATATATATATATATATATATATGTATATATATATAAAACTCAGTCTGCATTGCGCAGTTTACTGGCTGAAAAGACAAAACATAATTGCAGTGTCTGACTACCATATATATTATATATATTATATATATATTATATATTATATATTATATATATTATATATATATATATATATATATATATATATATATATATATATATATTATATATATTATATATATATTATATATTATATATATTATATATTATATATATTATATATATTATATATATTATATATATATATATATATATATATATATATATATATAAAAATATATATATAATATATATATATATATAATATATATATATATATATATATATATATATATATATATATATATATATATATATATATATATATATATATATATATATATATATATATATATATATATATATATATATATAAAAGTAGTGTGCTGCGTAGGCAGTGTTGAAACAGCAATCGAAATATGGTATAGTAGGTTAATACTGCCGAAACAGAGAACGTGAGTGGTCTAACGTTTCGAGCGAAGGCCCTTCGTCAGAGAGAAACGTTTCTCTCTGACGAAGGGCCTTCGCTCGAAACGTTAGACCACTCACGTTCTCTGTTTCGGCAATACTAACCTACTATACCATATTTCGATTATATATATATATATATATATATATATATATATATATATATATATATATATATATATATCGAAATATGGTATAGTAGGTTAATATTGCCGAAACAGAGAACGTGAGTGGTCTAACGTTTCGAGCGAAGGCCCTTCGTCAGAGAGAAACGTTTCTCTCTGACGAAGGGCCTTCGCTCGAAACGTTAGACCACTCACGTTCTCTGTTTCGGCATATATATATATATATATATATATATATATTAACCTTTTATATATTTATATATATTTTATTATATATATATATATATATATATATATATATATATATATATATATATATATATATAACATATATATCCATATATTTGTGAAATTCATTACTAATTCATGAGTTTTGCAGCCAATCCAATTTCAGAAATTACGTCACATGTATACCCCTGTAAACCCCACACAAACTAAAACCAATGATGCTAATTAGTTACAACCACTAGTAGATGTATACTCTTCTGATACAACCACTAGTGCTTGTAACTAATTAGCATCTCAATATCCCAAAGGGATTATTACTATTTTACACTCGCCTTCGGCTCGTGATTGTATATTCAATACAACACGGCCGCTCGTGTTGTAAACATTACTTAAAATACTCATTAATAATTCATGAAGAAAACACAAAAGAAATCATATATATATATATATATATATATATATATATATATATATATATATATATATATATATTTTTTTTTTTTTTCGTTCTCTGTTTCGGCAGTATATCTAACCTTACTATATATATATATTCTAGGGATTATTCTAGAACATCTGTAATCGAGTGAAATGCCCAATATTACTTCTAATATACCCAGTTCTCTCCTGGCATTACCACCTTAATATATACAGAACTCACGATCAAGCTCTCGGCAACGGCCTCCGTGGCTCAGTGGTCAGAGCATTGCACTAGAATCGCAAGGTCGTGGGTTCAATTCCTGCCGGAAGGCCTGTGTAGTTGCATTTTTCGCAACTGGTCCCGGTTTGGTCTTAAAATGTATGTATCCTGCACTCGAATTTTCCTTCAACTAAAATCCCTAGAACATCTGTAATCGAGTGAAATGCCCAATATTACTTATATATATATATATATATTTATTTGTTAAAATTGAATATACATTGCTACTTCAAGTTTCATGCCCGTAGGCAATCTTCAGGCAAAAGTGGAATCCGTTAGTTCATTGAACTGTTTGCTGACGAATGCGCATAGTCTTGCGTAAGCTGGCGTGACTTCTTTTTCTTCTTCGCGCGGTGGATATTTCCCGCCAAATATCTTCTCTGGTGGCGGCACTTGGAAAAAACTTCACATCTTTTGTTCAGCAAATTCTTCTTGTCGGCTTTCAAGATGTACAACTTCTCGTAGTTACAGAGATTACATCGCTTTCCTCCGATTGCGTACGATGCAGCACGACTTAAGATTGACCAGCTAATGTTATAAGGCCGTCCGCTTTGCTTCAAACCCCACACATATTTTGACAACTCCGTTTCGTTCGAGTGCGTCGTGTTTTTAAAGGATTTCTGATGGTTTCTAAAGCGTTCTTTGAAATTATTGGCGGTCATGCCGATGTATCTCTTTGTTTCACCATTATCTCTTGCAACCACCTTCGCTTGGTAAACGACGCTACTGATCAAGCAATTACCCCGTAGAGGGCATTCGTCTTTCTTTCTGCAATTGCATTTGTTTTCTGGTGGGGTTGCTGCTGATATTCTCTCGAAATTGGAGTTGTCAAAATATGTGTGGGGTTTGAAGCAAAGCGGACGGCCTTATAACATTAGCTGGTCAATCTTAAGACGTGCTGCATCGTACGCAATCGGAGGAAAGCGATGTAATCTCTGTAACTACGAGAAGTTGTACATCTTGAAAGCCGACAAGTGAAGAAGAATTTGCTGAACAAAAGATGTGTAATTTTTCCAAGTGCCGCCACCATAAAAGATTTTTGGCGGGAAATATCCACCGCGCGAAGAAGAAAAAGAAGTCACGCCAGCTTACGCAAGACTATGCGCATGCGTCAGCAAACAGTTCAATGAACTAACGGATTGCACTTTTGCCTGAAGATTGCCTACGGGCATGAAACTTGAAGTAGCAATGTATATTCAGTTTTAACAAATAAATATCTGCTCTACCAAAAAGTATTGAGCACTCTTCGAGCTATACGCAACAAAATCTGGTTTATCTGGTTTGTATATATATATATATATATATATATATATATATATATATATATATATATATATATATATTTATGTATATATATTTATGTATATATATGAATAAAGCAAGCTCCTGCGTTTACGGCTGATTGGAAAGCGTTGCAACCTTTGTCTCGAGGAGAAATTGTGTCTAATGAAATCAGACAAAAGCAGAACGCTGAATAAAAGATCGGAAATATTCGCGAAATGCCGTCACCAAAGCAAATTCAGCGCGGGAAGATTCAAACGCACACGACGGATGAACGTCACACGTCAGCGAACCGTTAACGAGTTAGCGTCATCACACAACGAACTGAGGCAATTACATACAGTTGCCTGAAGATGGTCTCAAGACGTGAGGCGTGAAACTCAGAGTAGCAACGACTATATTTCAGGATTTAAACTGTTACATATATATATATATATATATATATATATATATATATATATATATATATATATATATATATATATATATATATATATATATATATATATATATGTGCTATGGTAATTTTAGACGCTGGACAAAAAATTTTTTCAAGAAATTTGCGAATACAACTATCTAAAAATTTGATAGGATAACCATTTTGAAGCATGATACTTTTAAAGAAAGTCTTTTCCTTCTTAGAGAAAGTCTGCTTATTAATAAGTTAAATCCTTCACTTCAACTCAACTTCCTTTAAACTTATTTTGATTTATACACACGTTTTTCTTTATATTTTTCTATACTTGTCTTGACACATAACTGAAAACATTCTATCATACCTGTTACTTCACACTGTAATTTATTAACTGTCACTTCCACCCCTCTCTCAGTTACTCATTTCCTGTTATTGTAAATATATTAGCATATAAGTCGAGATAACCTTGTAAATAATTATTCACTCTGAAGATGTTGCAGGATTAGCAACGAAACGTTAGTTTTAATAAAAAATTTGAAATAACTCATGTCTCTTTCAATATGGGGCTTTTTAAAATTATATGCTGGGCTTTAATATATATATATATATATATATATATATATATATATATATTCAATATGTTCTTGAATACTGGAACGGCATCCAGCGCCATACCTGTGCCAACCCACGGGATGTTGTGCACCTGTCCCGGCCAGATTGGGATGCCTAAAGCGCTAGAGTTCTTGTGAATTATGTTCCAGCTGGTTCGGTGCCTTAAACTGCTGGAGAACAGAACAGCAGGAGCGTATTCCGGGCTGGCCGGGGCGGCTCTCCAGTTCTTGGTGGGCAAGTCCATTTTCAGGTGAAAGCCTGACAGGACGGGCGGACGGAGGACCGCTTAGGTCATTTAGACCATCCTCCTGCGTCGTTGCTACATCGTCAATTCGTCTCGCTTTGCTTGCCATTGACACAAGTTGTGGCTGCGAGGAGAGAGTGGGTGCTGGTGTGTGCGAGCCATCAACCACTATAATCAATCCTTTAGCACAGGTTGTTTGGGGGAACAAGTTTCGTGAAGGCTAACATCAAGCATGGTTTTGAGATGATGAAAAGTCCAGCGGCGATGGATAAGTGGGAGATACTAGTCACAAATCTGCACGTTGGCGGTCTGGGATATTGGTCGTTTCGTCTACACGTGCTCCAGGGCGATCCGGCAGCACCCCAGCGTCTCCCGTTAGGGCTAATTTGTCATCTGGCTTTCCCCACGCCAGGGAAGGGCCTAGAAAAGGTGGCCTAAACATCGTGAGCACACCTTACTACCGGGCGGCTAACCGCGGCCGCCGGTAAACCACACTCTGCGGTCGAAAACATAAGAGAAAAAGTAGAAATTTGATAACTTGGAAAATCGGATCATGGAATGTACGAACGCTGAATGATCGGTCAACGGCTGTGAGAAGAACAGCGTTGATTGGATGGAATTGGCAAAGTTTGGTATCGATGTAGCTGGCCTGTCTGAAACGCGATTCGCAGATAGTGGAATGATGCATGAGCCAGCGTCCGGATATAACTACTACTGGTCTGGCCTGCCTGAAAATGGACCACGTCGTCATGGCGTTGGACTTGTGATGAAAAAGGAAATTGCCGATCGAATGGAAAGCTCGCCAAAAGCAATCAATGAACGTTTGATGTCTGCTAGAATTCTACTTGAGCCAAACCGATATCTTACTATTATATGTGCGTATGCTCCTACAATGACGAATGAGGAAGTGGTTAAAGAAAGCTTCTACGCTGCCCTCGATAAAGCAGTGTTAGAAGTTCATCCATCTGATAAGCTGTTAATCTTAGGCGACATGAACGCTAGAATTGGTCGAGATCATCTGCTCTGGCCTCAACAGCTGGGAAAGTTTGGCATAGGAAAGTGCAACTCAAATGGACTCCTGCTCCTATCGAAAAGTGCAGAACATGAGCTGGCTATCACCAATACGTGGTTTCAGCATCCACTTAAGCATAAGGTTACATGGATGCATCCTCGTTCACATCACTGGCATTTAATAGACTATGTCATCGTGCGCAAGAAAGATCTCGGTGACGTTCTGGATACAAAGGTGATGAGAAGTGCCGACTGCGACACTGACCACCAACTCCTCGTTAGTACCGTGCGAATGACTCTGAAACGAAAAGTTCGCTCTACCCAAAATAAACGCATAAAGCTGAATGTCGGAGCATTACGTGATACCACGAAGAGAAACGAGCTAAAAAATGCCATGGATCAGGCTATCAGTGCGATGGAAGCTGATACGAGCAATCAAACTCTTGTAGAGGAATGGGAAAGCCTGCGGGATACAGCGCTTCACACGGCCGAAGAAATCCTGGGTCCTGAATATCGAAAGGAACCAGACTGGTTCATGCAGCATAAAGATGAAATTATGCCTCTAATCCAAGCGAGAGATGCTGTAAAGAAAGCTCACTTAAATCAATCTACCAGAGCAAGTACCGCACGACTTAAGCAGGCAAATGCAAATCTCAAAGCGGTTACACGTCAATGTCAAAGTGACTGGATCGACGAGAGAGCGAAGGAAATCCAGAGGGCGGCTGATATGAACGACATGAGAAGGTTCCATGAGCTAACCAACGAGATTTATGAACCGAGAAAGAAGGGCTTTGCCTCTCTTCAAACAGCCGATGGATCTCGCGTAATCACAGATCAAGGAGAGGTACTGAATAGATGGAAAGAGCACTTCGAGGATCTGTTGAATCGACCTTCAACAGTCAGCGATGAACGATGGCAAACCTTGTGGAACGGCCTGTCCTAGATGCAACAGGAAGCCCTCCTACATTGGACGAAGTAAAGCAAGCTGTGAAGACGCTGAAAAGCCGAAAAGCTGCAGGAGAAGATGGAATACCCCCTGAAGTTTTCAAGTACGGAGGTATTGAACTGATCCGCCGTCTCCACAAGATTTTCCTACGAATATGGAACGAAGAAGATGTTCCGCAGCAATTAAAGGATGCTACAATTGTCACCATATTTAAAAACAAGGGAAGTCGTACGGATTGTGGGAACTATCGAGGCATATCGCTGCTAGCAATTGCGGGCAAAGTCCTTGCAAAGATCATACAGATCCGCATAGTCGATAATTTTCTGTCAACCGTGTCTGAATCACAGTGTGGATTTCGCAGCGATCGCAGCACAGTCGATATGATCTTTACAGCTCGGCAATTGCAGGAAAAATGCATTGAACAGAATTTGGACATGTATGCTGTCTTCATTGACCTGACCAAGGCATTTGATACCGTTGATCGGAGAGCGCTGTGGCAGGTGCTCCGAAGCCTTGGGTGCCCTGAAAAACTAGTCTCAATTATAAGGCAGCTGCATGATGGTATGTTTGGTCAAGTATGTGCCAATGGGAAAATGTCGGAAAAGTTTCCAATCACTACGGGAGTCAAGCAGGGATGTGTGATTGCGCCCATTTTGTTTGTGCTATTTTTTGCAGCGATGTTGCATCAAGCGCTGCAAAATAATGACGACGGCATATATCTCAAAGTACGCACGGATGGTGGACTATTCAATATCGCACGCCTGAGAGCGAAAACAAAAGTAACGGACGTCCTAGTTCGCGATCTTCTGTATGCTGATGACTGTGGACTCTTTGCCCACTCGCAAGAAGCTTTACAACGGCTTACGGACGCCTTTTCGTCCGCTGCACGAAATTTTGGTCTGACTGTAAATGTGAAGAAGACCGAAGTTCTGCACCAAGCGATGCCTGGTCTGACGTCAACATCTCCAACCATCAACATTGGAAACGAGGTTCTGAAAACAACAGAAATGTTCATGTATCTAGGATCTGTACTATCATCCAACGGGCAAATTGACAAAGATATAGAACACCGTATATCGAAAGCCAGCCAGTCCTTCGGTCGACTCTGTCAACGGATATGGAAAAGCCACAATATTCGGCTATCTGCGAAATTCGCGTTATACAAAGCAGTTGTTCTTAGTACCCTTCTATATGGATGTGAGACGTGGACCCTGTATACTAGACAGATCAAGCAACTGAATGCATTCCACCAACCTTGCATGCGATCGATCCTCAATGTCAAATGGGAAGATAAGGTCACAAACGATGAAATCTGCAGCAGGGCAAACATCTCAGAAATGGCGGTCATACTCAAGCAGAAAGCAGAGACAGCTTGAGTATGATACGAATATGGTCATGTGATACGAATGAGTGATGACCGACTACCTAAACAAGCTATCTTTAGTGAGCTAAATGACGGCGAGCGAGGCATCGGAAGACCACGCCTCCGATACAAGGACACAGTCAAAGAGAGCTTAAAATGCTGTAAGATTAACCCAAAACAAATGGAAAGAATGGCGAATGAGCGAGCGGTATGGAAGAAAGCGGTGGTAGATGGAGTGAAGATGTGGCAAATTGAGCAGATAGAAGACCGTCGGCAGAAGAGGCTTCGCAGGAAGAACCCTACTGCTGCTGCACCGACGGGGTTCACCTGCGACATCTGCCAACGTCCGTGCAAGGGTCGCGCTGGGCTTGTAGCACACCAGCGGCTTGCACACCGTAGATGAATACTCCAAACTGGCCTCGGACGAATCGCCCGGCCACTCCAACACACACACACATACAAACAAACAAACAAACAAACAAACAAACAAACAAACAAACAAACAAACAAACAAACAAACAAACAAACAAACAAACAAACAAACGCATAAAGAAGCAAGCAAGCAAACAAACAAGCAAACAAACGCATAAAGAAGCAAGCAAGCAAGCAAACAAACAAACAACCAACCAACCAACCAACCAACCAAACAAATAAACAAACACATAAAGAAGCAAACAAACAAACACACGCACGCACGCAAGCAAGCAAGCAAGCAAGCAAGCAAGCAAACAAACAAACAAACAAACAAACAAACAAACAAACAAACAAACAAACAAACAAACGCATAAAGAAGCAAGCAAACAAGCAAACAAACAAACAAACAAACAAACAAACAAACAAACAAACAAACAAACAAACAAAGAAAGAAGCAAACAAACAAACAAACAAACAAACAAACAAACAAACAAACAAACAAACAAACAAACAAACAAACAAACAAACAAACAAACAAACAAACAAACAAAAGTCAATATATACAGCATACCTCAGATGGTAATCCTGGTCTCCAGTCCTTTAAACATTCCTTGACGATTTGTACCTGTTGGCAAAAGTACGGTGGATCATACGGCATAGGGATCACGTGGGCTCTTCGGCCTGTTTGGTTCTCAGTATTACATGAAGTATTTCTGTTGCCTTCGTCTTTCTCAGTATTTTCATCGGAGCTTTCGTGACTATCTGACGAGCCCGAGTCATACGGACGTTGTACAGCTTCGACATCAGCGCAAGAACCGGGACAATTTTCTCGCGGACACTTCGGTCCGTAAACAAACTTTAAAAATTTAAAATATTGCTGGCATATACCATTAATTTCCTCCACTAAAATTGCGACCAGCTCTAAAAAACCAATGCCTTTCATGCACCTAAAACCATTATATGAAAATAAGTCATACACAGTAGTATTTATGTGGAGGACAGGTACAACGAAAGAAGAAGGAATTGAAATGGAGGTAGAAAGAGGAAGGAAACAAGGAAAGAGGAAAGAAAGGATGGGAAAGAATCAGAGAAAGAAAAAAAGAAAGGTAGCAAGGGAGAAAAAAAGAAAAAGAAAGGACGTAAGGAAAGAAGGAAGGAAAGAAAGAAAGAAAGAAAGAAAGAAAGAAAGAAAGAAAGAAAGAAAGAAAGAAAGAAAGAAAGAAAGAAAGAAAGAAAGAAAGAAAGGACAGAAAGAAGGAAATAAGGAATGAAGGAAGGAGGGAAGGAAGGAAGGAAAGAAGGAAAGCAGGAAAGAAGGGAGGGAGGGAGGGAGTGAGTTAGGGAGGGAAGAAAGGCATGGAAGGAAGGAAGGAAGGAAGGAAGGAAGGAAGGAAGGAAGGAAGGAAGGAAGGAAGGAAGGAAGGAAAGGGAAGGAAGGAAAGGGAAGGAAGGAAAGGAAGGAAAGAAGGAAGGAAGGAAGGAAGGAAGGAAGGAAGGAAGGAAGGACGGACGGAAAGGAAGGAATGAATGAATGAAGGAAGGGAAGAAGGAAAGGAGGGAAGGAAGGAAGGAAGGAAGGAAGGAAGGAAGGAAGGAAGGAAGGAAGGAAGGAAGGAAGGAAGGAAGGAAGGAAGGAAGGAAGGAAGGAAGGAAGGAAGGAAGGAAGAAAGGAAGGAAGGAGGGAGGGAAGGAAGGAAGGGAGAAAGGAAGGTGGGAAAGAAGAAAGGAAGGAAGGAATGAATGAAGGAAGGGAAGAAGGAAAGGTGGAAAGAAAGGAAGGAAAGAAGGGAAAAAGGAAGGTGGGAAAGAAGAAAGGAAGGAAGGAAGGAAGGAAGGAAGGAAGGAAAGAAAGAAAGAAAGAAAGGAGGGAAAGAATGAAGGAAAGAAGGAGGGAAAGAATGAATGAAGGAATGAAGGAAGGAAGGAAGGAAGGAAGGAAGGAAGGAAGGAAGGAAGGAAGGAAGGAAGGAAGGAAGGAAGGAAGGAAGGAAGGAAGGAAAGAAGGAAGGAAAGAAGGAAGGAAGGAAGGAAGGAAGGAAGGAAGGAAGGAAGGAAGGAAGGGAGGGAGGAAGGGAGGAAGGGAGGAAGGGAGGGAGGGAGGGAGGGAGGGAGGAAGGGAGGAAGGGAGGAAGGGAGGAAGGGAGGAAGGGAGGAAGGGAGGAAGGGAGGAAGGGAGGAAGGGAGGAAGGGAGGAAGGGAGGAAGGGAGGAAGGGAGGAAGGGAGGAAGGGAGGAAGGGAGGAAGGGAGGAAGGGAGGAAGGGAGGAAGGGAGGAAGGGAGGAAGGGAGGAAGGAAGGAAGGAAGGAAGGAAGGAAGGAAGGAAGGAAGGAAGGAAAAAAGAAAGAAGGGGGAAAAATAGCAAAAAACCCCAAAAAACCCCCACTAACCTGGCATAAATCCATATCTGGGAATCTTTGAGCAGTAGGTCAACTCGGACCAAGAATACATTAGAAATAGAAAAAATTCCACAGGAACTTCGAAGAATCGGTTCCATTCCTTTCGTGGTTCGACTGCGTCGGTATAGTCGAACCAAAAGAGAATGGAACAATGCTGACGGTAGAAAACGGCCAAAATCGAAAACAAACACACGCTCTTGAGAAGATTCTGGTTGCTCTTTGCAAATCTTCTCCCATTGCTTGACAAGAGATTCGCCAGGTTTCCCCTTCAGAAGACAAGGAATGATGTATTCGGATTTGGGAAACAAAGAAGGCGATGGAGACAAAACCTCATCGGATGACCCCGGTTCGCATCCGTTCGCCTCATCTCTTTGCTTCTTTTCCGTGCACAGGGAGTACATTAGGTTAAAATGGCCAAGCAGCTCAACGAGAACTTCACTTGGCATGTCAAACTCATCCCAGACGTGCTCGAGCAACTGCGGGCATGCTTTGCCTTCCTTCTTTAGCTTTTTCAACTCCTGAGAAAATTGCCGGTTCAACGCATGTCGTTTCGGGGCATCGTGAATGTGGGTCATGATGTCTACTAAATATTGTGGAGACAAGACCACCAGATCTTTAATGGACGATTTGGTGCACTTATTACACATGTTATCTACGAAAAGGTTGCAAAAACATACAGAATATTATAGCTATATTATAGCATGGCAGAGCATAGCATGGCATAGCATAGCATAGCATAGCATAGCATAGCATAGCATAGCATAGCATAGCATAGCATAGCATAGCATAGCATAGCATAGCATAGCATAGCATAGCATAGCATAGACCACTTTCATAATAGCGATTAATTTGAATATTCTTTTATGTGCATCTTGATAAGCCTTTCTAGCCTCGTTTGTGTGTCTTCAATTCAAAAGAATCGTTGCTTCATAACGAGGCCAGAAAGGCTAATTCAGATGCGCATAAAAGAATATTTAAAGCGGTGGCCATTATGAAAGTGGTCTACAGTATAGCATAGCATAGCATAGCATAGCATAGCATAGCATAGCATAGCATAGCATAGCATAGCATAGCATAGCATATATACAGTAGCATGGTATGGCATGGCATTAGAAGGTATGGTATAATATAATATGGTATGGTACGTATTGTATTGTATGGTATGGTATGGTATGGTATGGGCGAGGCGAGGCAAGGTATAGGTATAGATATAGGTATATACCTAGGTATATAGGTATGGTAAGGTATAAGCTAAGGTATAGGTAAGGTAAGTTGTGAAATTCATGAATAATTAATGAGGTTAAGAAGCAATCAAAACGTAGCATTCAAGTCACATGTATACGTCTGTAAATCCCAATAAAGATCATCTTTTGGACAAAGTGATCTTTATCAAAAGTATGAATACTAATTAGCTTCATTCTATTGTTTCATTTCACAAGTACGATAAAGCATTCGCGTCCGATCTGTATGGGGATTTACTTCGGGCTCGCCTTGTAAATCCCCACACAGATCGGCCGCTCATGCTTTATCTAATCACGTAAAGGGGCGGTATGTTATAGTATGTTTGGTCAGATAGGCTAATGATGGCAAGGCCGTCGCGAAGGGGGTTGAGCAGGGGGGTGTGAGCATTAATTTTGCCGACAAATGGGCGTGGTCATTGGGTGTGGTCATTCAAAAATAATAAACCCACAATGTTCTTGGACATGTTATTAGGTGACATGAAAATTGTCTTATTTTAAAACGATCAAACTACCAGAAACTGCGACTGTCTTACAGGAAAGATGGAACTATAGTTATATTGGCTTCAAGGGAGTCAATGAAGACCGTGGGGCTCCACTACCACAAAAGAATAGCTTACTCTGACTACTCTTTCTATAGTTTTGACCTCGTTTAAGTTTCAATCAGTTCTTCAAAAAATACGGTCTAACATAGTAATATAATAAGGTCAGTGTACTGCTGAACCATGGAATGTTAATTGTTAAGGTCTAATGTTTAGAGTGAAGGGTCTTCACTCGAAGCGTTAGACATCTACGACTACATTCCATGTTCCAGAAAACAAAATGGCGGCACATTTCATTATCGATGAAAGAGAACGAGACTCTGTCTACGAGAAGAAAGCGACACCCTGGATAAAAGCAAGTAGCAACGATAGTCTTTAAGGTAGCAAAAGGTGTATTTATAACTATGGTTCCTCACACCTCAGTTCCTCTGCTGTATATCTCGTGATTACGGTGCTTTCGAATGGTGACTTGCAGTCTTGCCGAAAAAAGATTTGCCAACAAAAGTTTCATTTGCCGACAGCAGTTTTGCTGGGGTGGGGGTGGGGGGGGGGGGGGGGTGGAGGGTGTCACACACACACCCCTTCGCGACGGCCCTGAATGATGGTCCAAAAGTAAGACAGGCAATGACTATAGACAACCATGCATTTAAATACATACCTGGCAGAATAATCAACCCACAATCGTGAAAAAAATCCAACATCAGACGAAACTCTTCGTCAGTGAATTGTACACCACATTTTTCACTGAACAAATTTCTTAATTCTTCAATGGTTAAACAATTTTCCAAATTTGGATCTCGTTGGTAGGTTAAAATTTTTTCTTCGCAATGGAGCCACTTAATTGGTAGTTCCTCGCTTACAAACGAGAGACCCACAGCTTCTTTCATGATGGCTGTCATCAAGCAAGACACTCCTTCGTCTTCTTGACTCAAGGAATTCTCAACAGCAAAGACATATTCATCTTTGCTTTTTCGTACAACACGCGTACCAAAAGCATTATCGAACTGCTTAACCAAAAGCTCGTTGATGTATTTCACCTGGTCCTCCTTCACGGCACCTTTGCGAGTTCCAACCAGGAATATAGGCGTCTGATTCGATGTATGAACCGCGATTGAATTAAGCCAGTAGTGGATAGTCGCGAGGCATTTCTCTTCAGACTGGGTCATTTTTAGCAAACTAAAAACAACCAAATACAAACTCCTGCTGTTCAGGAATACGTGATGCATCGTCTCGTACAATTGGTGTCCAGCGAAATCCCAAATGTTTACCTTGACACTGTCCCTTGTCTCACAGCCTATCTCTGACAATTCCCGAGCAACGAGCGATGCAGGTAACTTGCAAGGCGTTCCTTCGACAGGGATTTTTTCCTCTGGCGGACTAGTTAGGCCAGGGTACTGGTGTGGCTCTATTGTAGATGACTGACCTATCTGATTGTCATCTGATTTCTCCGTAGAATCAGGTATGCCTAATAACTTGCGTATTTTAGGTAATTCGCTAAGGCCTAAATAGCGAGACAATAACTGCGCTATAAGCTGATCAACATGCGACTCCTCCGGATCAGCAACTTTCCATGACGAGTTCAATTCAGTGTTATCCATCATTTCGCTCACCGTCGATGTCTGAATTCCGTGAGTTTTCTCACGAGTTTCTTGAAAAGGTTCTCCGCTCAATGATCTCGCGAGACTTGTCTTCCCAGCACCGACCTCTCCCAGTACAAGCAATTTCATACGCTGGGCCGGTGCTTTACCTTCGGACATGGCTTTCTTGAAAGCTTCGATGCATTTTTCACCACTGGCTAGTACTTCGTACGGTAGAAGGTTAGTAGAGACTAAAAACGAAGAACAATCAAGTAAAATATGTTGGCTGGAAGAAAATTGTACAACAAAAGAAAAAAATAGGCGAGGAAAAGAAGAAAACATAAAAGTAACTAAAGGAAAACTACAAAACGGCAAAAGAAAAAAGAAAAAAGTAATAAAGAAAAGAAAAGGAAACAAAAATAAATAAATAAAAGAATAAGAAAAAGGGGAAAAAAGGAAAAAAGGGAAGAAAAAAGAAAAAAAGGGAAGAAAAGGAAAAGAAAAAGGAAAAAAATATGAAAAGGCTATCCAGGCACTTTTTCAAGGCGGTAAACTTACTGGTGTAGAAAACCCAGTTTGCATCTAGGGTTGTAATTTCTGTTGGGGTAATTAAGATAATGTAAAAATCCCGCTTTAAGTTAAAAGGACTAGTGGTTTGGATTAGCGTAAAAGTTAGGTATAATACGTATACAAAATAAATCTGACCTGGATGCAACGCTTCCGCAATCTGGAGTTCTGTATTCGCCTGCGTATGTTCCACATCATCACGACTGGCTAACTGATTAAGAAATCCCTCAACCAATTTCACTAACCATTCGTCTACGTTGGCAAGATCATCTTCAGAAACAGAAAATTATAAACATGAATTTATAATGTTCAATAATAATTCGCCGAACGCACCTCACAAAGGAAATAATATACACTTAATGTCTGGTCGCGAGGGAACAGTTTTGTTTTCCCGAGAATCTTGATGTTTCCCGAGACGAAGTCGAGGGAAACATTGAGACTCGAGGGGAAAAAACCCAACTAAATGTTTCCCAGGGATGAGACATTAAGTGCTTTGTTATATAGCTTGAGTTTCACTGATGATTTTCACTTTTGTCAAGGAAAAGTACACAAAAGACAAACTGAAAGACTTACAAAACATTTCGCCTGGCTCCGTAATTTCACATCAACCAAACAAATATGAGTCTCAGAACAAAAGAACAGCAATACACTTCTCCAGTTAATCTTCACACATGCCTTGAAGACATATAAATATTCTTTTTTCCGTACCAAACAAGCTTTTGTTTATAGGATACCGTGAGGAGTTCAAAGTTCTAGCAGGGTCAACAATTTAAAACTTATAGCCCGAGACAGGCAATAAGTTCACAATTGTTGCCCGCTCGGTATACATTGAAATTTAGCTAAGGTCATGTGACCACAAACCAACCAACCAATGACAGTCATCGGTGTACCCATCGAAACTCTAGCTATATAACCATTAACAATTATTCACCGACACTGAGGTGAATAATTGTTTTAGCATATACCTCATAAATGAAATAACAAGTTTAACATCCTTATATTCTTCGCTATTTTCATACGAGACACAGCTAGCTACTCGATATTTGTCGAAAAAACAGGTTTTTTACAACTTTTTGAATATATTAATGGTACGCTGATTTGAGGTCGCAAAGCATTGTGGCTAAGCGTACATGTACCGCCGCCATCTTTTTCGGTCCTGTGCCAATGGTTTCAATATTGCCCGCACGGGAAACATTTGATTTGTCTAATCCCGTGACAATAAATGAACCAATAGCAGTCTGAGTTACAACTAGCAGAAACGCAGCTATATAACAATGCAGGATATGCCGAGCTAGAGGAACCAATCAGATTGCGTGAAAAGCACTATTCACCTGCGAGGTATATGCCAACACGTTTTACATTCTTATATTTTTCAGTACTTTCATGCAAGACACTGGCCGCTAGCAACTTGGTGTACATGTGTTTTACAGTCAAAATGGAAATACTTTCCGACCTCTGCTTCTGTAGTTTGTTGTGTATTACTGTATTTATGTAGCCGCTACAGAAACGTGAGAAAAATCTAGCAGTCGCTTATTCTTGATTTATATTTGTTTGTTGCTATCGATTTGGGAGAAACATTCATTATATTATGATTAAATTTCATGAAAGCTAAATTATACTTTATATTCACATTTTTCGACAAAAATTTTCCTCACGCTTCAGTAGCGGCTACAGAAATACAGTAATACATAACAAACTACAGAAGCGGAAGTGGGAAGGTATTTTCATTTTAACTGTAACGTGTATATGATCAATTATTACATGTAGTATCTTCAGAAGCTGGTGCTTGCAAACAATGACGTAAAAATTGCAAAATAACGAGGATACATGGCAGAGACTTAACCAGCTCAAGTGGTGTTTTCCCATGATTATCTTTCACATCCAACATTCCTCCCTTTTTTAAGAGCTCCTTAAGACTGCTTGCTTTCCCACAGACTGCAGCAACATGAACAGGCGTTCTCCCGTCTAATTTATCCAGAACATTTGGGTTGCATTCAGGCCAAGACAACATCACTTTCAGACACCTGGAATAACCATGAAACGCAGCACAATGTAATGGCGTTGCGCCTGTGTGATGAGCAATCTTTGAGTTAGGATTAACTTTATGAGATGTCCCTGTAACATTTGTATTTCCACAGCGACTTAATCTGTCAACGTCCTCGAATTGGCCACAGCAAGCTGCTTGGTGGAGATCATACTTATGCAATAATTTCTGCTTAAGGTGATGAATATACGCTTCTTTCGATGGAAATGTTTTATTACCACATATCGAACATCGAAATACCAAATCTTGAGCAGTATTGTGTTTGATATCGTTCCGTAAATGTTCAATAAGTTTAACTGAGTTAACAAATGTCAAGTCAGGACAGTACTGACACTTGTGTTCATCAAAACAGCGTGAACACTTTCCACTGGTGCTTGAAAACGGCATCTTTAATGTTCAGATACTGTTAAAATCGTCTTGATTTCCAAGATACGTACATGTATGTATTTCATAAACAGTAAACTATAATATAAACAAAATAATAACTTCTTGTTAACCGTCATTACAAAAAAATATCAAACCGAGGTTTGACAGAAGACTATTATAGGTTTGATATTTTTTCATAATGACCAAGTAGTCGAGGTTAATAAGAAATAAGTAATATTGGGCATTTCACTCGATTACATAGCATGTTCTAAGGATTTTGGGTGAAGGAAAATTCGAGTATAGAATACATTAATATACATTATTAATATGCATTTTAAGACCAAACCGGGATCAGTTGCGAAAAATGCAACTACACAGGCCTTCCGGCAGGAATTGAACCCACGGCCTTGCGATTCTAGTGCAATGTTCTGACCACTGAGCCATAATAAGAGTTATTTATTATATGGCATGAATTACTTCCAGTAAAATCACGCGTTGTTATTGGTTGCTGACGTGCGAGACTTTCTCAAGATTTCTAGAAAATTGTTAATGCCCTACGATTGAAAACAAACAAAAAATCCTAATAAGAAACTTTTATTGCCGAGAAACGACGAAAACACAGTAAGTGAAACAAACGACGATGAACATTATAAAAGTAAATGCTAGTATCCAGACGAGAAAGAAACAGCAGAAAATAACGCTAGTTCGGTAGAAATACAAGATTTTGAAATAAGAAGTGCCATATAATAAACTAACTACTTAATAATCTCGATCGTTTGGTCTTTACGGTAAAATAGCAAACCTCGGTCTTGAACGCATTAATCTCGCTATCGCTTGGTCAATACAGCAAGACCTCGGTTTGATATTTTACCGTAAAGATCTCACTCTCGGTTATTAAGTAGTTAATAAAATGGCTATAATTTAAATAACATACCTTAGTGACATAGAATCCTCATTTTCCGAGCCTTGCTATAGCGCAAATCGTTATAACGCGCGACTCGGCAAAACCATATGCGGTTGATCTTTTGACCTCAACATTTCACTTTGCTGGTTTGTCAAATGATGACTTATTATAGTAATGTTTACCTACTACAGTTCACTGCAGACAGCTAAATCCCGCAATATTACACCACTTCTGTAGCGACGTAATTGATGCGCAGGCTACTATTATGCTTACTGGAGACAATTCGATCCTGATAATCACTGATTGTCCCTGAAAGATCGCAATCATTGTGAGATAAAACGACAACACGGCAGTGCGATCATTGTGAGAAATGAAAAACATGCTCAAAAATCTTATTTGTTCTTATTGCTTTTCGGATAATTTTAAACTCACTTTCAGATTACATATAATATACATACATACATATATATATATATATATACATATATATATATATATATATATATATATATATATATATATATATATATATATATGGTATCTTTATTCTAATATTCTGAACAATAAAATGTGTTGGATGAACTTGTGCCATATAATAATTATATGTAAGAAACAATACGAAAAAATATATACATGTACAAGAATCTAAGGCTGATGGAATTAAGGTATCAGCTTACCGTAACTTGGAAAAAAAATGTGAGGCATTTTTCCCCCCATTATTTTCTTCGGACAACTGTAGTCACACCCAATGGGCCCTACAGTCTACGACTATGAACGGAAAGCTCAGAAAATTTAATATTTAATAAACTAAATCACAGATACAGTACAACAATATTTACTTGTCTGGTATTACAAGGTACCATTTAGTTCATGATCACCTCAGTTTTCTTTGATGTACCATGGTTGTTTATTTATGATAATTACACCCAACCGCGCATAAATCAAGTTAATGCCGGTGATGGATTTACAGGGGGGTGTGGGGATGTGCACCCCCTGGCCTTGGCCAAGGGGGGTGCAGGTGGGGTGCCAATTGCTTTGTGATATCCAAGTACATTAAAGGATGCATTCATTCAATGTCCCTGTAAACTTCATGCTATCATATGATTCATATATTAGCTATCATATGATTCATAGGTATTAATAGGTATTAAAAAAATTTCTGGCGGGCTTCGCCCCCCTACCCCCCAGCCCCACCACCAGCTCGGCCCCTGGACCCTGCCAGGGGCTGTGTTCCCAGACCCCTGCCGTAGCTCCCTCAGCGGCGCTCCACCCTGCTTTGGTCGCACCCCATGCCGCAGGTCTGATCTCACTTCACTCGCTCAGCAACCCCCACCAGTTCAAGCTGGATCCATCACTGATTAATGCCCCAGGCAAATACATATTATTATATATTCAAACGCGGTCGGCAGCTTGCTAAAAATCCCGCCAAAACTAAATATTTTTGAAGAGTAAACAAAATGGTGTTGTTCTTTGCTTCTTGTTTTTGAATATATAATAAAACAATTATTGGATTCGGTTTTCGCATGATATCGAGAATTATCAAGGCCTCAGTTTGTGTTATCCACCGAAGCCGAAGGCTTCGGTGGATAACACAAACCGTAGCCTGCGTGCAGACGCTTGTATTTCCGGAGCTTGTGTAATTGAATCCCTATAAGCGTCTGCGCACTGGAGGCCAAAAGCTTGTTCTGGTCACGT
Organism: Corallium rubrum; assembly: GCA_964035015.1. Classification (NCBI taxonomy): domain Eukaryota; kingdom Metazoa; phylum Cnidaria; class Anthozoa; order Scleralcyonacea; family Coralliidae; genus Corallium; species Corallium rubrum. The sequence goes on from OZ036001.1 coordinate 13,230,121, forward strand.
GGATTTTCCACAGAAAGTTGGAACCGCATGTGATTGGTTCTTTGTTAATTATGCAATTTATCACGAATTCGCTAAAATTAGCTGAGCATGCTCTTATAAAAACGTTTGTCGAAGCTTCGAAGTTAGATGGGTGAATGTTTTCGATGTGCTCTGCGACTCGTTTGTCATTTATTTCAAATTGATAGCCTTTTCGAAGACCAAGTGAAGGCAATCAAAGTATTCTTTAAAGGAACGTATAGAAGCTGACATCAAAACACTCTTGAGCAGCGGGGTTCTTTCCTAGTTTAATTCTTGGTCGAGTTTTGTCAACGAAAAGTTCACAATGTCTTCTTTGCTCGTTTTGCGCAAAAGGCTGGGACTCTTGTTAGAGCACATATTCGAACACTCTCAGTTGATCTCCTTCAGATACAAAAGGACAGTTTGTTCTCTGACCTTTTCACAGCGCCAAGCTGCGCGCGCGATTTGTGTGTATATCCCTCTACACAGCATTTTGCCAATAGAGCAAAGATTCTTGGGCAAAGTCCGAGTGGCTGTTTTGCTTCTCCGCTGTACTTTAACAGACATAATTGTCGTTTGGGCAGTTGAAAAGTCATCCGCTTCGCGTGTGGCCCTCGTTGGTGTGGAAGCTAGTTGATTGCGGTTGAAAAGGAGATACTAGCAAGACTCAATGAATAATAATAGCTATAATTATTCCTTACTGCGCGAATTAATCATTTTAATGCGATTAAAAACCCATGTGTCCACTCGTAACCAGAACAAGCTTTTGGCCTCCAATGCGCAGACGCTTATAGGGATTCAATTACCCAAGCTCCGGAAACACAAGCGTCTGCACGCAGGCTACACAAACCGAGGCCTTGATAATTCTCGATATCATGCTCAACCTCATTCAATAATTGTTTATTAGCCTGGGGCAATTAACTTGATTTATGCGTGGTTGGGAAAATAAGCGTTAATCAATGGTCACGAATGTGATAAAGGATTTATTAGGCAACCTCTGTGATCTTAAACTAAGTAGGTTAGTTGCCTCAACCTCATTACCTCAGGTTTGGTAATAATGCTCTAACCTTGTAATCAGGCTCTTTCCTTGCTTCATTCCTGATTCATAATGTCGGTATATAGGACAAACACGAACGCTCTATCACTATTTTTCATGCATTTTATTCAACAAAATAAGAGGGGGGAATTTTTATGATTTTTCGATGAGAAAATACCATGGATATTGTAGAAAGTTTTAAATAATAAAAAAAAATAAAAACAATGAAAAATTTTGTGCAGTGGAATATGGCCTGAGAATGACTATAGATTTACAATACAAAGGGTATATTTATTACACAACCTGAAAGTTGAATTTTCTGTACATATTACCATGATATTATTATTATGTATATTATTCTCAAATTATTTCACTAACACAAGCAATTGATTTTTACTGCACTCCAGAAGAATCAAATTTGAGAACATTTGTATGCACATTTTTTGAAGGTGGACATAGGGGATTAGAAGATCTTAATGTTACATACTATAATTGATAAGACAAATGCTAATGAGCTGACACAAAGAGAAGGATTTTAGGCATACAGTATAAGTTAAACTCGTTCATACCACATGGTTTAAATCAAAATGATTTTTTGTAGTAATTTTTAATTTTAATTAGTCTGTAATTGGGCAATTCCACATGAGAGTTGGAAAAAAAATTTTGGACTAAGAAACTTTGGTCAAAAGTAAACATTTTTCAAATCTATGTACCTCAAAGTTTATGAAGATGTTGAAGTCGACTTTTTCTGTTACGGGGGGGGGGGGGGGGGGGCCCTGGGGGTCAAAATGTTCACAGATTTTAACTACAAAATTTATCGAAAAATGCACACATCTTAACATTAAAAATAACAACTAAGACAGGTGAAAAAACAATCTACACATTTTTTTCCAATTTTATAAGGGTTGCTTTGAAACAGCAAAGTTTTTTTGGAGATTATGTTTGGCATGAAAAAAAATACCTCGGGTTGTTCGGAGTTGAGACTTCATTGCGGATGTTACACGAACACAGTGGGTAAAATAGGCTTTTTTAATCTCATATCATAAAGCAGTATCATTTTACGCATTCTATTACTCAAGTTTAATTAACAAACTAAAAGTAACATAAAAATAATAAAAACCATCAACCTCTGTTTTTTAATTTCCAGGAATTGCGTTGCGGACGTTACATAACTTCTGTTATGGCCCAGATCTGATGTGAATATGTAAAGCTTTCATACTGACGTAACATCCGCAACGGGGAAGTGTAACGTCCGCAACGGCTCATTTTGTCTTCTTGGTAAAAACAGAGAAAATAATTTAAAATAGTGTGAGTGACATACAAATTAAACCTCAAACATATGTTGATATGTGAAAACTCAGATAGTTCCCCTAAACATTCTCATTTCATAGGAAAATACAATCAAACATTGTTGCCAAGTACACATGGTTCATTTTTGTAACGTCCACAACACATATATTTCCTTTAATTCAAGAAGAACTAAATTGACATTAGGATTGTACCAGTGTAAGTTTTCTTTTAGGACCTTCAGTAGTTCACATCTTGTATACTTGTATCTTGATGAAGGGGCTTGTCTCCCCGAAACATTGATGAATAAAGTTTGTTAATTTTCAGTTGTTCTGGTTGAATATATATATATATATATATATATATATATATATATATATATATATATATATATAATTTCATTAGTCATCTGAAGATTGCCTTTGGCATGAAACACAGTGTAATGACATGTTGTATATATCTTAGATAATCCCAAATATATATATATTTAGCTCTACAATAAACTTGTATTGAGCACTCATGGAAATATCCATGTTATTTATCTATCTATCTATCTATCTATCTATCTATCTATCTATCTATCTATCTATCTATCTATCTATCTATCTATCTATCTATCTATCTATCTATCTATCTATCTATCTATCTATCTATATATCTATCTATATATATATATATTATTATATATTACATAGCATGTTCTAAGGATTTAGGGTGAAGGAAAATTCGAGTGTAGAATATATACATTTTAAGACCAAACTGGGAGCAGTTGCGAAAAATGCAACTACACAGGCCCTCCGGCAGGAATTGAACCCACGACCTTGCGATTCTAGTGCAATGCTCTGACCACTGAGCCACGGAGGCCGTTGCCGAGAGCTTGATCGCGAGTTCTGTATATATAATAAGGTGGTAATGCCAGGAGAGAATTGGGTATATTATATATGATATTGGGCATTTCACTCGATTACATAGCATGTTCTAAGGATTTAGAGTGAAGGAAAATTCGAGTGTAGAATATATACATTTTAAGACCAAACCGGGAGCAGTTATACAGAACTCGCGATCAAGCTCTCGGCAACGACCTCCGTGGCTCAGTGGTCAGAGCATTGCACTAGAATCGCAAGGTCGTGGGTTCAATTCCTGCCGGAGGGCCTGTGTAGTTGCATTTTTCGCAACTGCTCCCGGTTTGGTCTTAAAATGTATATATTCTACACTCGAATTTTCCTTCACCCTAAATCCTTAGAACATGCTATATATATATATATATATATATATATATATATATACATGTATATATATATTATATATATATATTTTTCACATGCCTCAGTTTCCTTTGTTCTTTTAGGGGAATACATTCAATAGCCCCTGGCAAAACAATAGATTAATATTCCCCTCTAAGGCTCTAATATACCACCTCGCTATAATATTCTCTTCTAATCGTTCTGTCTAATATCCCCCGCACCACTCCTTATCTTATGAAATCCTGTCAACCTTGCCATGTAAAAAATAAGTATATTATTCTGAAGCCCCTCGGGGATATGTGTTTATTCACCTCGGGCTTCACCCTCAGTGAATAAATCACATATCCCCTCGTGGCCTCAAAATAACCTATACATACTATGGATATGTAGTATTTACAATATGAGTGGCCGTGTTGCATTGGATCACGGATTGGATATAATTATATACAATACAACATGGACACAAATATTGTAAATAGCTTAAAATACTCTGAGTCTTTGATGTTAATATGAGCAATATTTGAATACTCCTGTAGATTCCTGATGTTAATATGAGTAATATTCAGTGTTCGAATTCTATTCACAATATAATATATAATTATTAAATTATAGTTATTATACAAAGGAAGCAAGTTTTCGCGTGCAGAGTCCGTGACATATCGTAGCATTTATGCAAGCCCCACCAATATTGAGAAGTGTTTAGGAAACAGGTAACAGGAAAAGTTATGTAACAGGAAAACAAACAAGTATTGACACACATTATTGACATTTAAACCGTGTAATTAAACCGTGGAAAGTGGTTTAATATTAATCGAAATATGGTATAGTAAGTTAATACTGCCGAAACAGAGAACGTGAGTGGCAGTGGCGGATACAGGATTTTTGCAAGGGGGTGACTGCACTAGAATCGCAAGGTCGTGGGTTCAATTCCTGCCGGAAGGCCTGTGTAGTTGCATTTTTCGCAACTGGTCCCGGTTTGGTCTTAAAATGTATACATTCTGTAACCGAGTGAAATGCCCAATGTTACTTATAAGGTACTCAGTTGTTTCTTTCACAATATTTAACAAGGGCGCGCGAGGGGGGGGGGGGGACAGGCAATACTACGTGGTGGCAGGGGAGCGCCGAAGGTGCAACAAACTTCCAGGGGGCTCCGGGGGCGTACTCCCCCGGAAAATTTTGAATTTTAGAGTCTCTGAAATAGCATTTCCTGCATTTTGAGGGGGGTTTGAAAGAGTTTTGAAGGATATAAATTACCAAACAAAACACCCAAATATATGAATACACCATAAGGAGGACATGTCGTCATTGTCGTGGACTCATGGGGATATGTTTTATAAGTTTATGTTCCAAAATTACTATGTATATTCAGATTTCAGATTGAGATTGTATACAATACGTCCATATAATCGTGATTCTTACTTGTTAAAATTGGGGTTTCAAATTTACAAGATATTAGCGTATCAAGATGTCCAATCTTATTGCAAACGGGAGAGGCCATAGCTACGGCCTGTATCAATAAGCATTGTTATACAATATAATTTATGCACGTTTTACACACGAGTAGTGTATCGCTGTATAATCCTGTATTGGTTGGGACAGGGAAGGGGGTGACTAGTCACCCAGTCACCCCCCTCTGTATCCGCCCCTGAGTGGTCTAACGTTTCTCTCATTTCTCTCACGTTTCTCTCTGACGAAGGGCCTTCGCTCGAAACGTTAGACCACTCACGTTCTCTGTCTCGGCAGTATTAACCTACTATACCATATTTCGATTGTTGTTTCAACGTTAACACTGCGTCACTGCCTGGTACGCAGCACACTACTTTTATTACACTATTTGGTTTAATATTAAACTGGTTATAGAAATCAAAAACAAGTCTTTACCTTTTCTCACGCTTTATATATTGTCACAGCATTGATTTCCAACTGAACAAATAATTCATCAACACTTTCATAACCAATACTTTCATATTCGCAACTGAATTCCGAGAACCAACTCGTTTGAGAGCCCGCGTTTTCTGTGCCCCACATTAAAGTACTTCATGTTATACCATCTTCGTTCTTGTGAACACGGATTAGTCAGAACGACGCGTATTTCTTAACCCTAAACCTAACCTTAACCCTAAATATAACCTTCTTAACCCCAACCTTAATTCCCACCCGACCCACACATTAAACTAATTGTCACCTTAACCTTCTCCTTAATCCCAATCATAATTATCACCCTAACACCTTAAACCTTAAATTATAAACCATTCTCCACTACTTTTCACCAACACAATACACCAGGATATAAATACCTGAACCTTATGTTTTACTTTTACTTTTATTTTACATTTTACAAAACAACACAAAATAATTCCAATTAAAGGCTTTTCTGAATGATCTTTCCCAATAAGAAATGTTTATTTGTATAATAATGTTGATCATCAAAGACTCTTATCCTTGTTTAATACAAAAACTGCATGCCCCCCCCTTAAGAACTTATAAATTATTTCAGGGTCCCCCCAAAAGTAGCAACAAAAATTTCAGGTCCCCCCATTTTCTCACCCATTCCCCCCCCCCCCCTCCCCTCCGATAAATAATGAAATAATGAACGGTCCCTTAGTCGAAAGTTTCTTAACCTATTTAAACTTGAATGCTCTCACACGTTTGAAATTCTGCTTGTACTGACATAAATGCAAAATTTTAACACCAAAATGTGTCACGTTGTCAAATAAAAAATGTATCGAATGTGATCATGACATTGAATAAAATGTTAGATTCGATAACTACCAGCTAGGGCCGTAGCCACCGGCACGGTTGGTCCGGTTTCAACCGGACCACTTTCCGTAGCACCACGGCTGCATGTGCGTGAATATTATATATAGCTAGAGTTAGTTAGAGGATTATGTACTTTGTAGCGTTACGGAATGTATGCAGTTACGTCATACCCGTCCCGTGGGTATAGCTTGTGTAGAGTATTTAAGTGTGCTAATAGCAGATAATGCCATTCGAAGGCATCTCTCTCAATCGAAGTTCTAGCTTTTGTAAAGAAGTGTATCACCTCCTGTCTATGGTGTCGGACACAGAACGTGATCTCTTGGCAAGCGATACTCAAGTCTCTGGGAGACCAAACGTCGATACACAGTTCTCGTCGCACCTTGGTTCCAACCCGAGTGCCAGTAGTCAAGATCAACTGAGCCTTTCATCAATTTGTACAACTCTTGGATTCAAAGTTGGACGAAAAGTTATCAACGTCTAAGCGAAGACGCCGGGCTTGAGAAGCTCAAATCGGTGGTCAACAAGAGAAACAAGTTAACTCGGTTCGCAGACAAAAGCCCCGCTGGTTGGACAGCTGTAGAAGAATCCGAATCCGATGATCTAGCTGAAGATTCCGCCGAAAAGCGAGCTACCGCTAAGATTAAGCTCAAGAAGCAGTCAAAGAAGCCTATGAAAGTGGGGTTTCGCCAACAGCAACCGTCATCCTAGACAGAAACAACACTTGGATTCCAGCCACAGCGTTTTCAGCCCACCGATAAGTGCTTCAGCTGCGGGCAGCGTGGCCATTGGGCAGGCTCTCCAGTATGTGGCAATAGATATCGAACCGATAGCCGTGGATCCGCAGCAACAACTTCAACCACCCGTTGTTGATGTAACCACGGATGTAACAGAACCAAGACATAAGGCTGCTGCTGAAAGACTAGAGAAAGATGAGTATCATAATTATTGTCTTAATTCCTCCAGTTTGGAGTTTGTCGATGAAGTGTCCGATAGTGTTCACGAATTCTCAGAGAATTCAAAACCTGTAAAAGTTAAAGGCAGGTTGTGGCCACATATTCAGTTTTGGCAATTTATTCAGGCACCTCAATTTATAATAGATTCGATTTTGTGGGGTTATATTATTCCCTTTTTGACCACGCCCCCTAGTGCTCATTTCAGAAATAATAAGTCAGCGTTTGCTTATAGTAACTTTGTTGAAAGTGCTATTACCGAATTAATTTCGTCAGGCTCGGTACTAGAGTGTTTGTCCGCACCTTTAGTTGTAAATCCCTTGTCAGTTTCTATTCAGTCTAGTGGTAAAAAGAGGCTTATTCTTGATTTAAGATATCCTAACAGTTTCTTGAAAAAGTTCAAAGTGAAGTTTGAAGATGCTAAAGCGATGCTGAGGCCTGGTTTATACACCGTGCTATGAGCGGACCGAACTAATTATTTAATTGGTGCGGTTCTAGCACGGTGATAGCACGCTGTCTGATTTATACATGAACAATTATGAACGAACCAATTCTATATTTGGTTAAAAAGGTACTAGCCTGCATGCAGACGCCTGATTTTCAGGTACGTTAATATAATATTCAATATGGCGTCTCATACAAGAACCAGAACATTTTTGATCTATAAAACCGTAAAGGCAAGTTGGAAAAGGAGGCAGCAAATGCAGACTTATGCGGTAATATTACTAATGCGGCAAAAAAAGTTATTGTTGGTTTTGGGATTGATGTCCCTTGTGTTGTATTCAGCAGCTACAGCCGCTACAAAAATCCCTAGAATCAGAAGTTGCAGACGAAAGTTAAGAAGGATTGGTTGGTGGGATTCAGTTTGGGAAACATACTGTGAAAAACGTTTTAGGAAGACTTTCCGCGTATCCAGAACGACGTTCAATTATATTTTGAACGCCATCAGGGCAGATATACAACATAGAGAGGGCCAAGGGAGATTCATAGAAGAACCAATTTCGCCAGAATGTAGGTTAGGAATTACTTTGTACAGACTCGCCCGAGGGGATTATTACTACACTATTTCTGAAATGACCGGCTATGGTGTAGCAACTGTATGTAATATAACAAAGGAGGTTTCAGAGGCGATTGTTAAGAATTTGTGGAAAGAAACAGTAGCAAATACATTCCCATCCTCACTTGATGATTTTAAAGAATGTGCACTTGACATGGAAGAATTATGGCAGTTTTCCTTGGCATTTTCTGCATTAGATGGTTGTCACATCCCAATAAAAATGCCAAGTGGTAGAGCAGAATCTGCTAAAGAGTACCATAATTTCAAAAACTTTTATTCTATTGTACTGATGGGAATGGTTGATGCAAAGATGCGATTCATCTGGGCAAGTGTTGGTTGCCCTGGGAGCAATCATGATTCTATTATATTCAGATCAACTAATTTATTTACAAAGCTAATGGAAGGTTACATTTTACCTACATATACTAAACTTGTAGAAGGTGTAAAAGTACCTTTCATGATCCTTGCTGATTCAGCCTTTCCACACCTACCTTGGATTCAAAAACCATACACAAATGCTGTTTTGTCAGAAAAACAACGCTACTTTAACTATAGGCTAAGTCGGGCCCGAATGGTTGTAGAGGGTGCATATGGAATGCTCAAATCAAGATGGAGAGTGCTCCACAGAAGATGTGACAGTAGTCATGAAACAATGAAAGTGAAAACCCTAGCTTGTATCGTCTTACATAATATATGTATCGACCGTGGTGAAAATATTTCTAAGAATTTGGATTTAACAGTGAATCCAGCAACACAACAACGAAGACCACGAAATACTATCAGAGACCTATTACAAATGACAAGCTCACGTCCTATAGGAAATTCAACAATGTCAGCTGTAAGAATAAGAGATTCTCTTGCTAAGAAATTTTGGAAAGAACATGAAACTGGGGATGTTTCCTAATAAGTATAGCTTCAGAACAATACAAAATACATTTTCTTGTCTTGACACTATGAGTGTGATAACACTAATAACAGTAATTTAATAGCAATCAAGGCTACTGTATAAATGTGGATAATGTTCAAAATAGCATACAGGTATTGTAGGTATCTTAACATTACTAATAACTTGTATCAAAGATGCCAATCACTTCAGCATAATTCTTGCAAAAAGCACATTATTGCAAGAAACCACAATTCGTTTCTATTTATCTGTTTATCTTGTTTAATTGCAACTATGCATATGTTTACAAAGGTTTGCTTGAGGATAAAATGTATTAGAAAATTTAAAAGGAAAATATATGCTTTTTGTATATGTTGAGTTTTAAAATATGGTAGTCTTTAAATCATCTTGTCTTGAACTGCCTGATATTTTTAGCCCTTATAGCCACTTTCATAATAGTGACTAATTTGAATATTCTTTTACCGTATGTGAATCTTAATAAGCCTTTCTGACCTCGTTTGTGCGTCTGCAATTCAAAAGAATTGTTGCTTCATAACAAGGTCAGAAAGGCTCATTTAGATGCACATAAAAGAATATTTAAAGCGAGGGCCTTTATGAAAGTGGTCTATGGTTATTACAGATAGTCAGTACCTAAATTATACAAAACACACTATTGAATATGTATTATTTCGTTATGGGTACAAATAAGTTGCTGTTGTTGTTGTTTTACCTTTCTTCAAATTTTTACAGCTCAGGATGATAAATCATCCAATGTTAGTCAGAGTAAAAGACAATATTTTCACCATTAAGTCATCCAACTCCTATCAAGTGAAAGATCAAGCCCCTCCCTTCCCAAGAAAAGCATACATCTACAACAACTCTAATAATAGAAAATTGGTAGCAGTCTATTCTAGATTTAAATTTGTGTCTCACCCTGAGTTGGCAAAGTTAGTATAAGCTGTTCTCTCTAATAAGCCCACTCCCCTCTTGATAGACTAAAATTATTAAGTCTCCTTGGAACCTTAATACAGTAAGTCCCCACATTTAAGAAACTACAGCCTGTAAGTAGAAGAAAAACTGAATATATATATATATATATATATATATATATATATATATATATATATATATATACTGTACATGTATATATATATATATTCATATAAAGCATGAAGTATAGTTACCTTAAAGTCTTTGCTACCAGGGGTTTCACCCTAAATGGGATCATCAGGCGAGTCACCTGATGATCCCATTTAGGGTGAAACCTCTGGTACTTTATATTTCGCTCTATCTATACGGTATTGAGCATGTATATGTATATGTATATGACACATGCATATGCATATGACATATGCATATGTATATATATATATATATATAAACTGAACAGCATGATTTCAAAGATGTTGGTTTCTTAAATGTGGGGACTTACTGTAGTGGAAATACAGTACTAAAGGTCTGCCAGGTCATGAATACCATGGTGTGAAGTAAGATTTAAAAAAGGGAATAGATTTATAGAATAGATTGTCAACTGAAACAAAAGGAAAACAAATAGAATGATGAAATCAGAAGAGATAACTAACATGGTGCATTCAAAGGTGAGACAAGATACATGTACATACTGTAGAGTCTATAAATTTTAATGGATACTGAATAGAAACAAAAATCACATGCTAATGGTTCACATGCTAATGTGGTTTGAATGCATTGTTGCAAGACATGGTGGCAGTTACATGTATATAGATATACAGTATAAACAAGGTATAACAGATGGTATATCCAATAACTCTAAAAAACACAACTTCTAATCCTGACTTGTTGCAACTCACAGAAAGTAATAAACTATAAATGTTGAAATATAATAAACAGCATATAATATATTAGCTTTAGTAGTAAATTGTTCTCAAGTTGTTGTTTGTCATCATAGTTTAAAATAATCTAATGACCCACTGGGATTTGTGGAACCATCGGACTGTGGTGAATATGCATTCCAGATACTTGTATGTGGATAGTTAGAAGTAATGCTAGCACCAACTTGATTCAAATATGGCCTTGTGTTTTGTTGATGGGTACCATCAGAATTAGTGTGTTGGAATGGTACTGTCAACTGATCAGGTTTGCTAACAGGTATCTCAGAAGAACTGTGAAAAGTATTGTAGTTAGCTGGATAATTCATATACTGACCTTGTAGATGTGATGGTGGGGTTGATGGTATCAACAGTTTCATTACTTCCAATTCATGAGCACGAGCTCTGGCATTTTCCTTTTCCATAAATTCCAAAAATGAAGAAGTCTGTTGATTATGCAAAATAGACTGAATGCCTTCAAGAACTTGAGTAGTTTTTTCTACCAATTTGTTCTCTGTCTTCTTCATTTTCTTGGGAGGTTTAGGAACAAATAGCTTATCATCTGAATTTTTTGATGTGTCACTTTCATCATGGGCAAAGTTTACTCCTGTGTCTTCACTCTCTTTATCTTCAATTGTAGGACCAACACTCGGTTCGAGAGCTTGTTCTGGCTGGCAACTATCACGGGATTTAACCAAAGGGAACAGTATGTCAAACCACTTCGAGTGGCCCTTTTGATCCTTGTAATTAGAAATTCCAGTTGCAGTTTTATATACCATATTTGCCTTTTTGCACTCACTCACGAGCTTTTTAAATTTATTTCGCATTTGCTGAATTGTTTTGTTAAAAACTGTACCTCTTACACTAGCTCGTTGCTTTAACTCTTTTTGGATACTTTCATAATTCCCTTTGTTGGCTTTACTCATAGTATTTTGAAAAATCAACTTCCGTTTGTGGTTTTCATCGTTCAATATTATGTCAACAAAGTCGTCCAAATCTTCGTCTGCCCACTGGCTTCTCTTTCCTCTCTTTCTCTTGCTTCGCGTCGATACAGTGTTAAGTAACTCGTCATCTACATCACTCTCATCTTCGTTCAGACTTTCTTCGATAGAATCAGGGACGTTCCACTCACTGTCAGGATCGCTGGCGACACTGGGTGATGTGCTGCGTTGCCCTCCAACATATTTTTGGCAATCTTTACAATACGATACACTTTCGAATTCCTTTTGAAGATACTCTTCAGCTGGGATACTACAGTCTAAGCTCCTGTTACAGACCGGTATGGAACATCTTAAACATGAATACTTTGTTTCTTCTCCACAGACGGAACAATCCAGTACAGCAGCCATTTTAATAAACTTTGAAAATGGCTACGAAGCAGTTTACTGTTGCATCTCGGGATTGAATTAAGCATTATTATAAATTATACTGAATTATATCTTTTTTAGGTGCGGTGTTAGCTCGATCGTATAAATCACTAGCGTGCTTGACCGTGCCAAGAGCGTTCCGCACGCCTTCGACGAGCGAGCCGCACGGTTAAGAGCGGGCCTAATTCAAAGAGCGAGCCAAATTGATTTATACAGCGTGCTATGACCGAACCAATTAGGCAAATAATTAGTTCGGTCCGCTCATAGCACGGTGTATAAACCAGGCCTGAGTTGCCTAACAGATGATCCTCAAAACTGGATTTTCTCTTTTGACATTAAATCCGGTTATCACCACATTGATATTTTCCCAGATGATCAGCAGTTCATAGCCATAGGTTTTTCTTGGGTCTTTAAAGGTGTTCTAAAATACTTCAAGTTTACTGTTCTGCCTTTTGGTTTGGCTACTGGGCCTTATATTTTTACTAAGGTAATGCGACCATTGGTCAAGCACTGGCGTGGCAAGGCGTACAAAATAGTCGTTTACTTAGATGACGGTATGGGTGTACGTCCTAGTTTTTCCTCGTGTGTACAACAAGCTTGTGGTGTTAAGTCAGCCCTAGGTAATAGCGGTCTCGTTCCAAACGAAAAGAAAAGTTTTTGGTTTCCCACCCAGCGAGTAAAATGGCTGGGTTTTGACTGGGATCTTAACGTGAAAACGCTGTCAGTCCCGCAATCTAAGATTGCTAGACTTCTAGCTGCAATTAATGAGGCACTGGCCACGAAAATGTTATCGGCTCGACAGCTGGCCTCGGTGACAGGACTAATAATTTCGAATATGCTTGTCTTTGGTAATATATGCAAACTCATGACCAAAGCTTTACATCGCAAAATCGACACTGGGCTTAGTTGCGGTTGTGTTCTGTCTTTGGACACGGATTCTATTGAGGAGCTCAAATTTTGGTTAGATGCTGTGCCAAAATTAAATTCTCGGTCCCTTCTGTTTAAATCTCAGTTACCCACAAGACTACTTTATTCGGACGCCAGCAAAAGCGGCTGCGCTGCGTACATTTCAGTTGATGGTTCACCCGTGTTTTATAAAAATTGGGTTGAGACTGAAACCAGGCAGAGCTCCACTTGGAGGGAGTTTAAGTGTGTTCATTACGCACTCCAGAGCTACCAACACATGTTGTCTTCACATACTGTGAAGTGGTTTACTGATAACCAAGCTGTAAAGAGCATTATCGATTCAGGCAGCATGAAAGTGCACTTGCATAAGCTGGCCGTAGACATCTTTTACTGTGCTAAGAATAGCAGCATTAATCTAGATGTTGAATGGATACCGCGTACGTTGACTCATTCCTGTCCGGGGGCTTCCCCAGAGGTGAATAAAATCGTCTGGCGTTAGCCAGAATAAAATACTTAAAGACCAATTTGGACAAGAAAGAGTTAAAGAGATAGTTTATAACTCATTCCTGTCTGGGGGCTTCCCCAGAGGTGAATAAAATCGTCTGGCGTTAGCCAGAATAAAATACTAAAGACCAATTCGGACAAGAAAGAGTTAAACGAGAAAGCAGATTACCTCAGTAAAGTTGTGGATTATGAAGATTGGATGGTTCGAGATGTCTATTTCCAATCAGCTGTTGCCCGCTGGGGTTTGTGCACACTCGATTGTTTTGCTAATTGCGAAAACTTCAAGGTCCCAAGGTATTACTCAAAGTTTTTCAACCCTGGCTCATTAGGAGTTGATTCCTTTGCGTTTAGCTGGTTTGGGGAGTTTTGTTTGTTAGTTCCGCCAATATTGTTAATTCCCAGAGCCGTTAAACATGTATGCGGAAGTCAGTGGCGTGCACTGTTAGTCGGGCCCTGTTAGTCGTGCCAGTGTGGCCATCAGCAGTGTTTTGGCCTTTCCTGATCAATGAAGATGGTTCCTTTCGCTCGTTTATTGTTGATGTTGTGTACGTCCAAAACGGGAAAGATGGGTTCCAACATGGAGCTAACAAAGAATCTTTATTCGGTTCTGACAACTTCAACAGTCCAGTAGCGTTTATGCTGTTAAACGGAGCTTTAAGTGCTGTGTGAATGTTTTAGTTTAAAAAAAAATAAATAAAAATGTTTGGTTGAATTTTGGCCACTGGGCTATTTGTTTTCTGGCATAGTTTGCATTTTTTATTTCATTTCACAGAGTGCCCAAGTTTTTTCTTTTATCGTTAGAAACCTGCATTCCCCAGAACTGAAGCGTCTGGCAGCGAACATTCCTTTTCGTGTGATCGAAGCTAAAGCTCCTAGCACCACTGACAGATATTCTAGGGCATTCAACGCGTTCAAGACTTGGCGGCTGTTTATGATGAAATCGCCACGTTGCCGGCAAAGCGTTTTCTGTGGCTCTTTATCTTGAACACATTTTACAAAGCAAGTGCCCTTATTCCAAGCTCGAATCCGCCTTTTACGGAATTAATTGGGCGCATAACGTATATGGTTTGAAAAGTCCGTGTGAGTCTGGCCAAGTGAAACATCTTCTCGAAGCCGCAAAACGTAAACTGTCCAAGCCAATTATTAAGAAAGAACCCGTAACTTGTGACATGATTTCCACTATCTGTGCAAAGTATGCAGGTCCTAATGCCAACCTTTCAGACCTTCGTTTGGCCGCCATATGTGACAGCGTTCAATGCATTTCTAAGATTTAACGAACTCGCCAGTTTGCGCTGTTGTAGTGTGAAATTTTGCTATACAGAATCAACTCGTTTTGTTGAGCTCCACATTACCAAGAGTAAGACCGACATTTACAGAGACGGTTCCCAGGTTCTCATGGCCTAATCTAATGATAATTCTTGTCCTTTTAATATTTTATTGAGATACCTTCAGGCGGCTAATTTAAATCTCAATACCACTGAGCCATTTTTTTCTTCGTTTACAATATTATAAATCGACTAATAGTTATAAATTACGTTCTACAGGAATGTCTTATACAAGAACAAGAGAAATTCTTCTTGAAGCATTTGTTCGTTTAGGTTATCCGAAAGAGAAGTTTGGCCTCCATAGTTTACGAAGTGGTGGAGCTACCGCGGCCGCTAATGCTGGAGTAAAAGATCGTTTATTCAAGCGACATGGCAGATGGAAATCAGAAACTGCAAAAGACGGTTATGTTAAGGACAAATTAGAATCTCCTCTTTTGGTTTCCCGAAGTTTACATGGGAGTCCTAGTTTATAGAACGATTACAAAGAACAATTATTCTAATTATGTATTACATACTGCTTATCTTTCTTTATCGGTCGACAGCGGGCATGAATAAATGAGATGCCCGCTTCCTAGTCTGTTGTTCCTGTTCTTATTGTGTATTAATGCAGTTTAGCTATAAAGTGCTTTATACTCGATGTAATAGAGTATAAATGTTATTATTAGGGTTAAGCTTAGATTTAAGGTTAAGATTAGGTTTAGGGTTAATGGAGTTGAATTTTGAGGTTTTATAGGTAGGGTGGTGATGGTGGCGGTGGTTAGTTTTAAGAGTAATGTCAGGATTTGAAGGGTTGGGGGGGGGGGGGGGGCACTGAAATTATGTCAAATAAAAACGGGGGGGGCTACCAAATTTTTTAACTTTGCTTGGGGGGTACCTGGAAAAAAAAAGAAAGTTTAGCAATTTCTCACCCATCGCCCCCTCCGATAAATAATGAACGGTCCCTGAAGATATATTGCATGCAATGGGCTTCATATATTGGGCTTCTTGTGTACGGCTACAGTGTCTGAGCTGAAGTCTACGTTAGTACCACGGTCAGTTTCTTAGGGTTAGTATAAGGGTAATATTACGTTTATCTTGCACTGCATATCATCAGTTTCGCTAAGGCGGCGACGGGAAATACCGCCTGCCCAAAAACCATGTGTTTTTGAATTCCGCCCAACGAATATGTAAGAGATAAAGCCCGAGGACGCGAAGCGTCCGATAAACCGACGTTCGAGGGTTTTATCTGACTTATTTCATGATTGAGGAGGTTTTAAAAGAATTAAAACTGTTGCTATGGCAAAAAATATGACTTTTCGAAAAAAAATAAGAAATTCGATCTACAGATTTATTTCAGATTTATTTTTTTAAAATCAGACTATACTGATTACCTAATCTCTATCGAAGAAAATCTTAACAAAAAGATATGGTTACCAAACTTTGTTTCGAATTAGGAAATTAAAGAAAACATTCTCTGTGTTTCCTTGTTTTAAAAAGAAATTAAGAAGAGTACAGTGAAATGCCGTTATGAGAAGTGCAACTTCAACGCAATAAGATGCAGAAGAAATGAAATACAGTGCAATTTTACTTGAGTATGAAGCATTCTGATTGGCTAATAAACAATGAAACTCGCGGAAAGCCAATTAAATGCTTATGCGGATTTTAAAAGATGGTATATTCTCATAAATTAAATTAAATAAAGTGTAACTAGGATTCAACAATGTAAAAAATTTTCTACTAGCTAAAATGATACAGATAAAAACCAATTACCTTTCGCGGACTATACGTCCATCCTCCTTACCGAACGTTTATTTACTAAGCCGATGGGATTTTAATGATTACCCTATTTTAATTAGATAGCCTTTGTTAAAGTGCCCCTAACCTCGAAATTTTTTGTCATATTTGGAAGAACTTTTAAAATGATAATCTAACTTCTTTGGAAGTTTTCGCTTTGTTTTTGAGATATTTCATTTCGTTTGATACGCAAATGTCTGGAATTACGTCACACGTGCATAATGACGTATCGAAGAAGTTTCTGTATCTCTTTCATTCAGGTGTTGTGGGAGAAACACGCACACATGTTATTCATACTTTAGTGTTCTTATTTGATGGACGCAAAGATATATAACATTCTCTGATAAGTCATTATGCATGTGTGACGTAATTCCATACATTTGCATATCAAACAAAATGAAATATCTCAAAAACAAAGCGAAAAAGCGAAAATCTTCCAAAGAAGTTACCTTATCATTTTAAAAGTTCTTCCAAATAAGACAATAAAAAATTTCGAGGTTAGGGGCACTTTAACATGTTAATCAGCTTGATCTTTGGATTTTAATACATAGTTTTTAAATAGGTAGGTGATTCTATGTACTTTAATAGTCTTCATGAAGGTAAATTTACCATTTATAACATAGCTTTGATATAGCAACGTTTTTGATTGGCTGTCGTGCGTGTTCCATAACTCGATGGAGCACGGCAAAAAAGCGCGGGGAAAAAATTCAAAACAAAACTGAGTTTTAAATTGACTTTTTATGGCCTTTTATATTATCAAAATACCGAGCCATTTAATTTTATTGAGTAATAAAGAACAACGACCCAGAAGACATAAACTTGGTATGGATAACCGAGTTTAAACTGTTCTTTTGGGTTGGATGTTAGTGAACAAAAAAGACTTGGCTACGAAAGTAGAAAAACACAACAACCAAAACGATTCGCCGGCTTGTGAAAGGATTTAATGCTATGTTATAAAAGAAATGGCTCATGGTTTAGTGTGCTCCATCGAGTTATGGATGCACTTGGGAAATTTGGAGGGCACTAAAAAATCTAGAG